>JADRCH010000008.1:7416875-7518617 GCA_019843965.1 Rhynchomys soricoides
ATATATATATATATATATATATATATATATATATATATATATATATAAAATAAAACTTGCTGAGACACTTTTATGTTGTTCATGTGTTTATGAAATTAGGGCTGAGTTTATTGGGAACACTCAAAGGCTTCTTCCACCAGGGAAGTCTTCCTCTTCCTCTTTTGCTATCATTGCTTGTCTGTAGTTCCTCATCTAGGGATGAGTGAGATTTCCCCTGTCTACACTGGCACTTCTTGTGAACTTGGTTAAATCATATTCTTTGTTTTCTAAAAGACAGCCATCCTTGATGTATGAAAGACCCATCCCTTGTTGCTTTACCTGATGATTTGCCCCTTAGTATTACTGATCACTCAATTCCATGATTCCTCTCCCCATCAATATGGATATATTTTAAAATGCTCCCAATGTATTTGAGGTTAGCTTTAGTTTATTTGTTTTGGTTGCTTGTTTGTTTGTTTTAAAATAAAATGTGACTTTATTAAAATGTCTAAATTTTTCAAGTTACTTTTCAGTATGATCTAAGCAAGGATAACTACTCAAGTATAAGGAGTCTCTCCAGTTTCCTTAAATTCTCCTTAGCCAATTTTTATCTTTTTTAGAATATTTATCATTCATTGCTAATTGGGCATCTTCAAATCTCTGCATCACATATATCTATTGTACTTAACCATTCAGATTAGTTTTGCTTTCTTTTCTCTCTCTCTTGTGTGTGATACAGTTTTGGTTTTGTCCTTTTTCCATGTTTTTCTTCTATCAGAATTTTGATAACTCTTGTTTTTTTTTCAAGTGTTCATAGAAGTGGTGGAGACTTATTACTCTAAAGATTTTCAATTTTTCAATCAGGTTTCTGCTTTAGACATTTTGTTACTGATATAATTTAGCCAGGAGCCTTGGTAAATACTCTTGTTAAACTGAATTCTGAAAATCCTGTTAAATTCAGAATATAAAATAAAAGTTTGACCCTAAAATGAAATAGAAAACTCACATTTCTTAATGTGACTACAAACAGGCATTGGTTTTAGGTGACATTCCCCAATAATAGTTTAGAATGAATCAGAAAATAGTTGTTAATAGAGGTATATTATAGTAATTAGCTGAATAAGAACACTATTAGTCATTTAAATACATTTTATGTTACAAGGATTACATGTGTGGAAGGGTTTGCAGATACTACTATCCTACTTTCCATTTGAGACTTTACATGGTCACTTATAATTTTACACCCTCTCCCATTTAGTAAGGTGCTATGATCTATGAACCATTTTAAGTAGTTTTATCGTTCTTATTCAGTTTTAAAGTTAACCATATATCATTACACTATTTTAAAATAACTGTGCTGTGATTAAAGAGCAATAACTAGCAACCATTACTTTTTCAGCTTACAACAGCTCAGCAAAGCTCAGAACACTTAGTAGGTAATTAAAATGCTTATTTAATTTTCATGCATGGTTGACTAAAATAAAATATATTAAGAGCTTAGTGTTTGAAGTCAGAGTCAAATTTAGATCATAAGTCCTGTGCTTAAAAGCTATGTGACTTGACACAAGTCACCAAATGCACTTCAGTTGTCGGTGTATTTTTGTAAATTATTTTTCTAAATAGAAATCAATGACTATTGGGTTGCTGTGAAAATTGAAAGTTATTCTGTAATAAATTGTAATTGGAGTTTAATAAATACCACCAATAAATTTTAGGTAGCATTTAAATTTATTTTTATTCTATTGTTTTAAACTCACAGACAGTTCTTTGAAGGATCTCATATCCAGAGATTTCTTCTCAAGGACATTCCTTTATGTAGGCATCAGCACTGTGCAAATCACACATTATAAAAACATATTATATTTACTTTCATCAGAAAAGTTTTACGGGTTCATATTCATTTTAGGTAAACAGCAAGGAACATGACTTTCCTTACTTTATGTAACTCAATATTTGTGCTTGCTGGTATGATTGACAGTCAAGAAATGGATGGCTAAGTAGCTTTGCCACATTAAAATGGAAGGCTTTAAAAACTCAAGGGTTTGAGGTTGTGTGGATGTTGTGTTCTTAAAGAGGTCCATAAAGTAAGTAAATGAATAAATATGTAAATAAGGTGTATATCTGCAAAATTAATAGACAGCATAGGAATTACTTTATTCACCTTTTGTAAAATTTTTGTTCAATAATGTTCTAACATGTCCTATAAAGAATAAATAGTGACATCATATGCCAGATAATATGTAAACTTGAAATGCTTCCCTCAGCTTTAAGTGCAAGGCTATGTGCATTCCGAGCCCTGTTTGGAGACAGTTTATTTCTTCAGTGAATGATTTTAATACATAGCAATATCCTGCTTTTCTGCTGAAATGAAACAGAATTCCCTAGTGTACTTGTTCTCGTTCATTCCCGAAGGATGGGAGAGCTGTGTATGCTTACATTTGTAAGGTAAATTATATGCTTAGGGATGTAATAGCCCTTGCTTTTATGCACTTATTTTTTCTCTAAGGAATTCAGCACATTTCATATTGGTTTTAGAAAAATGGAAAAGTAGATCTCATTTTTGACCTACCATCTGAATGCTGGAGAATTGCTTATTTTCAATATTTCCTTCCAAACTCTATAAGTTATAAGGAGTCTGAGAAAATATAGAGAGAAATATTGAGGTAGCAAAGGACCCGAATGGTACACAGCATCTCGTGTCTGGAAGCAAGTGCTTATGCAGTTGAAGAAGAAGAGAGGGCCATTCTGAATTTGAGGCCATGGTGGCCTGCATAACAAAGACCAGGCTAGCCTGAGGTATAGAAGATTCAGGCCAGGCTGGGCTACAGAGTGAGATCCTATCTCAAAACTAAAATAACCCAAACAGACAAACAAAACCAGAAACTAGAAAACAAAATAAAAACTAAAAGAAGAGTCAAAATTAAAGATAAATAAAATAAAAGCATCTTAATGCAGTTCAGTTATTTGTCCAAATTTTCAGATCAAAATCCAGTAAATAAACAAGAAAATCTTAGTTGAAAAGTAGAATTTTATTTCATTTTACATTAAAGATATGCTATGTTTAAGAATATTTAAAATATGAAAGGGATAATATTTCTTATTCAAAGAAATAAATGTGATTTTAAAAGCTGTTTTTTATAATGTTTATACTTTGTGTGCACTATCCTCTTTAAGGTAAGTATTTCGTGTTGATCTGCCAGCAGAAATAAATTTTATTAAAATGCCTGTTTACACTTTTCGGCCTTGTAACCAAAAGAATGCTGTAATAAATGTACCCCATCCCATGGGGTTGTTAAAATCTTTATGCTTACTTCTATAGAAATGTTATACTAGAGTATGGAGACAAGCTAAATTAGTACCCCTCCCAAAAATCATGGTTATATTGTACTGTATTTAGCATGACATTTCAATGGAATTGGTAATACCATAAAGGTCAATGAGGGTCACAGATTATGACATGACATTCAGAAGACACCATGCCTGAAAATTGTATTAAAAACTTGCAAATTTAAAGGCTGTCCTAACCCCTTTTTCTCAATTCGGCAACAATTAGTATTCCTGGCTCTTGTAGGGTTCCACCATCATCTAGTGGAAGGCCAGAGTCCATTTAAAATGGTGCCGCCCACGAAGTGATAACGAGAATAGTATTGTGATTACCCACACTTTAGATCATACTGCCTAGGACTTGATTTCTATCTGACCATAGCACAACTCTTGATCATCTTTCATTCAGTACCTCTAGTTGATGTCTCCCTAGTGAAATGGGAGTAATCAAGAAATCTTTATCTGAATATGAAGGGAAGTTCGGCAGGCATAGCATGGATGACAGTGGCAGATCCACAAGTGTTCTGTTGTACATGGTGAAAAGACCAGAAAAGAGTGAGACTCCTTTCTTTCTTTTTTTTTTTAATTTATTTTTCATACTTTATTTATAGAGACCCCTTTCATTCAGCTTTTCAAACAACTCACATTGCCAATCAAAATGTGTGAACTATAAATCTCCATATCATTCATTCTAAATCCATTATTTTGTGTGCATTTATTTTCTGTTTTGATAAATACCCATCATCGTTTTGAAGGAGTACATGAAATATCATTTTTGCTACATTTATCTAATTCATTTAGATTAATTCATTCATATGTTGGTTTATATAAAACTTTTCAAGCCCTTCATATTAGGGCTCTAGTTTTCCTTCACATGCAGGATAATATTCCAAATCCTCTATTGAATACCTGCAATTCCAAAGGACACCCACTCTCCCTATATTTTTATTATAGATATGTTCCTATGATCAGTTTTAATATATAAGTTAGATATAAATGGTACAGTTCACCATAAAGCAAATACCATTCTCTTCAACACTCTTAACGCTCTTCCTACACAGGTTGCTCAGTGTTAACTCACCCTCTCATTGTGATACCTTCTTCTTCCCAGTTCTCTGAATGTTGCCCTCTTGGGTACCTTTCTCTCAGAGGCCCCATTTTCCTGCTGTTGACAGTTTGAACTGCATGGGGTCATTTTTCTTGTTATCTTTTGGACATTTTTATAGGTCCAGTTCATCCTTCCTGATCAGGTGATGATGGCTCTCCAGCAGAAATTAAACTTTTTCACTCCTAGCCTATGCCTAAGTTTATATCACAACCCAAGCAGCTTAGAGCCTTCTTTTCTAGGATGCTTTAAAGAAATTGTCATATAGGTGCAATGCCTTTGATGTGTTGGCTTCCATGGCAGTATGTTTTCTATATCTGTCTTCCACCCATTTAATGTCCCTGCTATCTTATTTGGGCAGCCATTGTGTACTGGACTATGGTTGTGACCCTGTTCTGTTTGAAGCCCAGAAAGAGTGAAGCTGCCATATTTCTCATTTTTTTTCTTTTGATTTTGGTGGATAGATTAGCTCTTCTATAAATAGTACTATGCTCAGAACATGTTTTTCTGGTTATTGCTCTGATCTAGAAATTTACCCTTTTAACTTTAAAGAATATTATATATTCTTTATATAATATTCTTGTTGAAACTCTTCACTCCTAGCTCATGCCAGAATTTACATTACCACCCAAGCAGCTTAGAGTCATCTTTTCTGGGGCTCCTTAAAGAATAGTATATAGTAGGTATATATATATGTGATATATGGGCATTGAACCTATTTCTTGAGTATATATATACACAGTGATTGTATATACAGACTTTCAAACATGCAAATAGTCTCATGTTTGTCTTACCTATAGCAAGTTTTGGATGCTTTTTAACACTTAAAGTTCTTACCTCTCAGATGGTATCTTCAGCTTGTATCAAACTGACATAAAAGTAACCAGAACAACAACAGTTTACCAAAGAGTATGGTAAGGAGTTATCAGCACTGTTACTCTTGCAAATTTGGGGCCATTGACGAGTAAAATCAAAGGAAATTGGAACATACTTGCTCAGTATAGTAATGGAGAAGAATATGAGGTAGGCAGTGTACACTGCTTGGATAAGCAGGATAAAAGATTGCATCACATTGTATCTCTGCAGGACAAAATAGTGTGAGGTTAGGCAACAGGAGACTTCAGCACTTGCCTTATTGTTTCTCCTGCTGTGATGAAACACTGTGATTAAACGCAACTTGGGGAAGAAGGAGGTTTTTAGCTTACTTATCCTCAATCACACTCCTCTGGGGGAAGCTAAGGCAGAACCTCAGACCAGGCAGTAATCTGTAGGTAAGAGCTGATACAAAGGCCATGAAGGTATGCTGCTTACTGGCTTGCTCTTTATTGCTTACTCAGCTTGCTCTCTTATAGAACCTAGGAGCAGTATCCCTGAAGTGCTACCATCCACAATGGTCTGAGAACTGCCCCATCAATAACTAATTAAAAAAATGTCCTACAGTCTTACCTATAGCAAGTTCTTCTGGATTCTTTTTTAACACTTGAAGTTATTGACTCTCAGATGGTATCTTCAGTTTGTATCAAGGTAACATAAAAGTAACCAGAACAGAATTTTACTAAAGAGTATGGAACTTATTTAATATTTCTGGAAATTTCCATTATATATTATTAAACTATCAGTGATCCAGAGTAACCAGGGTAGTGAGAAGCAATGTTGCAGATAAGGGAAATTTACTAAACTCATAATATCTCCTACAAATTCATCATGGCAAACAATAAGTATACTTTGAAAAGGAGTGATTACATATCATAAATAAACAACTCCTACTAACAAAGT
Source organism: Rhynchomys soricoides (assembly GCA_019843965.1). NCBI lineage: Eukaryota > Metazoa > Chordata > Mammalia > Rodentia > Muridae > Rhynchomys > Rhynchomys soricoides. The sequence continues at coordinate 7,423,060 of JADRCH010000008.1, forward strand.
CTATTTTCCTCAAGGTGTATTACACAGTCTTTCTGCTACAGGTAAAACCTGTTTGTGCTAAGGAAATAGTAAATTTCTACACATTTTTCATATGAATTCTGTGCAGTAATCTGGCATAGATATAATTTCCCTAAAATAGCAATTCTGCCCACATATTTGCTCACCAAGTGTTTGAGTTCATTTCTGCATGGCAAGGAAGAAAATAAGATTTTTGTGTTGTGTCATGGTAAATGAATAAATAGTTTTTCTATTCATTAGAGTGGACATAATAGAATAATTATATATTCATGGTGGTCAGTTTTCTATAAATATTGGAATCCAGTAATTGCTATAAAACTGCATGTTATTTATTCATTTGGAGACTTAAAGGAACATGCATAGCATGAAATATTTTTATAAATAAAATATACATTTGTGTTACTTGCTTTGACCTTTGAGCTGCAATAAAAATCCTCTTTGTTTTGTTCTTGTTAATATTTGATATGCTCACCACCTGAAGTAGACACTGTTTCAGATACAATGTGCATGTGCTCACAAACTTTTCATGGCAGCTCTTTCTTTACCAGATGGCAAAGATCTTGAATTTTCTTTTCTCTCTTTTGTTTTCCTCCCTTAAAGTTATAGGAAAACAAGTGGAAATTGCTCATCCTCTTTCTCCCATGTATATAATCTTGTAAACTCTCTTATGGCTATTGTCACTAGCCAGTCTGAGAATTGAGAAGATGTAGGGTGGTGAGAATTCCTCAGCTTATGTTTTGTTTTCCAGCTAAATAAACTGACAGGACAAGCCTCAGAAGGCTTCTTTCTCCCTTTTACCTCCAGCTAATTTCCATAAAAATCTAACATTCTAGTTGTAGGTTTCAGGAATGAGAATGTATCATGCAAAACAGGAGCCATCTGTCAGCCCCAAAAGCATAAAGGCTATTGTCTCTTACTTTCATTGCTTTTAGGGGAGTAAAGTCTTCATTTTAGAAGTCTAAAATAGGATGTCCTTTTCTGAGCTCAGATAACTAGTTAATATCACATTAATTTTTTTAAAAAAATTTGAGATCAAGCTGTTATGGGCCTCAGAAGTCAAGAAGGGGCAAACTACAGATATAGAAAACCAATGACATGATTTAATCAACTATTTGCAGAGGAAACAGCATGAAGATGGCCAAATTAACTTGCTGTAATACTAGGCTCATTCTGTCAGTTTCAACTATATACACTTCAAAGTCAATTGAATGATTTGACTTTAATACAACCATCTAAGTGTTGGTGTTTTATTTGAAAGAAGGACACAGAATCAGACTTTCTCTTGTCAGTCTTAACAATACATCTTGTCTAACTTAACTAGGTTCTTACAAGCCACTGATAAAATGTCCAGGTGGTCTCTCTCCAAACATGGTTCCCATGAATTACAGTGTAGAGAGGGTTATGCCATAGCAATTACAATTAACTTAGAAAGAACAGCCAGTACAGAGACCTTAGACCATCTTGCTAAGCTGTTGTTGGATTTTGACATCATCCCTTTTAAATCAGAGAAGAGAGTAAGAGGTAGGACTATTACAACACCGAGTCCTATTACAGATCAATATTCTAGTAATACTTTTTGTCTATACAAACAAATTATACACGTTTGGAAACTAAACCTGTATTTAACTATAAAGTGAACAATCATTGTTTGATTGTTCTGATAAGTAATTTGTAGTGGGTCACATGAGAGCAGACACAGTTTTTCACTTATTACCTTGAATATGTAAATTGTGAAGTTCTATTTTGCCCATTGGGAAGTCTGTTATCTGTAATGTGTTATTATCAATCATTTTATACATTGTTTATCTACATAGTTCTAAAGGCAAACTGCATACACAAAAAAAATGGATGAGAGCTATCATTAAGCTTGATTTATACTAGTCTCATAGAATATTTTTAAAAAGTCATATAATTAAAGTTTTATGTATTTTATATATAAACCAATATAATCATTCAATGCATATAGTTTTCTTAATATTATTTGTTAATATTATATTGTTTATTAAATAAATTGTGGGATATTTTATACTGAATAATAGGCAAATTAAATTTCTATTTTAATGCTTTTGAATCTAATGGATTTGAAACCAGAGTTTTTCAAGACATTGTGCCAACTATTTTAAGATCATTTCTGACTAGTCATCAAAAAACTTGTGGAATAAAAAGACTCTTATCAAATACAGAGCATAACCATTCGTTAAAAATTACATGAATGAAAGACAGCTTTTTTGTACCTTACATAGTCTTAGGATGAACAGACCCCACTGATACAGATAGAAATTCAAGGATATATGTGGATTCTGACCCAGTTTGAGGTTCTTTCCATCTCTGAGAGCAGATAACAAGGAGCATTTTTCTCTTACATCCAAAAGTGAAGATCCAAAATATTTTTAAGTCTTTAAATTTAATCACATTTTAGGGAAATATTTAATACAATTTAGCTAATAGTGATACCTCTTTATTGGAAGATGATGACAGACAAATTTATCTAATATATTAAAACATTGTTTTCACTACTAATATCCCAGAGTGACTCCTTTATTAGTCATCCATATAGGAGAGCTATGGCTGTCTACTTACAACACATCACACTTTCACTGGCCAGCAATGAACAGCCCAGAGCAGTACAGGTATTATTCAGGGGAAATATTTATTTTATGCGTTTCAAAATTGTCATAACTAATGATAATCTATAAAAATAATAGATGAGAAAAAAATTAAGTGAAAACCATAATAAATTATATGTATATGAATATATATATAGTCAATTTAAATATTGAAGATGAATAGTTACATGGAAATAATAGTTAATAAGCACCACTCAAGGTCTCAAGATATAAGACTTAGTTGTACCTACATCTATAGAGCAAACAGCTCTCTTATACCTGTTACAAACTATAAAGAATCTCAAAGAATACCTTCTCTATTGAATAAATTGCTATTGCCATTTACTTATAAGATAGCTATTATGTGTCTGTTATTAGCAGACTTTGGTTGAAGTTTGAAAGTATAACAATATAAGAAGTTAATGCATATAGGAAGGAGGTTTTATTTATTTATACCCCCAAATCTGCCCCACCTCCTCATTCCCCTCTCACAGAATCCCTCCCCCAGCTTGCCTCCCCTTCTTCTCTCAAATGTTGTCCCCAACCCCACCATCAGATATTCTGGGTTAGGTGCATTCCCTCCTACTGTGCTCAGACAGCCCCTTTGGGGAATGGATTCCAAGGCTAGGTTACAGCTTTAGGAACAGCCTCTGCTCCAGAATCCTTGAGGGACCCACATGGAGACCAAGTGGCAAATCTGCTACATATGTGCCACAGGCTTTGGTCTAGCCTGAATCTACTCTTTGGTTAGTGACTGAGTCTCTGAGAGCTCCTAGGGATCCAGGTTAGTTGACTCTGGTGGTCTTCATGTGGAGTTCCTATTCTCATCAGCACCTTCATTCCTTCCTCCAACTCTTCCATAAGAGACATGGTCCAATGTTTGTCTTTTGATATCTGTATCTGCTTCTGTTAGCTGCTGGGTGGAACCTTTCAAAGGACAGTTATGCTAAGTTCCTGCCTGCAAGCATATGAGAGTATCATTAATAGTGTCAGGGATTGATGTTTGCCTATGGGATGGGTCTCAAATTGGGCCAGTTATTGGTTGGCCATTCTTTCAGTATCTGCTCAATCTTTGTCCCTGCATTGCTTTTAGGCAGACAAATTTTGGGTTGAAAGATTTGTGGGTAGGTTGGTGTCCTTATCTCTCCACTGAGTGTCCTGCCTAGTCCTGAAGAGGTGACTTTTTCAGGTTCCATGTTGCCACTGTTAGGCTTCTCTACTGAGGTCACCAGCATTGACATCTGAGAGCCTCCCACATCCCAGGTCTATGGGACTTCCTAGAGATTCTCTCCAGGTCCCTACCCCCAGCAGCTACAGATTTCAATTCATTCTCCTAGCCCTCTGGCCCTCTATTTTGTCTCATCCCACACTGGATAGTGATTCCTCCCATTCCCCTCTCCATTTCCTCTCCCACTCAGTTCTGTCCCTCACTCTGCCTCTTATGACTATTTTGTCCCCTCTTCTAAGTAAGATTCAAACACTCTTGCTTGGGACTTCCTTCTCATTTAACTCATTTGAGTCTGTGGGGTATATCCTGGTTATCCCGTACTTTATGGCTAATATAACTATTAGTGAGTATATAACATGCATGTTCCTTTTGGATCTGAGTTACTTCACTCAGGATGATATTTTCTAGTTCCATCCATTTGCCTGTAAAAGTCATTATTTCCTCATTTTAATAGCTAAATAGTATTCCATTGTATAAGTGAACGACATTTTCTGTATTCATTCTTTAGTTGAGAGACACCTAAATTGTTTCCAGTTTTTTTATGAATAAAGCTACTTTCAACATAATGGATCAAGCATGTGTCCTTGTGGTATGGTAGAATATCTTTTGGATATAAGCCCAAGGGCAGTATAACTGGGTCTTCAGGTAGAACTATTTCCAATTTTCTGTGAAAGAACAGTGTTGGTTTCCAGAGTGGTTGTACAAGTTGGCAATCCCACCAGCAAGGGAGGCGTGTTCCCTTTTCTGCAAGTGGTGTCCCTTGAGTTTCGGATGTGATGTCCCTTAGCCATTCTGATTGGTGTAGGGTGGGATTCAGGGTCACTTTGATTTGCATTTCCTTTATGACTAAGAATTTTGAACATTTATTTGAGTGCATCTTAGCCATTTGAGATCCCTCTATTGAGAATTCTCTGTAACTCTGTACACCGCTTTTTAAATTTGGCTATTTGATTTGTTGGAGTCTAACTTCTTGAGTTCTTTATGTATTTTGGATATTAGCCTCTGTCAAATGTGGGGTTAGTGAAGGTTTTTTATCATTCTGTAGGCTGCTGTTTTGTCTTATTTACAGTGTTCTTTGCCTTATAGAAGATTTTCAGTTTCATGAGGTCCCATTTATCTATTGTTCATCTTAGAGCCTGAGCCATTAGTGTTCTGTTCAGGAAATTTTCTCTTGTACCAATGCATTCAAGGCTATTTCCAACTTTCTCTTCTATTAGATTTCATGTATCAGATTTTATGTTGAGGTTCTTGATCCACTTTTTCTTGAGCTTTGTGCTGGGTGATAAATATGAATCTATTTGTATCTTCTACATGCAGGCATTTAATTATACCAGTATCATTTGTTGAAGATGCTTTCTTTTTTTTCCATTGTTTGGTTTTGGCTTTGTCAAAAATCAGGTGTCCATAGTTGCGTGGATTTATTTCTGGGTCTTTGATTCTATTCCATTGATCAAGCTGTCTCTTTCTGTACCAATACCATGCATGTCTTATCACTATTGGTCTGAAATATAGCTGGAGATCAGGGATGATGATTCCTTCAGAAGTAATTTTTAGTTCGGATTGATTTAGCTGTCCTGGGTTTTTGATTTTCCATATGAAGTTGAGAATTGTTCTTTCAAGTTCTCTAAAAAATATGTTGGAATTTTGGTGGGAATTGCATTCAATCTCTATATTCCTGTTGGTAAGATGGTCATTTTTACTATATTGATCCTACTTATTTGTGAGCATGGGAAATGTTTCCAACTTCTCAGGTCTCCTTCAATTTGTTTCTTCAGTGATTTGAAGTTCTTGACATACAGATCTTTCACTTGTTTCGTTAGAGTTACACCAAGGTATTTCATATTATTTGTGGCTTTTCTGAGAGGTGTTGTTTTCCTAATTTCTTTCTCTGCCTATTTATAATTTGTTTAAAGAAGGGCTACTGATTTCTTTGAGTTAATTTTATATCCAGGCACTTTGCTGAAGTTCTTTATCAGATGTATGAGTTTTCTGGTACTATTTTTGGGGTCACTTATGTACACTATCATATCATGCATAAACAGGGATATGTTGACTTTTTTCATTCAGTAAGTATCCCCTTGATCTCCTTTAGTTGTCTCATTTCTCTAGCTAGAACTTCAAATACTATATTGAATAGATAGAAAAGCCTTGTCAGGTCCCTGATTTTAGATGGATTACTTCAAATTTTACTCCATTTATTTTGATGTTGGCTATGGGCTTGCTGTGTATTGCTTTGATTATGGTTAGGTATGTACCTTGAATCCCTGATCTCTCCAAGACATGAAGATGTGTTGGATTTTGTTTGAGTAATTTCAGCATTTAATGAGAGGATCGTGTGATTTTTTTTCATAGAGTTTCCTTATATAGTAGATATGCTGATGGATTTTCATATATTGATTCATCCTTGCATCTCTAGGATGAAACCTTCTTGACCATGAGAATGATGTTTTTGATGTACTTTTGCATTCAGTTTGTAAAATTTTTATTGAATATTTTTACATCAAAGTTCATACGTGAAATTGGCCTGAAATTCTCTCTTTTTTGAGTCTTTGTGCGGTTTAGGTATTAGGGTGACTGCGGCCTCATAAAAAGAATTAGGTTTTGTCCTTTCTGTTTCTATTTTCTGGAATAGTTTTAGAAATATTGCTATTAGCTCTACTTTGAAATGCTAGTAGACCCTCCTCTTAGGGGAGATCTGAAACATTTGAAATGTAAATAAAATATGAAAATAAAAAAAATAATAATAAAAAAGAAATGCTAGTAGAATTCTGCACTAAAATTATCTGACCTAGTGCTTTTTTTGGTTTGATTTTTAATGACTGCTTCTTTTTTCTTATGTGATATATGATGATTAAGATATTTTATATGATCTTTAACTTTGGTAAATGGTATCTGTTTAGAAAATTATCAACTTCCTTTAGATTGTTCAGTTTTGTGGCATATAGGCTTTTAAAGTAAGACCTAATAATTTTTTGAATTTCCTCAGCCTCTGTTGTTATCTCTCCCTTTTCATTTTTGATTTTGTTGATTTGAATACTATCTCTGTGACTTTTAGTTTGTTTGGCTAAGGTTTTATCTGTATTGATTTTCTCAAAGAACCAGTTCTTTGTTTTGTCGATTCTTTCTATTGTTCTCTTTGTTTCTAACTGATTGATTAGAGCTCTGAGTTTGACTATATCCTGATATCTACTCCTCTTGGTTGTATTTGCTTCTTTTAGTTCTAAAGCTTTTATGTGTGCTGTTATGTTGCTGGTATGAGATCTCTTCAATTTCTTGATGAGGGTACTTATTACTATGGGTTTTCCTCTTAGCACTGTTTTCATTGGGTCACATAAGTTTTGTTGTGGTGTGCCTTCATTTTCACTGAATTCTAAAAAGTCTTTAATTTCTTTATTTCTTGACAGACCAAGTGACCATTGAGTAGAGAGTTGTTTATTTTCCATGCATATGTAGGATTTCTGTTTGTTTTGTTTTGTTTGTTTGTTTGTTTGTTTCTGTTGTTAGTCCACTTCATGAGGTGCTGAGAAGAAGGTGTATTCTTTTGGTTTTGGTGAATGCTTTTGTAGACATTTATTTGGTCCTTTAGATCTGTTAGTTTCATTGTTTCTCTCTTTCAATGACCTATCCATTTGGTGATGTGAGGATTGAAGTCCCCCACTATCATTGTGTGGGGTTCAATGTGTGATTTAAGCTTTGGAAATTTTTTTGTGAATGTGTGTGCCCTTGCATTTGGGGCATAGGTTTTCAGATATGAGACATCTTCTTGGTGTACTGTTCCTTTGATGAGTATGAAATGTATTTACCAATCTCTTTTAATTAATTTTGGTTGAATATCTCTTTTATTAGATATCAGCACGACTACTCTAGCTTGTTTCTTGGGTCCATTGGCTTGAAAAACCCTTTTCCAGTCCTTATTCTGAGGTTGTATCATTGTTGCTGAGATATGTTTCTTGTATGCAGCAGAATGATGGATCCTGTATCCAGGATCTATTCTGGACAACCAATTCACCGTTTATATATCCAGTCTGATAACCTGTGTCTTTTTATTGATGAATGGTGTGCATTGAGATATTAATGACCAATGATTGTTAGTTGCTGCATGTAGATGGTGGTAGTACTCTGTGAGTGGGATTCTTTTCTTTTGGTCTTGTTGTGAGATGATTAATTTCTTGTGTTTTCTTGGGTGTAGTTACCTTCCTTGTGTTGGTGGCTTTTTCCCTAATATCCTCTGTAAGGTTAAATTGACAAAAAGATATTGTTTAAAATTGGTTTTTTCATGGAATATCTTGATCTATGGTGATTGAATGTTTTGCCGGGCATAGTCATCTGTACTTGTATCTGTGGTCTCTTAGAGTCTACCAGATATTTGTCCAGGATCTTCGGGCTTTTAGAAGTTCTATTGAGAATTTGTGTATAATTCTGATAGGTCTGCCTTTAATGTCATTTAGCCTTTTTCCCTTGCAGCATTTAGTACTGTTTCTTTGTTCCATACATTTAGTGTTTTGATAAGTATGTGTCAGGATGATTTTTTTTTTTCTGCTCCAATATATTTTGTGTTCTGTAAGCTTCTTATGTGTTTATAGCCATCTCCCTCGGGCTAGGGATGTTTTCTTGTATGATTTTGTTGAAGATATGTTCTGGGCCCTTTAAACTGTGAATCTTTAACCTCTTCTATTCCTATTATTCTTAGATTTGTTCTATTCATAGTGTCCCAAATTTCCTGGATCTTTTGAGTTAGAAACTTTTTAGATTTGGCATTTTCTTTGACTGATCTATCAATTTTTTTTTTTCCATTGCATCTTCTATGCCTGAGATTGCCTCTTCTATCTTATATTTTATTGGTGATGCTTATATCTATAGTTTCTGGTCTGTTTTCTATGTTTTCCATCACTAGGGTTGCCTTCATTTATGTTTTCTTTTATTGTTTTTATTTCCATTTTTTGGTCTTCAACAGGTTTATTATGTCCATTACCTGCTGATTGTATTTTCCTGTACTTCTTTAAGGGATTTATTTGTTTCCTCTTTAAGAACTTCAACTTGTTTGATTGTTTTTTTCCTGTATTTGTTTAAGAGAATTGTTATATCCTCTACTGAGGTCTCAATCATATTCATGAGATGAGATTTTAGGTCAGTCTTGCTCTTCAGGTGTGTTAGGATATCCATGGCTTGCCATAGTAGGAGACCTGGGTTCTGATGGTGCCATATTACACTAACTATTGTTGATTAGGTACTTGTGCTTCCTCTTCCCCATCTTGATGACTCTGGTGTTGGCTGGTCTGGTAGTCCCTGGAAGTATTATGCCTCGGGGCCTGGTTTTCTCAGATAGCTACAGACCTCCCAAAAGGCAGGCAGATCTGCTTGCTGGAGCATGGGTTACAGATCTTTGATTGAAGGTGGAGGTATGGACCAGAAGGGAGATGGAGCTCCAATAGGGCAAGGCAGAGCTCATGTCTGCTCAGCTTGCTGTAGACCCAGCAGGCAGAGGGATTGGGTCATATGAATCTTACCTGTGTCTAGATATGGAGCAGCCCTCCTGGAAGGCAGGTGGAATTGTGGGGTGTTGCAGGAAGTAGAGTTTTGTTTTTATAGAGTTTAAAGACTGTATAGTTATGACACCTTAATAATCATAACAACCACAAAAAAGCTTTAAAGGGTATTATTCCTGAACAACTGACCAAGAAACCTACATAGACCTGACCTAGGTCATCTCTACATGTGTTACAATTATGTAGCATATTCTTCTTGTGGGAATAATATTAGTGGGAGCATTTGCTGTTTTTGACTCTGTTGCCTGCTTTTGAGACCCTTTCCCCATGCTGGATTGTCTTATTTAGCCTTAAAAGAAGAGGCTGTGCCTATCTTATTACAATTTGATATGCCATAGCTGATTGATATACATAAAGTCCTGCTCTATTTTGAAGAGAAACAGAGGAGGAATTTGGGGTAGTGGGTAGTGGGGAGAAGTTGAGGGAGGGATGGTTGGGATTTAAAATAAATAATTTATTAAAATGTCATTGATTTGGATAAGGAAACGTTTCCAGTTAATTCCAAAGTTAAGACTATCACAGCTAAAAAAGGATTATATAACAAAAAGAAAAATTAGAAAGAAATTTAGATGATCCCTTCAATATATGTACAACATGCCTTTGTGGACTTTTTTTTTTCCTTTTTTTTTTTTTAAAGGTACTCTACACTCTACATATAGCAGTGCTGAATGTTGATCAATCACATTGAAAATTTAGGTCCAAAGGAAATTAAACACCACCAAGCAATAACATTATACGACCTTCATGGAAACAAGAATGCTCTAAATAATGTGGACAGTGTTATTTGAGAGCAGGGTTTTCCCCTAAAATTGAGGCTTTCAAACAGGAAAATAAACTGTAATATCAGATATCTTACATTTTTTAAGTATTTCCTGTAGCTAGAGAGAACCCAAATGAATAACAGTATGCATATTATTAATTTTATTTATTATTTACATTGATTATCTATATTTATTATTTAGTTTGATACATATTGGTTTGATATAATTCTAATGAAAGTTATAAAATATTTGTAGTTCATCCTTTAATATATGAAAATGATGTTAGATTTCAAGCTGAAATTTACATCAAGCAGCCCATCCTATATTTAAATGTAAGAACTAGAAGTTCTGGTCAAAGTAACTAAGCAACAAACAACTAAATTCTCACTTATTTTCTCTTATTCACTTATTCACTCTAAGGTTGGCCACATTTTCTTGTACATAGAATGGGTGTGATTTGTATGTAGGAGCAAACATGTATGTGATATGTAAAAGCTAAATGTTTTTTTTTAAAGATGTTTTAAAATGTGATGAAAATATACATGCTAGCTGCTGTCAACAGGATTCCACATGTTAAATTTATTTATTTGTCTTCTTTTTATTTCTTGTTCTTATAATTATTTTGACAATTATAAGTTTTGTGGGAAAATTTATTGTAACTAGTATTAAAAGGGAGATTATTCTTTAGATTAACTGTGTGTGAAAATAAAAATGTCCTTGGAGCTTGAAAAATACTGTCTCTTTAGATGTTCCTACTTCCTCCTATTTCTGAACAAAATTCTATAATGCAAGTGAATGAGCACTTTTGAAGAACACATTTTCCTGGAATTCTTAGTTTCTCATGAAATAATAATGTCAAAAATAAAATGGATATCCAAGAGTCCTTGCTCAAAAGTGACCCCACTGATGTTGATAAATGCTCATTCCAAGAAGGCCCTAGTAAGTATACAAGCTTGTGTATAATTAGAGCATCCTGGGATGGAGTGGTGCTAGGCCACCTGGCGATGTGCACAGGTTTAAATTTTGTTTGCCTTAGAGAAATTTGTTTTCTCTATATATCATGGCCTCAACATTACATTTTATTCTCTTCTGAAAAGGTCTATGTCAGAAAATACCATGAAATTCAAAAGTGAATTTGGCATTCTGAATGGTAAACAATTGTGATCAGTGTGAAAGGACCAAGAATACCACTGATCAAACTCCTTAATGAGATTCTTTGTGACATGTATCTTTTGCTTGGGTAATAATATGTACAACAATGATATTTGAAGGAATGAGACTAAATAGTTATTATAATATATTTTAAATGGACTAAGCAAATAGTATATGCATTCATGGGCTTATAGACAAAAATATTGTCCTCATTTTCTATAGAACAAATGTAACATAAGGCATCATTAAGTCACTTAGAAAGTTTTTCAGGTAAACTACTTTGTATGTCAGGCCATTGCTGCACACAGCTGCCTTTATCTGCTTAATTCTCAGAGGGTTGATTCATCCTTAAAGTTGATATCCAAAAATATATCTGTATTCATACTTTCTAAAGTAGTCCTGTAATACGGAAATCATGCTGGACTCTCTTTCCTAAATTAACTCTAGTAGTAGTAGTAGTAGTAGTAGTAGTAGTAGTAGTAGTAGTAGTAGTAGTAGTAGTAGTAGTAGTAGTAGTGGTAGTAGTAGTGGCAGCAGCAGCAGCAGCAGCAGCAGCAGCAGCAGCAGCAGCAGCAGCAGCAGCAGCAGCAGCAGTAGGGTTTTTTTTGTTGTTGTCATGGTTGTAGTAGTTGTAGTTGTTGTAGTAGTTTTGATTTTGAGACAGGGTCTCACTATGTAAGTCTGTCTTCATGGAACTATGTGGATCAGACATCCTGGAACTCACAGAGATTAACCTGCCTGCTTTCTGGGTGTTGTGATTAAAAGCATGTGCTACCTCCTCTAGCTTCCTATGTTATATTTAAAGATGAAGGAAAAGAGTAGATTAGAGAAAGAACACATGCTTCCCACTAACAGGAGGCCTGAATTTGATCCCAGCCCTGACAATAAGAAAAGTCAATGTATATTGCTTATTAAGCTTTAATTTTAGTATCCACTAGCTAATTAGAGAGTGGGCATGGAGTTGATTCCAGTTGACAAAGTATAGTGCTGTGTACTTTGTGTATGATTTTAAGGTAATAGATGAAATTAGTTATTGTACGCATGTTTGTAGAAGAGATCTACTTGAATAGGATTTGCTTGAATAGGAATTCTCTCTACTTTTGGAGGAACTGCTGAATTGTCCCCTGTAGTAGGTACCTTTGTCACCAGGACTGTTTGAAAATAAATTTTTGTATATCTTTGTTAATACTGGTTAGTGTGTCTTTGATTATGTCATTTAACTCAAGTCTGACTATATATAACATAATTTACTCATGTGATGGGAAATAGTTCTAGAAAATGAAATGGTTAAACAGGTTACACCAAAAAAGATTGACGAAATATACAAAGCATTCAAAGTAAATGCTAAGATAGCTTGCAAATCTAGTGATATTTTAAAGAAATTTCCATATGAATATTACTTATAGAAAGAATAAACTAGTGGTTATGTGCCTGAGGGTAGACTACTGGCCCTTCTGATGGCTTTGGGGGTTTGGAGATGGGATAAAATTGTTAACAATGGCAGATTCATATTTTTATAAAAATTAATAGAATCAAATATATTGATATACTTATAAAAGATAAATGTTAAATTTCATGAATTGTTCCTCAATATTTAAAAATTTACATCTTATTTGTTCATGAATTTATTGTACATATGTGAGTTCATACATGTATGGGCATGCCATATTTTGGAGATCAGAGGACACCTTGTGGGAATTATCTCTGCCATGTGCCAGGGTTTGAGTCTAGGTTGTTATGTTTGGCCCAAGCAGTTTTACACACTGAGATATCATTAACCATTTCTTTACCAATAGTACAAGTCTAATTACAAATTATCAGTAAAATATGCTGTAATAATAACAATTATATTCTAGATTGGAGAAGAGAGAAAGAGAGAGAGAGAGAGAAAATGCAATAAAATATGTTTTAAAAATTGTATTATAATAATTTCATTCAATATTGCAGTATGCTTTGAATATGTCTACCACTCTTTCTACAACACCTCCCTACCAACTGAACTTCCTATTCTATTTATTGTTTAAAAAATCACTCAATCCAATTTGTTTTTTTTTTTCTTTCATATTTTATTTATATTTCAAATGTTTCCCCCTTTCCAGATCTCCCCATTGTAACCTCCCCATTCCCTCCGCCCTCCCCCTGCCTCTATGGGGATATTCTCCAACCCACCTCCCCACCCCACACCCCACCCACTCTCATCTTCCCTCCTTGACATTCTCCTATACTGGTGGATATAACACCCTCAGGCCCAAGGGCCTCTCCTCCCCCTGATGGGTAACAAGACCCTCCTCTGCAGTCTTTGTGGCCAGCACTATGGGTCCCTCCATGTGTATTCTTTAGTTGGTGGATCAGTCTCCAGAAATATGGGGGTCAGGCCAGTTGCCAGTGTTGCTACCTCCCTGGAGCTGCACACTCCCTCAGCTCCTTCAGTCCTATCTCCAAGCCCTCCATCTGGGACCTCGTACTCAGTACTACTGTTCCTGCGAAGTGACTCTTGGGTATTTCAAACTTTTGGGCTAATAACCACTTAACAGTGAGTACATACCATGTTCATTCTTTTGTGACTGCGTTACCTGGCTCAGGATGATGTTTTCAAGATCCATCCATTTGTCTACGAATTTCATGAAGTCATTGTTTGTAATAGCTGAGTAGTATTCCATTGTGTAAAATGTACCACATTTTCTGTATCCATTCCTCTCTGGAGGGACATCTGGGTTGTTTCCAGCTTCTGGCTATTATAAATATGGCTGCTATGAACATAGTGGAACATCTGTTTTTATTACATGTTGGAGTATCTTCTGGGTATATGCCCAGGAGTGGAACAGCTGGGTCCTCAGGTAGTATTATGTCCAATTTTCTGAGGGTCCGCCAAACTGATTTCCAGAGAGGTTGTATCAATTTGCATTCCCACCAGCAATGGAGGAGTGTTCCTCTTTCTCCACATCCTCTCCAACATCTGCTGTCACCTGAGTTTTTATCTTAGCCATTCTGACTGAGATGGCTAAGAGGTGAGGTGGAATCTCAGGGTTGTTTTGATTTGCATTTCCCTGATGACTAAGGATGTTGAACATTTCTTTAGGTGCTTCTCGGCCATTCGAGATTCCTCAGTTGAGAATTCTCTGTTTAGCTCACTTCCCCATTTTTTGATAGGGTTATTTGTATCTCTGGAGTCTAGCTTCTTGAGTTCTTTGTATACATTGGATATTAGCCCTCTATCAGATGTAGGATTGGTAAAGATCTTTTCCCAATCTGTAGGTTGCCGTTTTGCCCTAATTACATTGTCCTTTGCCTTACAGAAGCTTTGTAATTTTATGAGGTCCCATCTGTCAATTCTTGACCTTAGAGCACAAGCCATTGGTGTTCTGTTCAAGAACATTTCCCGTGTGCCCAAGTGTTCGAGACTCTTCCCTACTTTATCTTCTATTAGATTCAGTGTATCTGGTGTTATGTGATGGTCCATGATCCACTTTGACTTGAGCTTTGTGCAGGGAGATAGGAATGGATCAATTCACAATCTTCTACATGTAGACCGCCAGTTGATCCAGCACCATTTGTTGAAGACGCTGTCTTTTTTCCACTGTATGGTTTTAGCTCCTTTGTCGAAGATCAAGTGACCATAAGTGTTTGGGTTCATTTCTGGGTCTTCAATTCTATTCCATTTATCTACCTGCCTGTCAGTGTACCAATACCATGCAGTTTTTATCGCTACTGCTCTATAGTACAGCTTCAGGTCAGGGAGGCTGATTCCCCAAGAAGACCTTTTATTGTTGAGGATAGTTTTTGCTATACTGGGTTTTTTGTTATTCCATATGTATTTGAGAATTGTTCTTTCTAGGTCTACAAAGAATTGAGTTGGGATTTTGATGGGGAAAGCATTGAATCTGTATATTTCTTTCGGCAGGATGGCCATTTTAACTATGTTAATCCTGCCGATCCATGAGCATGGGAGATCTTTGCATCTTCTGAGGTCTTCTTCGATTTCTCTCTTGAGAAACTTGAAGTTCTTGTCATACAGATCTTTCACTTGTTTGGTTAGAGTCACACCAAGATATTTTATATTGTTTGTGACTATTGTGAATGGTGTCATTTCCCTAATTTCTTTCTCAGCCTGTTTATCCTTCGAGTATAGGAAGGCTACTGATTTGCTTGAGTTAATTTTGTATCCAGCCAATTTGCTGAAGTTGTTTATCAGCTGTAGCAGATCTCTGGTGGAGTTTTTCAGTTCACTTAAGTATACCATCATATCATCTGCAAATAGTGGTATTTTGATTTCTTCCTTTCCAATTTGTATCCCTCTCACTTCCTTTTGTTGCCTGATTGCTCTAGCTAGAACTTCAAGTACTATGTTGAATAGATAGGGAGTGAGAGGGCAGCCTTGTCTAGTCCCTGATTTTAGTGGGATTGCTTCAAGTTTCTCTCCATTTAGTTTGATGTTGGCCACTGGTTTGCTGTATATTGCTTTTACTAAGTTTAGGTATGCTCCTTGAATTCCTGATCTTTCCAAGACTTTTATCATGAAGGGATGTTGAATTTTGTCAAATGCTTTTTCAGCATCTAACAAGATGACCATGTGGTTTTTTTCTTTGAGTTTGTTTATGTAGTGGATTACATTAATGGATTTCCAGGTATTGAACCATCCCTGCATCCCTGAGATGAAGCCTACTTGATCATGGTGAATGATTGTCTTGATGTGTTCTTCGATTCGGTTTGCAAGAATTTTATTGAGTATTTTTGCATCGATATTCATAAGGGAAATTGGTCTGAAGTTTTCTTTTATTGTTGTGTCTTTGTTGGGCTTTGGTATCAGTGTAACTGTGGCCTCATAGAATGAATTGGGTAGTGTTCCTTCTGTTTCTATTTTATGGAATAGCTTGAAGAATATTGGTATTAGGTCTTCTTTGAAGGTCTGATAGAATTCTGCACTGAACCCATCTGGTCCTGGGTTTTTTTTGTTTGGGAGACTTTTAATGACTGCTTCTATTTCTTAAGGAGTTATGGGACTGTTTAGATGGTTTATCTGATCCTGATTTAACTTTGGTAATTGGTATCTGTCTAGAAACTTGTCCATTTCCTCCAGATTTTCCAATTTTGTTGCATATAGGCTTTTGTAGTAGGATCTGATGATTTTTTTTAATTTCCTCAGAGTCTGTTGTTATATCTCCATTTTTATTTCTAATTTTGTTAATTTGGATACTGTCTCTGTGCCCTCTGGTTAGTCTGGCTAAGGGTTTATCTATCTTGTTGATTTTCTTAAAGAACCAGCTCTTGGTTTTGTTGATTCTTTGTATAGTTCTTTTAGTTTACACTTGGTTGATTTCAGCCCTTAATTTGATTATTTCTTGCCTTCTACTCTTCTTGGGTGTATTAGCTTCTTTTTGTTCTAGAACTTTCAGATGTGCTGTTAAACTGTTAGTGTATGCTCTGTCCAGTTTCTTTTTGGAGGCATTCAGAGCTATGAGTTTTCCTCTTAACACTGCTTTCATTGTGTCCCATAGGTTTGGGTAAGTTGTACTTTCATTTTCATTGAATTCTAGGAAATCTTTAATTTCCTTCTTTATTGCTTCCTTGACCAACTTATCTTTAAGCAGTGAATTGTTCAGCTTCCATGTGTATGTGGACTTTCTGTTGTTGTTGTTGACATTGAAGACCAACCTTAATCCGTGGTGATCTGATAGGAGGCATGGGATTATTTCAATCTTCTTATATCTGTTGAGGTTTGTTTTGTGACCAATTATATGATCAATTTTGGAGAAGGTACCATGAGGTGCTGAGAAGAAGCATATATTCTTTTGATGCAGAATGAAATGTTCTATAGATATCTGTTAAACCCATTTGGTTCATAGCATCTGTTAGTTTCACTGTGTCTCTGTTTAGTTTATGTTTCCAAGATCTGTCCATTGTTGATAGTGGGGTGTTGAAGTCTCCCACTATTATTGTGTGAGGTGCAATGTGTGCTTTGAGCTTTAGTAGAGTTTTTTTGTTGTTGTTGTTGTTTTGTGTTTTTGTTTTTTATGAAAGTGTGAGCTCTTGCATTCGGGGCATAGGTGTTCAGAACTAAGAGTTCTTCTTGGTAGATTTTTCCTTTGATGAGTAAGAAGTGTCCTTCCTCATCCTTTTTGATGAATTTTGGTTGAAAGTCAATTTTTCCCGATATTAGAATGGCTACTCCAGCCTGTTTCTTGGGGCCATTTGCTTGGAAAATTGGTTTCCAGCCCTTTACTCTGAGGTAGTGTTTGTCGTTAATAAGGAGGTGGGTTTCCTGGATGCAGCAAAATGCTGGGTCCTGTTTATGGATCCAGTCTGTCAGTCTATGTCTTTTTATTGGGGAGTTGAGACCATTGATGTTAAGAGATATTAAAGAATAGTGATTGTTATTTCCTGTTATTTTTGATGTTGTTAATATTGTTTGTGTGGCTATCTTCTTTTGAGTTTGTTGAAAGATTACTTTCTTTCTTTTTCTTGAGTGTAGTTTCCCTCTTTGCGTTGGCATTTCCCATGTATTATTCTTTGTAGGGCTGGGTTCGTGGAAACATGCTGTGCAAATTTGGATTTGTCATAGAATATTTTGGTTTCATCCTCTATGATTATTGAGAGTTTTGCTGGGTATAGCAGCCTGGGCTGGCATTTGTGTTCTTTTAGAGTCTGTATGAGCTCTGCCCAGGATCTTCTAGCTTTCATAGTGTCTGGTGAGAAGTCTGGTGTAATTCTGATAGGTCTGCCTTTATATGTTACTTGCCCCTTTTCCCTTACTGCTTTTAATATTCTTTCCTTGTTTTGTGTATTTGGTGTTTTTGACTATAATGTGACGGGAGGAATTTCTTTTCTGGCCCAGTCCATTTGGAGTTCTGTAGTCTTCTTGTATATTTATGTTCATCTCTTTCTTTAGGTTAGGGAAGTTTTCTTCTATAATTTTGTTGAAGATATTTACTGGTCCTGTAAGTTGGGAGTCTTCACTCTCTTCTATACCTATTATCCTCAGGTTCTGTCTTCTCATTGCATCCCAGATATCTTGGATGTTTTGGTTTAGGAGCTTTTTGCATTTGGTGTTCTCTTTGACTGTTGTGTCCATGTTTTCTATGGTATCTTCCGCACCTGAGATTCTCTCTTCCATCTCTTGTATTCTGTTGTTGATGCTTGCATCTATGAGTCCTGATTTCTTTCCTATGATCTCTAATTCCAGGGTTGTCTCCCTTTGTGATTTCTTTATTGCTTCTATTTCTGTTTTTAATTCCTGAATGGTTTTGTTCATTTGATTGATTGTGTTTTCCTGTAATTCTTCAAGGGATTTTTGTGTGTCCTCTTTAAGGGCTTCTAGTTGTTTACCTGTGTTCTCTTGTATTTCTTTAAGGGAGTTATTTATTTCCTTCTTAAAATCTTCTATCATCCTCTTGATAAGTGATTTTAAGTCTGAGTCTTCCTTTTCTGTCGTGTTGGGGTATCCAGGGCTGGCTGTGGTGGGAGAGCTGGGTTCAGCTGAAGCCAAGTAGTCTTGGTTTCTGTTCCTTGTGTTCTTGCCCTTGCCTTTCGCCATCTGTTTATCTCTGGTGTTAGCTGGTCTTTCTCTCTCTGACTGTGGCTTGTCTTTCCTTCAGGCTCAGATGTCAATATTCCTGGGAGACCAGTTCTCTCTTCCAGCTGTTCTTCAGACCCTGCCTCTGGAGTCCTCCTGTTGCTGGCTCCTCAGCACAAGTGGGCGGGTAGCTTTCTCCCTGAGCTACTTGTATATGTAGAGGCCTGTTGGCCCAGCAGGGTTTCTGGGCACAGGGGGAAGCAGGCAGGCTTTTCCTCAGTCTCTGCGTCTGGAGCCCCTCAGTCCAATTTGTGTCTCCCAAATTCTCAAGTGTGAAGTCTACTCTGGAAGGTGTCACACCCCTAAACTCTCACTTCCCTGGCAGCTCTCCAATGCTCATAGCTCCTCAAGTAGGAGTGGGTCATTGTGGCAACCCCACCTCCACAATAACTGGGATTTTTTTGTCTAGTTGTTGCAGGCATTATACATTCTGCATAATTGCTTTGAGTTCATATATGCAACTGACTTGTGTAATTACTAGTGTTTCTTTGTAGCTGTCTACTATCTCTGGCCCTTAGATTATTTCTGCTTCCATTTCCCTCTGATTCCTGATCCTTGTGGAAGGTGTGTAAGACAGACCTCTCAGGTTAGACCTAAGCTTTCCACCGCTACTCTCTCCATGAGTGGGGTCATCCACGTTCATACATGTTAGATCTATATCAGAACCTCCTCCCCTTCTAAAGTTAAATAGTCAGTTATGTATGTATATGCATTGATTTCTGAGAGTACATGACATACACAGAGACATTATCTTCAGTTCACAGACATGTGGGTTGCTGTCACACTTTCTCTATTGTGGATAATGTCATTCTTTTTCCTAATATGGAACACAAATCAATCTTTCTTTGAATTCTCATTTGTTTCAACTATTTTGTATTGATATCTGAAAGTAGATTCCTTGTTTCATAATAATTCCATTTTATATTTTTGAAGAATTTAGTAATTTTCCAGTGGGGGCTACGCTGCTTAATTTTCTTACATAAAGAGCGCAAGATCAAGTGTAACATCTGTTCTATATGATCACCAAGCCTTGATACATATAATTTCATATATATTTGCTTTGGGGATAGTAACATTCCTAATGGTTTGAAGGTAGTATCTCATTACGTAGATTTATTGCTGCCTTGTAATACCATTTTTTATATAAATATGGGCTGTAAATTAACCCAGAAGCTTTTCTTTTTTTGGTTTTATCTTCTTTCTTGTTTTGAGTTTTTTTGTTTGTTTGTTTGTTTTTTTGTTGCTGTTAATTTTTTGTCTTGATTTTTGTTTTGTTTGGTTTTGGATTTTGTTTCCTTTTGGGGGCTTCCTGGTTTTATTGTTTTTAGATTTTGTTTTGTTTTGTTTTTGATCTTAGCTAGTTCTCCAACATTGAAACAGAGAGAAACGAAGATTTACTTTCGAGAATTTCCATAATACCTGGGCAGTTAATGATCTATCCTCTAAGCTAACCTGGCTAATTCCCAGCCAAAGTCCCCATGATACTTGCATTTAGGACCCTCCATGCTCTAGCTGAACTTTAATGAGGTCTCCTCTCCTCCCTCCTCATGGCTCAGTCTCTCTGTCTCTCTCTTTCTCTTTCTCTCTCTCTCTCCTCTCCCTCCCAAGCACCCTCCCTCCCTCCCCTTGCTGCTTGAAGTCCTTCCATAGCCTCTCTTCTTGCCTAGCCATTGAGTGAACAGCTTTTATTGCCAGAGTAGAAATAAACCATAACCATTGTTTACGCAAACCTGAGAGAGGAGATTATTGCCACAAACTTTACAATGCTGTGTCTGGATTGAAACAAGATATGAGGGCAAAGAAATCAGCATTTGAATAACACAAGGATAAACTTTATAAAGTGAACAATAACATTATGCCTATACTACCTAAGGATTCATGGCATTGTCCAAACTTTTATCTTTCTATGTGCTTTTGTGTATCTCTGTATTATTCTTGGATGATATCTACTTAAGGATATTATCTGTTTAATTGTTTCACTTTGATTTCAGTTTTGTTGTTGAATCTAAGGTGTTTTTTAAAAAAATTCACCTGGATACTATTTCCTTATTAGCAAAATAATTTATAAATATTTTTCTATCTTGAGTTACTGTTTTTATGAATAATGATTTTCAACATTAAACATTTAGATGGTTGTAGTCTAATCTTTTCACTTTTAAATTTTGTTGCCTGTGTATTTAAAGTCACATCCAAGAAATCATTTCAAATTCAGTTGTTTAAAAATTTGTACTTTATTTTCCTTTCAGTAAAGTCTTTTGGTCTTACCTTTTAGTCATGGATCCATTTTAACCCAATCTTTAATATAGTGTTATATTTGTGTCTAAATTCAGTTTTTACACATAAATCTATGTTTTTCCAGAGTCATTGTTGGAAAGCCTAATTTCAAATTTAATGAGTGATACATTTGGCAAAATTATTTGACTGCACTTATGAGGCTATCTCTCTGAAAAAAAATCCCATATTCTTTCCATAGTCTATATCTCTGGCTGTTTGTCAGTTCCATATACATAATTAAAGGAACGAATACATATAAACGTATTTGTTCCTTTATAGCCTTTTATTGCATTTGATTTGTTCTTTATTTTGGTACTTCAGGTTAATTGGTATATAATAAAAGTGAATGTAATATTCATGTTTGTTTAGATTTATTTTCATCTAACATTTGTTGGTAACATTTTATATTTTCTTAGGTCTTTCTCTTAATAGTTAATAGTTACCACCATTTAGGAGTTTTTCATGATTCTCCCAATACTGATATTTCATTTTACTCTTGTACTTGTAGAAGATGCTTCCTATAATATCTGTAACTTCATCGATTGAGACCAATTTATGGTTTGACATTTAATCAGTTCTGGAGGAGTTTTTATATAAACTAGGTAAAACAGTGGGTACTGTGGTTTGGAGTAATGTATTGCAGTTGTGTTTGTTGTATCTGGTCTGTTTGCTACCACCAAATCCTCCCTTTGCTTACTTAACCTATCTCAAATTGTTCTAACCATTATTGAGAATATAATGAAGTCTATTATTGTAAAATGGTGGAATGTTCCCTTTGAGACTTTCAAGTATTGTTATATATTGATAACAATTATTAGGCGTGATAGTGTTTATTACTGTGCGTTCTTTCATATCATATACCTTTACTCACATATAATTTCCTTTGTCCTCTCACAACTGCCTTTATTTCCATGGCACATGCAATCTGATATTATCAATGGTCACATGTATTCTCTTTGAAAAGCTATTATCATGATACAACCCTTCTCATCTTCTCACATCAAAATTAATCATGATTTTAATGCCAAATTTATTTGCCTTTTTCTGGAGATTATATAATTAAACAATGATTTTGTATCCATTTTTCAAGTCTCCTTATCTTGGTTGGTAAAATTAGCCTATTTATACTTAATATGCTTACTAATAAAAAGGGACTTATTTTCATTTCTTTCATTCTTTATAAATGTCTCTGTGTGTGTTTGTGTATGTTTCATGCCTTTTTACTGCCTTCATCTTTAATAGTATTTTAGCCAAAATGTGTGTATTTCCTTCTTGTTCTTGTTTTTTTTTTTTTGTGATCTGTTGCCACTTCCTTTTTAGTTTCCATAGGAACTACATTTAACATCTTAAAATTATGTTGCTAAATTATGGGTTTATAGAATCTACCTTTAAAATCTTCTTCTCTAATAGCTCTTTTAAAATTTCATTTTACATTATATCTTTATGTTATACCTATCAAATCTTAAACTGATAATTTATTTAATTCATTATTAGATTAAGTTATCTAGAAAATTATGGGATTGAATTACAAATGAAATGCTTACATTTATAACTCATTTGTAAATGTACCTCACAATCATATAGGAAGTAAAAATGGGATTATATGCTATTTTTGTAGTAATTAAGGTTGCACTGCTGAGATGAACAGGCTGAATCTGAAAAGCCAAACGAGGATCTGCCAAACAGGGAGGGAAGATCTCTCTCATTCTCTGCTCCTCTCTTAGCTGCCAAGCAATTTTTTTAGATTCTTATAGATAGATCTGTGTGGTAGTCATTGCAGGAGTACAGAAACCTTGGAGGGAGAAGTTAGTGCAAGGACTTGTGATGTTTCATACAAGAGAGAAGTGGGGGAATGGGCAACACATATTGGCTCCTTGGCAGTGATGTTACACAATGATGTAGGATGGTACTTGAGAGAGTGACTTAAAAGAGAAAGAAGGGAAGAGCAGATTAAAAAGTTTTGTAACTTTCATGTGGGTAGGGGCACACAGAGTTCATAAGAAGACCTGTCAATACCTAGGAGGAAAAACGTATGGAGAACAAACAAAACACCAGGAAGAATTGAGATGAGTTGTTAGGGGTACAGCCGTGTAGAGGAGAGTGGCTCTTTCCCTTAAGAGGCATTGACTACCAGAGGGATACTGGGTTGGTGTCTAGTTCTACAAAGGATCTTGAAAAGCAGGAAAAGATTAAAGGGTCCATTGACTTCTTTAAGGGCTAAATAAATAGCATATATTTTCTTATATCGGGATTGGGGAGGAGGGATGGGGCAAGTCTCTTCATTGAATCATGGATTCATCCACAGCACTCCCTTTTCCCTCCAGCAATAAATACTGAGGTACCCTCCTTGATGGGCTTTGTTGCAAGGGGAAGACATAGCCACTGCTGCAGAGGGAGGGCAGAAAGGTATCTCTCGTTAAGGCAATGTATATCAATTTGTCCAGAGAACCCTATTTGGTTAATAGCAAAGTAGTACTGAATTCTGAGTAGCCAATGAACATTGGATAGAGAGAAAAGGCAATGAAGGATGTCAGGGTTTTCCTCTAAGGTTTGCAGGCTTTATCCCTACAGTTTTTACTCAAAATAGTGACTGCATCAGCCTCAGAATTCTATGTATGCCACCTTCTGGCCTGGGAAGCCATTCCAGCACTTTCTGGGAGGCTAACAGAATGCTCCCACAGGAATAGGGTAGAAGTTAAAAATAAGAAGTAGTAAGGGCATTATTTTATTGAACTTAGTGAGTGTCATCTCTTTTAGGGGTGTATTAATGGTGCCTAAAGCCTCAATTGCCTCAGAGGAAAGAGCTAGCCAGGAGGAGGGACTTTTATCCCCTTTTAGGAAATCATAGAGAGGCTGTAGGGTTCTGATGAGGAGGGAAAGCTATGATTGAAGCCAAAAAACTTTGAAGGGAAGCAAGAGTAAAAATTTGAGGTAAGAAAGGGATTGGTTTAAGAGGGCATGTTTAGGTGAGGGAATGTTCTGTTCCCAAGAATGAGACAGACAGGACAAGCTTTAGTTCCTGAGGAACTATTTTATATTCTAGGGAGGATATGGAAGGTAATTGATCCTTCTTTTGGGAATGGAAGATGAAAGAGTCTCCCTACATGAAGACTAAATCCCTATAATGATAATTGTTGAGACCTGTCTAAGTAGAACCTTAAGGCTGTGACAAGAGCCCCCTGGCAGATGGTGGGACTGTTTGTCATCCTTTGGAGGAGGACTGTCCACTCATATTGCTAGGCCAGCCCAGAGTTGTTAATGTAGCTATTGGGAACACAAATTGTTGGCAATACAGCTGGTGGAGAGGGATAGAGAAAAAGCAGTCTTTAATGTCTATTGCTAAGAGAGGGATGCTGCAGGAATAGTAGATATGAGAGGCATACCTCTTGGTGGGATACCTGCATGGCTTAATAAATTGCCCTTAAATCTCGGAGCAGCCTTCCTCCCCCTGAGCTCTGTTTTACAGTTAACACATGGTTGTTCTATGGACTCTGGGAATAGGAGACTATTGTGAATTTGGAGTTGTTCTTTTACTAATTGTGTGAGCATTCAAATCACTCTCTTGTAGAGGCCATCGTTCAACCCAGAAGAGAATTGGCCACAAGAAAGCATATCATGCACATACACCCATCAGGGTACTTCCATTTGTAGGCTTGTTTGGTAGTAAAGGCATGAGAGCAACCTACAGTGCCTAGAAGCTGAGGCCTGGGTATTAATACCCAGTCTTGTTGGATCCCTTGTTGTCTTAAAATTGGCTTATGTGCTCCAGTATCAGTGAGGCATTTGAATGTTTGTCATCTACTTTTATGATTATCTTTGGATGGGAGCCATCTAAGATGCTGGAGACCCTTAACACCTCTGTTGGAACAGTTTCCCCTCATAATGTCGGAACTGAGGGCTGCTTCTATTATGTTTGAAGATTGCAAGGGGCTTGCCATTCTTGTCACAGTGGAAGCAACAATCTCTCCTCCAGAGGAAACCCCAAGAGTATAGGAGGCAGGTAGCCTTGAGGTTGGTGGCATTTTGGGCGGGGGTAGGACATTCTTAGGACACTTTCCTTTCCAGTATCCCTTTCTGAAACATTTAAAACAAGTTCATCCTGTGTTTTTATCACTGTTGTGAAGGCCTGGGCAATGGAAGCAGACTGATGGGATGTTATCCAAGTATCCTGAGTGGCCACAACCCATCTGTCATAATGTTTATCTTTGAGAGCCTCCATTCAGAAGTCATACCATTCCAAATGATGTTTTAAGGAACGATGTCCATGGCTGCAGGGTTGTGATTATTTTAATTTCATATTAGTTTTAAGAAGAAAGATAGAGAGAGTCGTTTTTTCTTATGTCAGCAGCCAAGATTTTTAGGAGGTCTCCTTTTGCCAAATCTAATCTTAATTGACTTTGAAAGAATCCACAGCTTTATTTCTTCCCAATACAAGAGCATATCCTCTTTCCCAATGCTAAACATTTCCTGACTTCTATTCTGTACTTATCATATCTTTAAAGTATGTAGGTAGAATTAATTCAACAAGGAATTTTTGTAAAGCTATCTTATATTCTAGACAATAGAATTTTCTTGTGTTTTTCTTTTTCAGGAGTAATTTGTAATCCATAACAAGACAAATTTTTCTTTCTTCTATTAAACATGTTTTAAAGTATCTATATCTGAATCAGCCAATAAGATATATAGTCATATAATGAATGACTAATATCTTTAGAAATTTAAACAGAATTGGCTTAGTAGTTTATACCTTGATTGTGTTTGGTTTTGTATTAAAGGTTTAGCTCTCCTAAATTTTTTTTCTATAAAGAAAATTTTGATAATGAATTATTTCCATTATTGGGGTAAAAGTTCCGTGAAGGTACATTTAATAATGAGTTTGTTCTGCTATTAGGGAAAACAAAAACATTTAAATAAAAATCAAGCAAAGAAGCATGAAAGTTCTAAGTTCAGGGCTAGCTGTGTTATATCATGCTGGAGCAGCAATGCTATGCCCACCACTCTTGGAATTTAAGTCTTGTTACTTTGTACTTGCAGACTGTCTGACCTGTTCTAGGGGTGAAAATGAAGACCCACGGTGGGACAGGGGGCAGGAACCAATCCTGCCCCTGTCGATTTCAGGATTAGATTTGTGAGGTTTAGACACACTTCAGTCCCCAAATCCCAGGGTTCTCTAGCCCTGACATGTTTCACAAGTTTTCTTGTGTTTTCCTACTTTTTAAACTTTTTAATTAATTTATTCTCTTATATATCACACCCCAACTGACTTCACTTTCTCTTCCTCCTCTCCCCCAAGCCCTTCCCTCTCTATCTCTTTCTCCACTGGGGCCTGCCTCCCTGGGATATGCTTTTAATTCATTTTAGTTAATCTCCCAAGACTCCAATGTGTTTTCCTCAAGCTTTCTCATCCTATTCTCTACCTGGCAAAATTTGTATTTCTTCCAATAAAATTTTTGTAAGTATGTTGCTTCTGCACTTTTTTTGTGTGTTTCTTGTCCAGATTTTTATGTTTTTACCTGATATTTCAGTGTTCTTCATTAGTTTTTGTTTGTTTGTTTATTTTGTTAGATTTTGTTTGTCTTTTCTTTTTGACTTTCTTCATTCCTTCCTGTGATTCTTATTCATGAAGAAAAAGTTTAATTTTCTTTGTATAGTAGATATGATGTCAGGTCTTTTATAGAAAATGTCCTACTACTTTTAAATTTTCCTTTGAAAGTCTGATATTTAAATTCAAAACTGTGGTAATAGGGTACAGGGGTAGGAAAGGTTCTGTTTTTTGCCTAAGGCTTACTCTTTCTGTTGTCAAGGTTCTCATGGGCTATGTCTGTGTCAGCCTTTAGTCTCCAGAATAAAACTAAAGTCATCTCACGTCTTTTCAGATCATGTATCATCACCTGTGTATTTCTAGAAGCTTTGCCATATCCTATATAAATAGGTTTGCTTTTTGATGCCTGGTTCTAAAATCCAGAGAGATAGAGTTGGAGATGGAGATGGAGATGAAGATGGAGATGGAGATGGAGATAGGTAGGTAGGCAGGCAGGCAGGATGGCAAACAGACAGACAGACAGACAGACAGACAGAACAATGTGTGTGAAGAGCAGGTAATGCTGCTTTTATATCTCGATACTTCATCTGGAAGGTAAGGATTGCAGCAATGCAGTTGATGATGACTAATGGTGGTAGTTCCTTGCCTATAATTGTGTAGTAAGAAGCAGCAGTACATTGTTTTAAAACGTGCTCATATATCTGGGTATTTTCTCACTATGATACGTGAGAATTGCTTGAGGAATACTTGTATGTGAAGAGCTGTGGTTAATAAAACTAATACTAGGTACCACTCAGTGCTTCACAGGGAAGTCACAGGCTTTCTCATGTTGTATGACTGTCTCCCTGAGCTCCAGACAGCTATATCAGACCCTTTGCTAGTGAGACTTCTATGTAGGTTAGTCAACAGGTTTTAATGGATCTGCCTTTCCAGTACTTAGTAGCCTCTGTTCTCCTTAATTTCAGTTTTGCTTTAGACATACTTATTACTTCAAGAACAAACTTCTCAGTTTTTCTGAACATTTCCTAGGAGGCTGCCTCAAAGTTGTGCAATCCAGGAAATAATTTGGGGTGCAGTAGATGTTTAAAATTTAACATTGGATCCAGATCTATTAATTTTTATCTTCTGAAAATTAATTTAATTTATTTTATTTTTATAGTCATAGGTAACAAAGTTAATAGGGCATAAAATGACTTATCAAAATATTTCTAACGAAAAGCAAAGTCTACCAAAAGCCTTATTATATTAAGTGCTCTGGATTCCTTTGTTAGAAACTTATTTTTTAATTATGGTGTTTCATGCTCTAGTAGATAAGTGGATAGCCTCACTCTCATGCTCGTATTGCCAGTACTTACTGAACCAAATTGTTATGTGTGAAAAAAATGACATGAGGAGAAGATGAGAATATATTGGGTTGCATATAGAGGGAGTTTGAAGAAAAAAATGGCAATGGAAGCTAGATAGGGTCGCATTTCATTTTATAGATGTATGAGATTCTCAAGACTAAAATAAAAGTTTAAAAGAAGTATCATCATAATCTCTACATCCATTAACAAGGTAGACATCTTCCTTCATTAGCTTTTCAACATATTCCTGTGTTGGACTCCAGGAACAGGCCTGTGAGCTGAGGTAGAAACACCACACGTTGAAGGACTGCCTAAGTTATAGAGTAAGCCCAAGGCCAGCACCAGCTATTTACTGAAATGATGAATCAACAAGAAAAAGGGAAAGGGATCCAAGATTATTATAGCTCAGCAGCTCAGTGCTAGGCATGCAAGAGGTTCTGTGTTCAAACCTCCAGTACTGAATGAAGTGAAATGTTTCTTCACCCCTGCAGATTTTGCTGTGAAACTTTTGTGTGTATCCCTATTATTTGTTTCTATACATTTTTTTTCTTGAATGTTGCCATAGGTGAAATATGTTATGAACTTTACTTTCTGGTCTTGTACTATTTAATGTAAAAATCTTATTCCTTTTATTAACTTTACATACCATGACTTTGCTAAAATCATATAAGTATAAAAAGTTGTAGGTGTCTTAAGGCTTTCTTTATAAACATTGTTTATAGATGTCTAAATAATTTTACTTCCTGATGGATATTGTATTTAACTTATTGGCAAGTCTAGACCTACCAGTAAAATAATAAACTCTGGTATAAGACTGGATATTCAAGTTTGCTTCTGGACTTAAGGACAGATACTCACTATTGAAAAGTAAAATTTTGGAATAATTTCTTCAGCATACGGAAAACAAGAGTTTACCTAGATATTTTGGTTTTTGTATCCAATAAATTTTAAATTAAATGAAACATTTCTAGTATCTATTTATCAGGTTCTTACAGCCTTTCTCAATTATCATGTAAATATGCTTAATTATGCTGAGTAATTTTTAAATGCATATTTCCCCATAAAATAAATCACCGTATAACTCACAATTGAAAAAATGTTAATGTATGTACATTATATATAATTTATATATGTGTAACGTATATATGTTAATGTGTATGATATATATGTTTTTCTTGGTTTAAATTTGGTTGTGTCTAAATAACACAGCAATTTGTTATGTACCATAAAAATCTCACTCAACTTCTGATATTTAGTTTATCTATCCTTGAAGAATACATTGACCTACATTACCTATACTTATGTTTGGGCTGTGCATAAGCCTAGCAATCAAAGGCTTCCTCTATTTAGTTTTTGTTTGTTTGGTTGGTTGGCTGCTTGGTTGGTTTTTCGAGACAGGGTTTCTCTGTATAGCCTTGACTGTCCTGGAACTCTGTAAACCAGGCTGACCTCAAACTCAGAAATCTAACTGCCTCTGCCTCCCAAGTTTTGGGATTAAAGGCATGCGCCACCACTGCTCGGCTCTATTTAGTTTTAGGTACACAATCTAACAGGAAACGTGGAGATTTACTTATATTCTAACAGTAAACCACCATGTAGTTTTGGATCTCTTGGTACAGTCAAGTTTTCACTAATAGTGCAA
The DNA here is from genome assembly GCA_019843965.1 of Rhynchomys soricoides. NCBI lineage: Eukaryota > Metazoa > Chordata > Mammalia > Rodentia > Muridae > Rhynchomys > Rhynchomys soricoides. The sequence goes on from JADRCH010000008.1 coordinate 7,452,745, forward strand.
CTTGTTACATAGATAAAGGATTTTCAAATACTCTCCTACAGGGTGCTTCTTTCAGTATGCTGTAGATTTTGAGGGTTACTCTTTATTTGTTTTATGGAAGCAGTCAAATTTGTTGACATCTAGTAGAAGGTGAAAGTATTTTCTTCTGTACTGTGATAGGGAACTTTTTCAATTTTGATGTTGACGTTGACATTCTCTTCTGGCTCAGGACTGCTAAGTGCTTATCCATCATTTCCATCAACCAACTTTGGACTACTAAAATTACTTAGTGATCCATTTATTTAATTTAATTGATTTTCACTATAATTTTTTTACTGTGTCTTAACTGCTTAAGATGTAAATTATTTTAATATTTCACCATTCTGAAAGTTAATCTCAAGTTATTGACTTTAGACCATACTTTAGCTGCTAAGATTAGAATTTAAAACTAGAAAATTACTTTTAAATTCTGTTTTAATTGTATTCTATGCTTATTGACAGCTTTAAATTTTCAGTCACTGAGAAATATTTTCTAATATCTCATGTGATTTAACATTTGACATTTTAGAATTATTCTCTCTAATTTCAAGGTTCAGAACTTTAAAAATATTTTTGTTTATGCTAAAATTTATTTCTGTAAATAGTAGATGCTATCAGACTTAAATTCTATGCATTTCATTGAGAATGTCATATGGTTGAAAATGGGGTCACATTGATTATCTCCTCAGCATGTGAAAACTAATTCTGTGTATTATAAAAATTATCATTAAGATATTCTTCCAAAGACCTTAGCTCAAGCAGTTTGATAACATTTGTTCAAATCAATATTGCTCCTTATTTTTATCTAAGTGATCTGTTAGTGTTTCAGAGATAACTATTAAAGTCTATAATTATGAAATGACTTATCGATTTAGCTTTGGCTATTTTTACTTATGTATTTTCAATTTTCATTATAAATACAATTTTAAATTGCCATCTTTACTCTAGAATCAAACATTTGCCATTATAAATCTCTATATATTGCTGCTCATAATGTTTACTTGAAGCACTGGGTACGACTATAATATAGTGTTATTGACAATGCCCCTAAGAACCTTCTAGATATTTCCACCTACATGTTCACTTACTTCTGACTTGTAGTTCTGCCTATCTAAATTTTTATATAATGAACTCCATTTTCTGTGGCTAGAGCTGAATTAGAACTTTTTAGCTATTATAAAATTTTTTGGCATTTATTCACAATTTTCCCATAATGTTAACTGTATTTATAGTTAAAATTATTCACAGAATTATAATTTATTTATAATAAACTGTTTATCTAGTCTTCCTTACCTAGTTTGAATTAACTAATATTCCTAGGCTTATTTTAACATATCCTTCTTTTCAATCAATATTTGAAGTTTTGAAACATAACAATATACTTCTTTAATACTTTAAGGTCTATGACATTATATTTTAACAAAAATTAGGATACTTTCCAAATATGATGGGAAATTACACTACTTTAATGTTAATGCTATCATTTTATAGATAACATCAATAGATATTATAGACTATAAATATTAAATATCAAATTTCTGATTCTAAACAATTTTATTTGTTTTAAAATGTGTACCTATTTATCTGTCATTCGTATTTCATATTCTTTCTTGAAACTTGAATATTTCATCACACATCATTCCTCTTGAATCTATAAAAATGTTCCCAGGTTGAGTGGTAATCTGCAGGGAGCAAATTTGATTAGTGCTTTTTTATTAATCATTTTATTCACTTACATTTCAAGTGATATCCCTCTTCCAGGTGACCCCTTCACAACACCCCCATCCAACCCCCCTCTCTCCCATCTCCTTTGCCTCTATGAGGGTGCTCCTTCACCCACTTACCCACTCCTGCCTCACTGCTCTAGCATCTCCCAACACTAGGGCATCATACCTCCACAGGACCAAGGGCCTCCCCTCCCATGGATGTCAGATAAGGCCATCTTCTGCTACACATGTATCTGGAGCCCTGGAGCCCTCCACATATACTCTCTTTGGTTGGTGGTTTAGTTTCTGGGAGCTCTGGGTGGTCTGGTTAGTTGATATTGTTCTTCCTATAGGGTTGCAATCCCCTTCGGCTCCTTCAGTCCTTCCCCTAGTTCTACCATTGGGGTCCCCAGGCTAAGTCCAATGGTTGGCTGTGAGTATCGGCGTCTGTACTGGTCAGGTGCTGGTAGAACTTCTCAGGGAACAGTCATACCAGTCTCCTGTCAGCAAGCGCTTCTTGGCATCAGCAATAGTATTGAGTTTGGTGTCTGCAGATGGGATGGATCCCTAGGTGGGACAGTCTCTCGATGGCCTTTCCTTCAGTCTCTGCTCTATTTTTTCTGTCCTTCTTTGGGCAGGAACATTTCTAGATTAAAAATTTTGAGATGGGTGGATAGCCCCATCCCTCATCTGGGGGCTGTGCCTATCTACTGGAGGTGGTCTCTACAGGTTCTATCTCCCTTTTTTTGGGCTATTTTGGCTAAAGTCATTCCCATTGGGTCCTGGGAACTTCTTGCTTCCCTGAAGTCTGCAACTTTCCAGTGGCTACACCCAGTTCCTCATCAATCACTGCTACATATTTTTATTCGATTTCCTGACCCTCTGTCTTTCTCTCCTGTCCCTTCCAACACCTGATCCTGCCCCCTTTTTTCCCTCCTGTCTCCTCCCCGGTCCCTTCCTCTGTCTACTGTCTGTCATTATTTTCTTCCTCCTTCTATGTAGGATTTAAGCATCTGTTCTTTGATCTTTCTTCTTCTTAAGCTCCATATGGTTTTGTAGGTTGAATTGTGGATATTTTGAGCTTTGGGGCTAATATTCACTTTATCAGATTATGCATTGGTTTTATTTTTCCAGAATATAATTGTTGAAGGTAAAGTTTGGAAAAGAACTTGTTTCTTTCATTATGTTTATATGTGTCATTTCATTGTTCCCCGAAGGGCATGGGCTGAGGAAATGTCAGCTACCTTTGATTCATTGTTCTCTTTCATATCGTGATTGATTTTTTTCCGGTGGTAGTTTTCAATTTTTTTTCTGTTTTTATTTATAGAATGTTCATGATATTTGGTGGACACTCTATTATTAACAATATTATTATACTCAATCCGTTTGAATTCTTGTTATTTTTGAATTATACTTATATTTCTGTCTATTCTAACAGAATTGTTTATACATATACAAATATGTCTGTAACAAATGAAAGAAAAAGGTCACAAATTTTAAATAAAACATAGGAAAAGAAAGAGGGAGATTATTTACCCATTTTATAATTTCAAAAACAAAAGAAATAATGAAAATGAGGGCCGCAGTAGAGACTTCAATAATAATAATAATAATAACAACAATAACAACTCAGTTGTGTTTACGTAGTAAAAACCACATAGTCTATAAGTAGAATAGGTGTAATCAGGATGATTTATTTGACTGACTATTTGAATGTGAATTTATTGTTCATTAAATTTGGTCTTTCGCAATTTCACATATGCATATAATGTGCTCTGACTGCTCTTGTTCTGACCTTTTCTGCTTTTCTTCCACCCCTGCTAACCTGCCCTCCTACCATATCTTTCATATATATGGAACTATCCGGTTGAGCCTCTTGTGCCTATACCTGTGGGTCCACATCTGAAAATAACAGCTCTCCCTTCCTGAAAAGCAAGTGTTACCAATAGTTTAGCAAGGAGAGGCAGCATGCCATGAGTCCTTCCTCATTTGTGATTAGGTATGGAGGTGTCTAGTCTAGTATAGGCTCAAAACCAGTAGGTGCCCTGAAACCATCATTACAGTGGTTGTGCCACACCTGCAAAGTGGTAGTTGGAACCTATTTTCTGTTTCTCCCTCTTCTCCCTTTTATTTTGTGATATTTGTCAGAGGAGTTGGTATAAGTGTTGTCTTTAGGGATGAACAGTTAGTTTTCCTTTTAACTGTACATTGCAAATAGAAGGCAGAAAGTCTTCTGTGGATCAAGCCTTTATGCAAGCTTAAAAAAAAAAATAAACGTGTGTATTGCAATCAGACTATGGAAGGAAGTTGAGGAGTTTATAGAAACAGAAGATAATATTTAAACCAACAATCTACATGTCTACATAAGACATGCACAATACATACAACCATCAGTGTCTAGAAATACAGTACAATCAAGGATAAATCATAGCCAAGCAATTAATTTTTAAACGTTTGTTTTTATTGTTTTAAAATACTCGGCTTTCTAGAGGTCTTAAATATGAAGAAGCAAAGGTATCTACATTGCCCAGAAATTTCATGATTACCTTTGTATATATATTAGTTATATAAAATTCATATTATATAAATCATTTCATTGACTATTGAATAAATTATGTAAAATATCTCTGTTATGTGATTACAAGAACCAATGAGAATGAGATTTGTGTTTTACCTTTGTATACATTGGGTGGACTGCTACTGATGCTTCTTTATAGTGCTCCAAAGAAAGCCTTAAAGGTTTTACATTATCTTTTAATAAAATAGTAATATATGTTATTTCTGTAATGAAATTTTCTTAAAGTGCTTTGTGTTCTTTTTGAATAAAAGAAACTCATTTTACACATGTGGTCATTGCAAAGACTACAAGCTGAAGGCCATTGAAGGCTTTTAACTGTGAATTTTCTCATCTATTTTAAATTTCTCTATTTGATTCTTACAAGAACTGCTTCCTACAGTTGGAACTGGCAACACTGACTAAAAATGATCTGTCTAGATATATCTCTTCTTAACACACATCTATTTCAACTTTGTCTTTATATTAAATCTTAGGGTATTTCTTTTTTGGTATGTGATTGAACTGAAGGTTCAAACAGGTGACTGCAAAGAATAGGTTACCAGTTTATTAATATTTTAATATTTCCCTTAGGCAAACATTAAAAGCTATTGCCATTAAGTGAAGAATTTAAAAATAAACCAATGCTGGATACACGAATTATCATTGTAACGATGAACAATAGCATTATTTTGAAAGGATGTTAGCCAGTTTATTTATTACTTCACTTTTAAATCTTTGAAACATGAATTATAAATGATTAAGTTCTCCTTAAGATAGGTATATTTCATTTGAAATTATTTTATGTACTCCCATTAAAGGGACAGAACAATATAAAGATTCATTGTGATGATTTTATAGCTGATGAAAAGTTGCAGTCTTGAAACATTAAATGAATTGCAAAATAATAAGATTCTTTTAAAATAAGGTACTGTCATGAAAATTGTTCTCATAGTTAATTTGATTGCCTAACATACTCAATATAAAGGAGCTGAAAATTATGCATGTGTTTCTGATATTAACTGTATAAGCCATTCACATAGAACCTTACCTGACATAGAACTTATAAGCCAGGTAAATGCATTTATTATATTAAAGAGTATTAGTCATGTCACAGATGATTTCATTTTTTTCAATGGTATACATAAAAGCAATTTCTTCTCAGGGGGGAAAGGATTACTTTAATTTGATTCTGTACAATTTCACTGCCTTTGCTATCACTATAGAAAACCCAAGAAGGGAAATGATTGGAGACCATTGGACATCAATGGAGAATGGAAGCAGCAGGTCCTGATGCTGTTCACCAAAGCAACCTCCATGTTCTTTTGTGATTCTCCTTTTTGCATATTGCACATGTGAGAATTCATTGAAGTAAACAAATCTCCCTGGAAATTCCCAGCTTTCCAGGCAGTTATTTGGGGAGATAGACAATATCTATAAATTGAGATGTTTATGAAGATTTGGTAAAATAGTTTGTGAAGCACTGAACTTGGAAAATTCTCCATCCAAATGTCTGAAATCTACCTTCTAAATTGTCTGAAGCTCTTCATTGCTGACTTCCATACTACTGAACTTTATTTTGTATCAAAGTTTGCTAAAAATAGTACATGTATTTGCTTTCAAATAATTTATACAAGTAGTAAATGATACTTAAGTGAATGTTCTTTTTATAAATTTGAGTCACATCCCTAAGATTCTGTGGATGAAAATATTCCACAATTTAAAAATAATTCCAAATGGCAAACACAAAATTTCAAGAATTTTTATTTAATACTATTCAATTTGGATGAAGGTAGTTCTTCATTCTGTAGGATTTCATATTTAGTGTTTCTTTTATTGGATATTTTCTTTATTTACATTTCAAATGGTAGCCCCTTTTCAGGTCTCCCCCCTCCCAGAAACCTCCTATCCCATCCCCCCTTCTCCTGCCTCTATGAGGGTGCTTCCCCATCCACCCACCCACTCCTGCCTTCCCGCCCTGGCATTTCCTTACACTGCGGCACCGAGGCCCCTCAGGACCAAGGGCCACTCCTCCCACTGATGTCCAACAAGACCACCCTCTGACACATATTCAGCCAGAGCCCTAGGTCCTTCCATGTATATTCTTTGGCTGGTGGTCCACTCCCAGGGATCTCTGGGGGTCTGGCTGGTTGACACTGTTTCTCCCCCCATGGGGCTGCAAACCCCCTAAGCTCCTTCAGTTCCTTCACCAATACTTCCATCAGGGACCCCACACTCAGACCAATGGTTGGCTACAAGCATCTGCCTCTACTCATCAGGCCCTGGCAAAGCCTCTCAGGAGACAGCTATGTCAGGTTCAGTTCAGCAAGTACTTCCGGGCATCCGCAATAGTGTCTGGGTTTGGCAATTTCTAAACATTTATTGGAAAGCTTTTTGGTATGTCTAGAAAATCCTCATGCTCTGGGAATTTACTCTTTATTTCCAAGACAAATTCTAAATTTGTTTCCTCATACTTGTAAGTACAATATTTTATATTTCTGTCTATGCAGAAGTAAGGTATTAGTGATACAAAGGCAAGACATTTAGAATGAAATCTGAAGTTCAGTTCAGCCCAAGGGTGTCCTTATTAGGATATTTTGGTAATATCAAGTCTAAGAGTCCCAGTTTCATTACTAGTATCTGCTTATCACAGTTGTCTGGCCAGTCATTAAAAAAGAATTTCCCATAGCAGAAAGAAATCCAAACTGTGTTTAACACTGTAGAACCTGAGGACTCATTGGTCATCAAGTCATAGGTAAGGTTATTGAAGACAAAGTTACATTCAAGAAATGAATATGACCACACATGAAGCAAGATAAGACCAAGAATGGACGGTTACAGTGAAACATCAGGTATTTCCAGTCTATAACCTTTTAATATATATCTTAGGAAACTTAGAAAAAAAATTTCCATTAAAACATTCTACAGAGATTCAACATATTCTAAACAGACTGTTACCCAACTATTACAATATGAAAGATAACTCAAAAATTTTCAGGCATTACAAATGGTTACCAAAGGTAAATTTGATGGAGAACTGGAGCAGTGAGTGATTGGTAGATTTCAGAATATTCTTGCTATAAAAATTAGAACCTTTGCTATATCTAAATGCAGGGCCAACACAATGAGGAGTGTGTAGAGTCTGGAGAATTAGAGAGATATAGTCCATGAAAACATACTAGGCATAGGGAGTAACAGATGCAAACATTGAACACGGAGAGAAAAATTCAGGAGAGGATAGCAGTGTTTTATATGAGTGGAGAACTGGAAGAGAGCTGCAGAATGGACCATTCCAGAGAAAGAGGTATTCTTTACAGGCTCATTTAGGCATTTAGTTTCTATTCAGTTAGTAAAGATGAAACAAGATATGCTGCATTGTTTTACATAAAGTGGACAAAACAAATTTCTGTCTTTATGGCTTATGATTAAAAAAGACAGACAAGGAAGAACAAGATGCATAAGCAAAATATATAAGGCATTAAATAGAATTTATGTTTTTTTTGGAAAATGCAAATTAAATGAATTTATGAGAACCAGGTTTAAGGAATGAGAATTTCTGGTTAGACTGGGCCATTCTAAAGACAGTGACTGAAGAATGCTTTGAAGATAGCTTTCTGAAGAACAGCTGTGACAATGTTATGTTAGAATATCCATGAGTTAGCAGAATAACAAGGAGGCTGCTGTTACTGAAAAGTGAATGAATAGAGGAAGAATAAATGATGTCAAAGAAAGAGTAGGAATGAAGAGTGCACAGGATCCCATAGGCTATTGAAGATGCACCAACTGTTGCTCTGAGCGTGGTAGCCAATTTCAGCTAGAGGAGTGAGATGATACTCTGATATAATAGGATAAAATAGAATAAAGGGAAGGATCTAATAATGTAAGCAGCAGAATAAACTAGAAACCTCCTTAAGTGATCAAGGCCAAGGATGATGACATGTCAGAAATGGTGGCTAGACACTGATGAAAGCCATTACAGAAGATGAAAATGAAGGAATCATATATTCATAGATTGTAGTAATTAAATATTGGAAAAGTATTCCTCCTTCACAGTGTGATCTAGAAAATCACTGGAATCCTCATCATGTTCACAGAGATACAAAAATAAGCTTAAAATTCTTCTGAATTTACAAAAGACCCTAGATAGCTCACATGAGCACAGCAGGTAACAGGTGTGACATGAGATGCCACATTGGACACTCTAGTGATGGTTTAGCAGACAGGAAGGCAATTTGATATTTAGAACAAAATCTAAATTGAAAACACAAATTTTAAATTAACTAACACATAAATGCTGTTTAAAGCTGTAAAAACGAAATTAAATTGCCAAGGTAATGAGTCTAGTCACAGGTAAAGGAGGGATTTAAGTAGTGTGTGACAAAGCAGGTGGCTATCATAGAATGCTCTCATTAATGTTATCGAAAGAGTAAGTAGAGCTTCCCTAGGCTCCGTGGTTTAAATCTATAATATACAAGTAACAAAACAGACCGTAGGATCGTTTTCATCCTCGGCCATTTCCCAAATGCTTTGAGAACGCCGCATGTGAATTCTGCTTCTAATCAAACAAATGCTACTCTGTCCCTTCCCATGTAGGCATGCCAGGCTTGCTTCATCACAGCAGGTAGCCAAGAAGGCAGAAGGTATATATGTTGGTAATGGGGAAAGGGAGTCAGTTTCCGGATCCTCTGTACTCTAATCCACAATGCACTTGGTCTTAGTCTGTTTCAGAAGCCAGTCATTACTGCAAGCCTACATGCAAAGGATGGACTTCAATAGGGAGGAAATCCTAGGAGATGAAGTCAGTGAGGCCCCTATCTTAAGTTGCCTAACACACAGCCCATGTTAAGCAAACCATAAATGTTCTTAAAAATATTTACCAGCAAGTTTTGATTCCAATTACTTCTTGGTTCCCTTGTTTTTTATTTCTATGATAGAGTAAGTATGTGCGCATGTGTGTGTGTGTGTGTGTGTGTGTATGTGGTATATGGACATGTAATATATGGCACTCAGGAAGGCCAAGGAAGACATTAGTATCTTTATCGCTTTATACTTATGAGGTTGAGGTAGTATCTCTCCTTGAACCTGGAGTTAGGCTGGTGGCCCCCAAGGCCCAGCAATACTGTTCACCTTACTTCTCACAGTGATGGTGTTACAGGCACAGGGCCATATATATTTTTCAGTTGGTTTCTGGGATTCAAATTCCTATCCTCATTTTTTTTTTTTGCCACAAGCCCATAACCATTGGCTATGCTTTCTGTTCATTCCCTCCCTTGATTTCCTTTCTATACTCCTAGAAATATCTTTCCCCTTCTAGTTTACTTGCTTCTTGACATTTCAGTTAAGAATCATACTCGGGGACTAGAGAGGTGGCTCTGTGCTTAAGACTCTGGCTGTTCTTCCAGAAGACCCAGGTTCAATTCCCAGCATTCACATGTCATCTCACAGCTGTCTGTAATTCCAGTTTCAGAATCTGACACCCACTCACCAATGCACATAAAGAATAAAATTAAATAACTTATTAAGAAAAAACCATACTCAGTTTTACATGTTACTCGCTCTTAAGAAGTTGATTTACATTTTATTTCTAAGTCTGAACTCATAATGCCCACAGTCTACCAGTAACCAATTTACAATCTTTGCAGTCTGGTCAAAAGTTCCCCATATATTTGTTAGTATGATATTATTAAAGACTTTGCCACCTTTGCACTAAATGGCTTTATCCATGTGACTTCACTTAAACAAAAGGGAAACGTTATTGAGGGCTATATGTAAAGATATAGCTGTGATCGCAGAATAAAGATTGCTTTATCACTGTTTCTCTAACTCTAACTAGAGCATACATTCACATGCAGTTCCTATAACTAAAGACTGCATTCACATGTAGATGAGAATGAATATGCTTCTATTCTCTCACTAGCAGGTTTTCAACAGACTCAAGGAAACTCAATTTACTATAAGCAATTCACTCAAGCAATTTACCTGGATAATATCTCTACTTTTTATTGATCCCTCAGTTTTTTTTTGTTTTGTTTTTTTTTTTTTTTTGGCACATCCTTCTTGTCAGTTTCACGTTGTATACTGTTTCAGGTTCCCACTGCCAACAGCTTGGATAATCTCTTCCCCAACATCTGGATCTGCCACCAAAGTTTATCCCTGTGCAACAGCTACACACAGATGCAAGTCTAATGATCTATAATTACCTGGTCGGCTATGCATTTGCCTCTCAGTTGGTGACAGATTGGAGGAAATTTTAAATAGAATACCCACATTTATACAATGTTTTTCATCATGCATATTTTAAACAAAATCTTTCTGAAAGTCTACTATAAAATTGTTGCACATACTTCAGTCACTGTCATTGCTAAGCAGAATGTGGAGGTGGGATTGATGTTAGTTTTCTATAGGAACATAAGGTAAGCAATTTAAAAGTCATCAATAGATTTAAATTAAATGTGTAATTTAACCTGTAAGCATTAAATAGGAAGGTAATTGCAAAATGCTGAAGCTTTGGCTATGGCTCCTAAGAGAGCAGAATTGTAAGAAGTTATATTGCTGTGCATGGACCAGAAGGCTCATCCTATCAAAAGATATATATGTTAGCTGTGTCTTCATAAAATCATCTGTCTAAAAGGATATTTGACTTTTAGTACATTTTTTAAAAATTTTACATTGAGGACAGAAAAACTGCTTGTTTCCCCCAAGTATCAATACTGAAATGTTGGAAACAAGTGTGGGTAAAATTGATTATTCATCTTTAAAGAAAAATAAAGAACAGTTGTACAGAACTTTCATAAACTATATGTCAACAGTCATTATAAAACAATACTGTATTCTATACAAAAGCCAGTTATATTATGAATATCTAGTTATAGTGTAATTGACACCAAGAAAAAGTCTCAGTTTCTGTCTCTGTGATATCACTGCTCTTAAATATAGGGTTTTTCATTTTCTATAAGATCCTCAAAGACTCAATTTCCATTATTAACTGATTATATTAACTTTAAAGGATTTTTTTTTCCAGATAAATCTAAATTTAGATTTCTGCTTCCTTGATTGTGTCACCAACCTAGAAATAAAATGTTTTTCCAAGTGCTATTGGCTTTTTTAAAACCATCATCTCTTTCTATCCTGGGATATCTAGTAGGGATTCTGAGCTTTCTCTTCTGTTCTCATGTTTTACTAAGGACCTGAATCCACCATTTTCCAAAATCTATGGATTTTCTTGCTAACCTTTTATTTAACCTTTATTTTTTTCTGTTTTCTAATTACTGTAGCTTAATGCTTATGCACAGAGATTTCAAAGCTAGGTGGAATATATATTCATGTCAGATTTTATACTTATGTGTAAATGTTAAATCTGGGCAAAGTAGTTATAATCCCTTAGTTTCCAACTTTTAAGCTTAAAATGATGTAATAATGTATGTCAATATAGGATTGTTGATTTACATTGCATTCAATTATTAAAACAAAAGGCAGAGGTTAAACAATAACACAATAAATACTTCAAAGATGATGGTGGTGGTGGTGGTGGTGGTGAATGGAAGCAACTGTTGACACAGGAATAGCAAAGGAATTCTGTTCACATAAAGCAGAAAAGAAATCAGACAACTAGAGAAAGAAATAGCAAAAGTTGTATATAGAGTTGCCCGATATGAAGTGGCAATTATATCTTGATTAGAGTGAGGCTTTACATTTTCATCAAAAGACAAATTAAAGTTAGAATTCTTTGAAGATTCTTATACGTGTTCCATTTTCCTCAAATCTCTTGTTTAAAATGACAATATATCGCTACCAAATAGAACTTTGAATACAGATTCATTGATGTCCCCGTGGGAAAGAATATACTATCCATCTTTACAATTGTGGGTTTGTCAATATCTCTTTCGTTTGCAAATGTCCCTCTTCCCTGGCTTAAAGAGAATGATTGATATTTGTTGATGGATTATGTGATGTATCTTTATTGCTCATGCAAATGTTGCAATGAGTCATAGCATTTTTCCATCTCTTCCCTAATTTATTACCTTTTCCAATAACTTTGGCTGTTTAATTTTTATTTGTTTTGTTTTGTTTTTTTATTTTGTCTTCCAAAAAAAATGATGGAAGTGTTTGTTTTTGTTTTCATTTTTATTTTTGCTTTTATTTTATTCATCTGAGGATGCTGGAGTAGAAACAAAGTACTGTAGCAGTTAGTTGTATCGTCTACCTTGTTGCTCACTAAGAAGAAGTACATTTATATTCACATAAATTTAGAGGAATGGCACAATGAATATGGCTCCTGCAGTGCAGAGACTCTGGCTTATACGGCACCAATATTAACTCCAGTCTTTGTCTCAGCATTCTAAGTCCTCTACATTGCACCCCTGTGGTGATGATAAACAGACATATAAATCATACAACTATAATTCAACCTAGCAATAAACACTCAGCTGCTTAGTAAGAATGTGTATGCAACTTCTCTGCCCTCGGTTTCCTCGGCTAAGGTTAAGTTATGACAGCTAAGGCTTCCTTAGACACACAGAAACATTACAAGGGAGACAGAAGGGGCTTCTTGGAGTCAGACCTGATATTAGGGAACAAACAGTAGACTTGAAGCGAGCTGGGTAATCATTGAAAGAGGGAGGTTTAATTTAAATGGAGCAATATTAATGACATCCTACGAAAGGAAAAACGAAACCTGTAAGAATCAACAGGATTGCACATGATCCTTTGATTCACCTTTGTTCTTCCCCAGCTTTAGCCTCAATGATGGACAAGCTAGCAAAGGTTAGCATGATGATGAAAACACACTTGGCTGAAGAAGCTGATGGAGATAGATGGGAACTATACTATAGCTGTGTGCTGTAAATACTCACCTAATTTATTATAGTCAGCTGGAGGCTTGGTGAGAGTGTCCATGTTTCTTGGCAGGGCACCTAGCCCCCATGGAACTCTAGAATGTGAAAATGATTATATCATCAATGTCACATGAGCTAACATCTTCTTTGTTGTTTATGATCAATCTTATCTCTAACCACACTAAGAAGAACATTGCCTAGGTTATAAAATTACACCAACTATGGTTTTGTGAGGGTGATGATCAGTGAATTCAAGTCCTTATCATAGAGCTGAACCTGAAGTTTTCAGTGATTATTAAAATATTCTTGAATAGAGTAAGGCGATCCAGCAAATAAATTTATAAAGCCAAATATATCATGATTGGAGAAAAATTCAGTGTTTGTATTTAAGATTACCATTCTTTGGAAAGTGGCAGTTTAAAATCTGGCTTCAGAAGGATAGACCTCCTACCTAACTCTGAATGGGGAATACCATGTGAGGAAAGAATTAAATACTGATATCCATAATAAAATGAGATAGGTATTTCTTTGCTGTGGAGAAAAACTGTATTAGCACCAGGAAAGACGGAGAAAGGGAGAAGTAGACAAAGAGCATAGAGAAACAAAAAGCACCCTGAGACACCAAAGCCTTTTCTGCAGTCACTGTTGCCTGTAGTAGTTAGTTTTCTATTGCAGTAGTAAAGCACCATACCCAAAAGAAATTTATACAAGTGGTTGATGAGCTTATAGCTTTGGAGAGAAGAGTCCATCATGGCCAGAAAGCATGGCAGCAAGCATCAGGGATGAAGGCAGAATCGGGAAGCTAAGATATCACATATTTTCCTGGAAGCATGAATAAGGGAAGTGAATTGGAAATCGAGTGGAGCTATATACACTCAACGCCCACCCTCCAGCAAGGTTGCATCCCCAAAACTTTCAAAGCCAGTAAGTCCCTGAAAATGCAAAGGCTGAACCAAGGATATATTTTACAAATGTATTTGCGATTAATTTCAAAAATTGAGTTCATTGAAGTTGAATTGAATTTCATAAATTGAAAAAGCCAATTATTCAGTTTTAACAAACATATAATCACCAATATCCTTGTGCAGATTTGTAAAGTCTTTTTGATGATCATAGCAAGTAAGGAAGGCATGTCTTAATCTGAGGCCCTATATTCCTTTTATGGGGTAGATACCACATTCCTATTGTGAGCTCCTACATCAGGCATACATAATCCTGCTTCTCTCTTGATATGCTAAATATTGAGAACTCGTTGTAATAGCACTTTAAGAATAACGCAAAATCCAGCAAGTGGTTCAATAAAAGTGAAAACTCAGATTTATCTATGAGGAAAGGATGGGAAAATGTATTACAAGCAAGTGCCATACTTTTTCCAATTCTCCAAACTAGATAGAGATGTTCCTTGGCTTCTGACTTGTAGGGATACAAGAGAAGAAAATGTAGGACGTTTTAAGGGCAGAAAAGACTATTAGAATTTATAGATAACATATTTTGGCCCCTTAAAAAAGTAAAGTTTTTAAGAAAAGCAAGCAATGCTCTATTTAACATTTTATATGTAGCATAAATTGTAGAAGTAAATACTGTGATTCTGTGGCTACTCTGACTTTGCATTGAGGCGTTCCCACATAGATTCTATCACTTAGTGATAATTTGCAAAATGCCAGTATCATTCCTGATAAGATGTTAACCTCAGGCAGATGCAATAACATTGGTAGTGAACCAGGGGTAGATCAAGAGCGGTGTAGAGGTAACTTACTTACAACCAGAATATGGCATTAGTATAGAGTGGTAAGGACCAATTTTACACACACACACACACACACACACACACACATACACATTAGACACACAGAGTCTTAACTGTACTTTCTATTGCTACGATTAAATATCATGACTAAATAAAACTTGTGAAGAAAAGGTTTATTTTTTTATGTTTTCTTTCATCCTACAGCTTATAGTCCAACATCCATGGAAGTCAGGGCAGAACTTTGAGGTCAGAAACTGATGGAGAAGCCACACTGAAGGATAATGCTCATTGTCTTATTATCTCAGCTTTCCTGTAGCACCCAGGGCCACCATCCCAGGGATGGTACCATGTTCATTGAACTGGGCCCTCCAATATCAATCATAAATCCACAAAATACACCATTGTTTTACCAATAGGCCAATCTGTAAAGAGATTATTTTTCAAGTAAGGTTGCCTCTTCCAAATTGACAATAATTTGGGTCAGGCTGACAACTAGCCAGTGCTTGTACATGCAGAAACACACACACACACACAAACACACACACGCATAGACAGGCACATACACAAGTATACATATGTGCACACACATGCATACACATGCATATATACGTGCACACAATGGTCTTCTTGTTTTATAATTAATAAATAATATACAAAGGGAACACAGCAGCATGCTACAAACACATAGTCAAAGCCTTACATTTTATACTGAGTCATCAGCGTCTACTGAGTCATTATGCTTGTGATTTGTTTGCTATCACACTGAAAAGGAAACTTGAGTATGACTTATATAGAAATCCTGGTGTTCCATAATTACAATAAATAGAGGCTGCACCAGAGGCTGCAGGAAGCATGTATGATGGCTCCGTGATGACTTCTCCATTGTGTTAAACAATAGTTTTGTTGACAAAAGTTGTGTCAACATGCACATTTTCCCACATCCTAAGTTGTGAGCATCTCTGATAATAGGGAGTTCTCTTTGAATACCCTCCAATATTTACGAACTGTAGGGATTCTGTCTGTGGCATGATGTAAGTAGAATCTGAATTAGCAAGAAAAGAACAAAGAGGAGACAATCAGCTGAGATAGATTAGCTTGAGTTCGTATAAACTCAGCCATGTAAGAAAAATCATGTTTTTCTCATGCATCTCCACTAGTCTAGAGGTCAGATGATATGCTGTTTGATCCTGAAATTCTTGTGGTAAAGCTTTACCTAGGGAAAACACATATGCAGAGATGTTATATATCATATTCATATATATTATATATATATATATATATATAAAATGCATTTATATGTAGCTTGATCTTGTCCAATTTATCCATTCTTAAATTGGACATGCTTGATTTCAATGACAGCATATCAGATGTATGAGGTTTTTTAAGCATTTACTTATAGTTAATTATTCTAAGAGGGAATACGTCAAAAGTATGTTTTCTGTTAATGGAGTAAACTTACTTTGTAAAGTGAATTCTCAGCCTAATGATGGTTAACTTCAAATTTGAATTGAATTACAGAAATTGATAGCATAAACATCTTTAAATAGATTTTGACTTTGAAATAAGTGTGGTGATGCAACTCACATGGCTTGCTGTGTTCTAGAATCCATAATGTATACTCTGCAAACTTTATTTCCCTGATTTCTCATCACAAGCTAACAAGCTAAGCACATTTATCCCACTCTGCAAACATATAAGCATTGACACAGAACATCACTGATACGTGGTAGAAACAGAATCTAAATCCAGCAAACCAAGATACACTACCTACTACGTTCAATAAAGGTGCACTTTCCAATAACATATCCTTTTACATATGGCAATGAACCGAGAAAGGGCGAATTTACATCCTGCTTCCTTTCTCTCTCTAAAGGCCTTTCTTTTGTCTTTCTTTCTTGTTTTTTTAATCATCCCTCTCTATTTTTTTTGTACTCCTCATTGATACTGATAAATTTAAAGCTCTTATTTCTCTTTAGTAGGACTTTTTGCACCTCATTTCCTCTGTCTCTCTTGATTGATCTCTCCTTCCCTGATTGCGCTCTCATCATCTCTGGTCTGTCTCACTAAGCTCAATGCTTCAATCATAGGACCTGCCTCTAATGATCACCTTCAGGAATCTTACCAGGCCGTCAAGTTACAGGATTGAGATACATTTCATATTTGACTTGAATCTTTATTTTGAAAACCAGTGACCTTTTTGCATGTCCTTGACAGTGGGTACTGGGCACAAAAATCTGTCCCTGTATTCCAAGAGAAATAGATTTAAGGTACAGATTCAATTTGGTATTTTTTTGATTATGTCAAGTGAAATAAGTTTATCAATTTTTCCCTTTCAAGTAAAAATCATAAAATAAAACCCACTTATTGTTTTCTTAATCATGGGGAAAGATTTATATGCACCATGGAAGCAGTGTACTATGGAATTGGAAGAGAACCATAAATGGTCAAAATTGAAGTATCTTTTTTTTTTCTCATGAAATATGCACTGGCAAGTAATATTAACAAAGTTGCTTCAAAAGCACTCAGATAATTGATTTTGAGTGAAAATTAAATTCATTTTTAAGTGCTCTTTTTGATAAAGTTCAAGAGTTAAAGGATCCTACTATCTCCTGGTCAAGATAGTAGCATGCAATTCTAGTAGATAATTTTCAAAACAAAAATAAATCCAAAGTGTTGGGGATCCATCCTATATACAGACACCAAACCCAGAAACTATTGCAAATGCCAAGAAGTGCTTGCTGACAGGAGCCTGATATAGCTTTCTTCTGAGACGCTGGTTCTTCCAGAGCCTGGCAAATACAGAGGCGGATGCTCACAGTCTTCCATTTGGACTGAGCACTGGGGTCCCCAATGGAGGAGTTAAAGAAAGGACTGAATGAGATGAAGGGGTTTACATCCCATAGAAAGAACAACAATATCAACTAACCAGACACCCCAGAGCTCCCAGGGAATAAGCCACCAACCAAAGAGTATAATTGGAAGGTCCTATGGCTCCAGCCACATATATAGCAGAGTATGGCCTTGTCAGACATCAATAGGAGGAGAAGCCATTGGTCCTGGGAAGGCTCGATGCCCCAGTGTAGGGTAATTCCAGGGAGGGGAGGTGGGAGTGGGTTGGTGAGTGTGTGGGTGGGGGAGAACCCTCATATAGGCAGAGGGAGAGAGGATGGGATAGGGAGGTTTCCAGAGGGGAAACCAGGAAAGGGGATAACATTTGAAATGTAAATAAATAAAATATCCAATAAAAAAATAAAATAGTTAACTCGAAAGTCTCCTACATCTAGAGCATGAATGTGGTGCCACCTCAATTGACAGGTTTATATTTTTTTAGTGTAAAAATAATCTGGTAGATAGGACTTTGAAATCTTAGGATAGGACCACAGAATGTTAGGATGAGAAATCTGTTAGCATCTCCATCATAAACAAATGCTCCTGCTTGAATATTTTTGGTTCTTGGCATTGTTTTATGTTGACATTCTACAAAAATAAAGAGTTTAAAGGCATCCTTAAACTTTGCACTGTACATGAGATAAATGTAAAGAAACTACATAAGAAAAGGGGAACTCAAAGTCAAGTAGGCAGCTAAAAACTATTAGCCAGGTGGGAAGATAAGGTTTGTTTCTTTAAAGAAGCATGCAAAGGGACTAATTGCCAAAATTCCCCATCAGTGCATTGAATTATGATTTGGGTGTGAATTCTGCAAGTACAGTATTTTTGCTTCTTGTGCTGCAAGAACCTTTAAAAGGAGAACCTACCAGCATCCTTTGTTTGGAGCTCTGTGTGGCTGTTTTGTTAAAGAATGCTCTTGTCCTTGAATGTCAATTTGTTTGTTTCTCTACTTCCTTCAGATCTTTGAAAAAATAACAACTTCTTATTGTGGTTTGATTCTCCACATGACATATATGTATATTTTCTGTGGATATATATGTATATTGTCTCTCCATCCTTGTTATTGTCAAATGTCAGAGCCAGTGTCTCTGGAGATTTTGTTTGTTTTGTTTTGCTTTGCTTGGTGGTGTTTTGCCTATATTATCATTTACCAAGTACTACCTGACAAACTAAAATATTTTGAGTTCAATGATATAAAATTAAGCATTATAATAAGAAGGATAAAAAACACTACTTAAGCATATTTATTCGAGTACAAAGAGGGGGCAGAAAGAATAGTTGAAAATTTTAAAATAAAATAGAGGTTAATTTTCTAAAAAGGTATCATAGGTTTTATCGAAAGATATTTGAAAAAATACATTGTACTGACTTTAAATGAGCCAGAGATAACCATAAATAAACAATAACTGTGAAGAGGAAGTATTTGGTTTCATTTCTGAAAATATGGAGAACATCAAAGTTTGTATCTCCCACAACCACCATTTTTAATTCAGAAAATCACATGCAGTTGTGGTATTCTGAGCAGATGGTGCCTGGCTGAATCTTCCCACCAGATGTGTTTTATTAGGTGAAGATGTGAATTTTACAGTTAGAAAATGTAGAAGTCTTCAATGGAGTGATCTGTTCTCTATGCATCTGCAGGTATACTGTACTTGACCTCTCATCGTATGAGCCCCTTTCAGAACCTGCATATACTGAAAGTCTGCTCTTATAGTCACCCAGGGAAGCACTGTTGCACTGAGTATCAGAATAATACTTTGGAGCCCACATTATAAAGCTTGTAAATAGTTCCCGAATCATTTAAGATATAAATGACACAGTAGAACAGTTGGTATTAATTACTCAAGCTGTTTCAGTCCAGAGTTCTATTCCACTCTTTTTGAGTACTGAATATTACATATACTAAGAATCGTTTTAAAATTGGTTAATCAAAATATACAAAGGCTCTCTCTAGAGATGACCCATGAGCATGTCATCACTTCCCTAATAAAATACCAGGTTGTATGAACTTAGGGTCTCTAGGAAGCCCCATTCATTATTTGGGGAAATGGCATTGTGATAAACACAGTATCATTTTCTATTTCCCTAAAATAGGTACTTGATGACTTTACTTTGGTGATATTGTAACATACATGAGCATCATATATAGTTACTTAGAAAATTTTTAATGAATTTGCCTTGTATGTCACAACTGTACCTTTCAAATATATGTGATATTTAGGATACTCCCTTGAATCTTCTACAGCCATGCAGTGACAGAGTGATGCATTGAGTTGAATGGTGGGAATCAGGCCATGTTTTATGTTGCTTTTGGTGCCTAGTGATAAATTTTAATTCTCGTAAAACAAAACTGCACTTGTGGCTTCAGTCAAAGTGATGAAACTTTTACAGGCCAAATGAGGCCTGGAGAGGTAGGAGAAAGACAAAGGCTTGCTGTTCACTGGGAAAAAATTATCCTTCTATAAATATATGAGTGTCACAGAAAGAAGACCTAGAGGTTATTAACAATCCAAGCAGAGGGAAGACTTAAGAGACAATGAAGATTTTACATTTGACAGAAGTTTAGATTAGTCATTTTAAATGTCATGCTATAGAACATCCTAGAATATGAGCGAACAAGTTAATTAGCCTGATTTTATTTTTCTCTGAAATATAAGCTAACAAACTGTGATTATAAAGGTAGAAATAAAAAAAAGAAGAAGAAAAGCATCTGTTTATCTCTCTTAATCCCAAATTTCTTGATCTGGGGCCTGTCAGTGTTGCAATGTTCTTTGTGACGTGTTCATTGAGAGATGAAACTGATAGGCATCAAAGGATTAGCATTGACATCAACCACTTTTTGGCATCTCACCTCCTTTTAGTTTGAGCTTGGAATCTCCTCCATGTACAGACCACTAATGAGAAAATCCTTGCTTATGAATTCAGTTCAGAATGGGAGCAGTATCCCACCCCCCCAACCCCCGCCTCCTTCTGCATAATGTCTGCTTTGAAGTCAGGCAGTCCAAGAAAATGATTGATCTCACCCAAGTTCATAACTTTTTCAAAGTACTGCCGATATCATTAAATTTTAATTAACCCTTTGAGCTCCTTCTATGATGTAAAGATGAGGGAACATCAAAGGCCCCTGTGTTGGAGCAGCAGTGGCATCTTTTGCACCAATAAAGCTTTTTAGAGGGTATCTAAGATGTACATATTTCAATGGGGTCTCCAGCTTATTTGGTGTGTGTGTTTGTGTGTGTGTGTGTGTGTGTGTGTGTGTGTGTGTGTGACTTTGCTATGATGTTACAGAGGGAGAACTAAAATCTATTGTTAGCCCTTCAATACTGGTTGTTTTAAGTATTACCATGTTAAGGACTTAGAAGTGGTATATACTTCCAACTCTAATACAAAATAAAAAAAACATTGTAATCAAAGGATCAGTTTAAAATGTCACTCTGTTTGCAGCTTCTTGAGTTTTGTCCTTCACTGGGTCTCATTCATAATTAATTACACTACCCACTTATGACCTAAGATGTAAAGTTATTTTGTATGCCTTTTTAGGTAGTGACAGTTACATTAAAAAACCTGCTGGATTAACATGCCAGATAGAAAGTAGACTGTGGACTGCTGGGGGTGGTAGGATTTGAGGCAGTATATATAACTAGATGACGGAAAGGCTTTCCCTGGCAACATTAGCAAGTGCACATTGAATTCCAACTTTGCCAGCTGTGGTTTAAGGTGGAGTCAGTCTTCCCACAAAAACAATTTCTAACAAAGCAGCCTCAAATTTTATGCTATGTGTTCTTGATCATATTTTAAATGAATTTTTAAACGTTCCTCACAGGCTCCCCTATACAACAAAGTGAACTAATTTATTATATGATGGGAAAAGGGAGAAGTGAGCCAGTTATTGCAACCTGCATATAGTTAGTAGCTGATGGAGATGTCTCAGGTAACCATTTAAAATCAAGATATTCGTGCAGTTCAACAGCAATAACTAGACAATTGTACGTAAAGTTTTCCTTACACATGTCTACTTTTCTATCTTCTTGGTGGAATTTGAATGAGGCGATGTACATAAATATTCTTTTGAAACAGCACTCTCTTATGGTTATTAAGACTAAGAGACTTCTGCTTATTTTCAGGAATCATGAAATGTTGGCTACACAGGGGTTTTCTTTTTTCTGGCCGACTCCCTCCCTCCCATCTCTCTTTGACTAAGAATGAATATCAGCAACCCCAGTTTCCCTCTGACAAACTGTGTAAGAGAAGAAGTGATGGAAGTCCTGATTGCCTCACTTCTTTGGAAGAGATGATATGCTCATTTCCAAGGCCCAAATGCACACTTGCCCCTCTGGGGTCACTTTAATCAAGGCATTATCGCAGATGATGCGTGTCTACCAAAATGAGATTCTGTGACCTTCTGAAATGAACATGATCTGGCCTTGCATTGGGGATGTCTGGCTTAGCGAGCTTTGTGTTTATGAGATTTAAATTAAACTTGCATAGATTATGAGAAGAGAATTCAACAGTTTTAACACACGATTTTAAAAAGTTGATAGTTTTCCTGTGAAATAGAATTTTAACTGATTGGACTGAAGGTAATTATAATAGGATGCTATGGTGATTCCACAATACCTGAAAACATCAAATCTGTACCACAAAAATAATAAAATTGTTTTAAAGCAACATATGTCCTATATGACAAATATATGATTGTGTTGATATAAACAATGTTTTTAGTATTGATATATATTTTCCCTATATTAGAAGAGATTCCTGGGTAAGTTGAGAGGTATATAAGCTCTAGAAGTTAGTGAAAGTAATGAAACTTAAAATTGTGTAGAAAAAAGAAAATAATTCATATAACAAATTCAGTGCTTTTAAGTGTGACAACCAATAGTTTCTTCACGGAGACAGTCACATTTCTTATTATTTATTATTTACTTTTGTCGCCTCCATTGCTTTAAAATTGTTAACTATATAAAAAGTTTTATACATTTGTTCACAATAGAAGGTAAGAATGATTATCATGGAACATTGTTCTAGGTTGCTTTAAAAGCATCAAAACACACTTAATAAGAAATGTATTCAAAAATAAATTGCCAGTAAGTTAATTCTTAGAATAGTACATGTTTTAAAACTACTCCTACAAAGGATTTGTCTTAAATCTAAATTCCATTTACATATATAACATGAAATAAATTAGGGGCTCACAGCAAATTGAGTTTAAAATAGATTTGTATAGATTATGAACATATGGCGATCTGTGAGTGTAATGGCAAATTTAGTTGTAGTAACTAAATTATACACGTTTCTTCCTTTTCTTTCTGCTGTTTCTTTCAAAGGGTAGGATGTAAGGATTGCAGTTACAATTTTTTAGGGGAAAAATCAAAGTCTCAGTTATGATAATAATTCTCCATTTGTTCTGTGTCCTATGCATTTCCAAATAACCTACAACTACCAGAAGGAACGATGAGGTTGTGTGTGCTGAGCAACGCCTCCTATTTGGATTAAACCATGCCCTAGATTAAGAGTCACAGTGCTGAGAGCTAAAAGTAATGGGAGGCAGCCAAAAATCCTGTGTGGAGAGGAATAATATCTTATTTAAATGACTGTCTATTCTTTTGACTATTATTCCTAACCTACATACAAACTGAGTTTCTGAATAGTTAAATATCGTGGCCAAAAAAACAAACTATAAATATAGTAAAAATAAGACTAAAGAATTTTTTATGTAAATGTATAAGTATATATTTATGGGTGTGAATATATGTATGTTTGGTTTATGTGCCTAGGTGTGCAGAAGCACAGATTTGTGTACTCATTCAAGATTGTGGCAAAGAATGTTAAATGACCTGTTCTCTGTCTATCTGCATTATTACTTTGAGACAGGAACATCTTTTGTTGAATCTGGAGGTAGGCTGGTGGCCTGATAGCTCCATAGACCGTTCTATCTCTACTTCTAATAGCAGTGGATTACCGCATACTTGCCCATATCTAGCTCTTTTACATAAAATGGGAACTAAGGTCTTTATGATTCACAGCCAGTGCTTTTGCCAACTGAGTCATTTTACCTAAATTTTACCTGGTCCAATTTTAGAATAATTTTTATTCAGCTGTATAAAATTTGGTTATTTATTTAGTGAGTTTCTAATATTATCACAAAGACGCCATTCTCGATATTGTCTACTCTATGAGGTGAATTAGAGGACCTGACTAATAGAAAAATAAGTTTAGTCTTCAAATCTTTCCTAACAGTTTTCTGCACATGGACACTTCTGATCATGTGGCCCACATGTGCCTTTGTTTAACTCCTATATCAGGCAGAAGTCAGCACCCCTCCTCCATCTGATCATTGGAATCATTTCTGAGATGCAACTGTTAGTGGTGCTACATCAATCACCAACTTTACCCCAAAGATAGTGGCATTATTAGAAAAATGTATTTCCTTCTGGCATGGTGGTTTACCTTCTGTTGTGGGAAATATTAAAAAATGAACTGGCATGTTCCAGTTCCAGCAGGTATGCCCAGATACTCCATGCCTGAGCGGGCTGGGCGGGCTGGGCGGCCATGCACTGGTAGGCAATGGCCAACCTGTTTTTATCTCATGGAGACTCTCTGACTCAGAGCTCCAAAGTCTCTCCACCCAGCTCACTAAGTTCCCACTGACAGGTCACTTCCACCCCAGCCCCATGCTTCAAGTCCCCCATGGTCTTTGTGATACACATCAGGCAAACCCAAGCTTTGCTGCCTACCTTTCTCTCTTGAACCTAGACAAGCTGTGTGAAAGACAACACAAATTTAGATCAGAAACAAAAGTAACTCAATCACTGAGCACAACAACTAAAATCCTAATCTCATAAGCCATATTAAATCTAAATCCTCTAGTGGCGAATCCTGAAGAATCTGCCATTTGAAACCAGGACCAATAGCTATATCCTATACTCATGCTGTTCCTGTCCAAAAGACCCTCTCTCCCTCCTGCTTCCTCTCTTCCTCAGTCAAACCAGGAAGTTCTGCCTACTCGCCCAGTGATTGGTCCCATTATTCATTGGGAGAAGGTTCACAAGAAGTCACCCCAGTACATGACTCATTCCTTGTTCATAGCCCTTCCCAGGAGAGCAGAATTAGCATCAAAATACAAGCAAGGCAGGGCTATCAACAACAACCTTTCAGCTCATATATCCTATGATTTGGAAACTCCCTTCTAATGGCAAATTCACTCAGGATCAACCATAGTCATAGAAAGTATACTTCATAAGATGATTGACATCCTATATCCAACCATGCCAGAAGCAAACATATTTCTTCCAGTTACAAAGGGTAAATGAAACTACTACCTCATCGCTTTTCTCACAAGAATCTATCGTCTGAGATTTTATTAATTCTCAGAAATGATGTTACAGTTTGACTGTACATTTTATGTTCTATTTACCTTAGAACTTGAGGGAAACGGTGCTAGAGATCAAAGCCAGGTCTTTGTACTATAAACTCATGCTTTATCATTCAGCTATATTCCAATTCATTTGACTAAAAAAGCACCATTCTTCAGCAATGGCTGTGATTTATTCTTCAATGAACCCCATTTTTTTTTAAAAAAAAAATGTATTTATTCACTTTACATGCCAATATGAGCCCCTTTCTACTACCAGTACTCCCTCACACAGATCCTCTCTCCATTACTCCTCCCCCTTCTCCTATGAGTATGATCCTCTTCCCCCAGGCACATCTAGTCACTGGTGGATCTTCCCCCACTGAGGTCAGTCAGACAAGGCAGCTCACTTAAGGGTATGTGATCCAC
Organism: Rhynchomys soricoides; assembly: GCA_019843965.1. Lineage (NCBI taxonomy): Eukaryota > Metazoa > Chordata > Mammalia > Rodentia > Muridae > Rhynchomys > Rhynchomys soricoides. The sequence continues at coordinate 7,478,276 of JADRCH010000008.1, forward strand.
AGGTAGGAAACAGGTTAAGGGACAGTCCTCACTCCAGTTCTTAGAGGACCTGTATGAAGACCAAGCTGTTCATATTCTACATATGTGTGTGTGGGAGAGGGGGTTAGGTTGAGCTCATGTTTTCTCTTTGGTGGTTCAATATCTGGGAGCCTTCATGGGTCCATGTTAGTTTGATTCTGTTGGTCTTCTTGTGGAGTTCCTATCCTCTTCAGATCCTCATTCCTTACCCCAACTCTTCCTAATAATCCCTAAACTCCATTTAATGTTTTGATGTGGGTCTCTAAATCTTTTTCCATTGGCCGCTGCATGGAGCCTCCCAGAGGATAGTTATGCTAGGCTCCTGAATGTAAGAATTACAAAGTATCATTAATAGTATCATGGATTAGTTTTTGCCTATGAGATGGGTCTCAATTTGGCCCAGTCATTGGTTGCCCTTTCCCTTCAACTCTATCTCTGTTCTTTGTCCCTGTACATCTTGTAGGCAGAACACATTTTGGGTCAATGTTTTGTGGGTGGGTTGCTGTCCTTTTCTATCCACTGGGTATCCTGCCTGACTACAGGCAGTGGCCACTTCAGGATCCATATCACCTACTGCTAACAGTTTCAGCTAGGTTGCCCTCATAGACAACACCCTGGGCATATACTTCACATATCATATCAGTTCATATCAGCTGTATTCTTAATATTTAGAAACTGGAAAAAATATAGATATCCACCAACTGAAGAATAGATAAATAAATTGTGTTTCATTTACACAATGGAATACTACTCTGCTATCAAAAACAAGGACATCATGAATTTTTCAAGCAAATGGATGGAACTTGAATATATCATCCTGAGTGAGGTAATTCAGATGCAAAAGGACATCTATGGTGTATACTCACTGATAAGTGGATATTAGTCATAAAGTACATGATAGTCATATTATAATCCACAGACACAAAGAAGCCAGATAGCAAGGAGGGGCTAAGAGGATAGTGAAATCTTTCTAAGGATAGTTAAATATTTCTCAGAATGTGAAAATAAAATGGATAACAGAGAATAGATGGATGGAGGGAACTGGGGTGGAGAGGGGATAGGGAAGGGATTGGGGTAAAGGGGATCAGGTGTATGGAGAGCAGGGGAGAGAGAACAGATATCTGTGGAGGGAGGCGGCAATCTTTAGGCCATTGCAGAGACCTGGGATGTGGGGAGAACACACACATATACACAAATACTTATATACACACATACACTTATATGCACATACATACAGATACACACTCATAGATATATACATATACTTACATATACACACATATGCATATATATATATATATATATGCATACACACATACACACAGTTCTTATTACATTTATTCCCAAATTTTAATCTGATATTATCTGATAAAACACTAGGCTACATACTGTGTCACATAGTGAGACTGATAAATCTAAGCCTACTGTCAAAGCATTTAAAGTCATTTTTTGCATGATGGGAAACGGGCAGATGGTGAGGATCATATGAAGCAAATAACTTCTGTGGAGGCTAGAAGAGCAGAACACACAGCTTTCATTTAATGAGCAATCATGATGCACAGAGCACTCTGGGCTGAGAGTTTGACGTGTGTATTATGAGACCTCAAGATCACACCACCAGGAATTTCGTGCATTCCACTGTTGAAGAGATCCAGAATGGGGATCATAGTCTACACCAAGTTTCTATTGAAGGTAGTATGTGATGGATAACTGCCATCTTTGGGAGGGAGTCTGAGTTAGCTGAGAAAAATGATGCAGTAATCTCCTCCACCCTAGTCTGTGGATCTATGTCTCATAAGTGCCTAAGGATGTCTGGAAATACTCTACATTCACACCAGCATTTGCTATGTGTTTTCTTGTATGTATACACCTACAATGAAGTTTATGTTAGGTGCAGGAAACGAGTAACATCAATAGCTATTAAGTAAAACATAGATAGTAATATAATTTAATGAACATTTATGCATTGCCTCTTTCTCCTTCTCAGAATGGTATTTTGTACTTCCACACTTTCACTTACGTACTTCATGACTTCTTTTTGACACAAACCTATTTGATAGATCTCTTCATCTTGGGTGCCATGAATTAGTGTTACTAGGGCACAAACTACTGTGGTACTGGTACAACCCTGCTAATAATTATAGGCACTATTAATCTGTAGCTACTCAGGGTAGGTACTGAAGTCCAAAGAAAGAACAACTATAAATAAAGGGGATGGGGTAGTGCTACACTAAGATTGTTCTCAAGCCTCTATCCAGTGACAGAATTCTTGAAGTCAAGCAGTAAAGAAAGGACATATGTAGAAAGAAGGGCCAAGGAGTTCAGGTCTCAGAGTCAAGATGAAGAAAGGTAGAAGGATGGTAGATTGCTAACTAAATTGAGCATCCATCGTAAGAGGTAATATCATTCTAAGATATTCAGACTTGGGAGTACCAAGTAGTCTCAGTGATTTGGTCTCAGAGTGTAAAACTTGAGATGGTAAGGATTGGACCCACAGGCACCTAGTTAATTAGGCAATGAGGGGGGTTGATGCTGTGAGGTTTGTTTTGCATGTTCACTTATCCCCCTTAACCAGATGCCTTCAAAGGGAAGTATCAAGGAGAAGCACCCAAGCTAGGAGCTCAAAGGAAACCGAGATATGTTAGAGATTTAGATAGAGAGGACTTGAGATGTGAGTGTCAAGAGATGCTTCAGATTTCAACAGAAAGAGACATACAAAGGAACTATTTGTGATAAAAAGGAAAAGGACCGGGGAAATATAGCATTACAATTTAGAATGTCTGACTTGAGTGATGAATGAGGCAAGAATTCAGTAGTTAATTTAAACAAAACATAATGGAGAGGAAAAATGGGTGCATGACACAGACACCTTCCTCTCTGAATCCATATATGGCCCCAAGTCATAAATATTGCTCTGAAAAAAATCACTACATTTAAAAACACCTTTTCTCAAATTACAAATAATGGTTTAGAGCACAGACAAAAATGTGATCCTCAGACACTGGACCACCAACCAGGCAGCACATACAAGCTGATATGAGGTTCCCAACACATATACAGTAGAGGACATCCGAGTCTGGGTTCAGTCAGAAAAGATGAACCTAACACTCAAGGGACTGGAAGCCCCAGGGAGTTTAGATGGCTGGTGGGGTTGAGGTAGGGTGGGAACATCCTCGAAGAGACAGGGGCTGGGGAGGAGGTATGGGATGTGGAACAGTCAGAGGGTAGATAGGCAGGGCGATTAAAATCTGAAGTGTAAAAACTAAATAAATAAATGAACAAAAATTGATATGCAATTATAGAATAAATTTGTATATCTAAAACATTAAATAAAAAGAAGAAATATTTTTAAAAAAAGAAATACAAATAACATTTCAGTTCTTCATATGTGACACCAAACCTTATATTTATAACCACGATATTTGAATTTGTCCAAACGCACATCCAAACAGATTATTTCCAGAGAACTTTTGGAAAGGTGTGCAGACTGGGGCTAATCTCCTCACATGAGCCCATGAGCACAGAATGTAGTCCCTTCTGGACCTCAACTACTGATCTTCCAGCATATGTAAATAAACTATTAAATTAAAAAACAAAAAAAAAAAAAAGAATTGTAAAGTCCCTACCATGCATGTGTACTGTAATGAGAATCAGATAAGATAAACTGTGTAAAATTGACTGTAAATAAATGCTACAAATGGGTGGAAGACTAACATTATAAGAAACAGGAGTTGAGCTATTTCAATTCACAAACAAAACATGGGAATATTTTATTCTCCCATAGTTTTATAACAAAGTCAGAAGAAACAGTCATGTTAAAAGGGGGAGTCTTAACAAAGAAACATCTAACTAATCAGACAATGTTTGATTTCAGCTACTTTTGAAAAAGCTATTGCCTTTTAAAAAATATACTTAATAAGCTGCCTTAAAATATGACATATTTAATAGTCGATAAAACTTATTTGTTGAATTTTAGAGAATACAAAGGTAGCTGTGTTTGTTAATTTGTATCGTTTAATGCAAGTTCATGAACACTTCCTGTAAATTGCCTAAATTATTTAGAGCACACCTCTGCGCCCATTCAGTTTTAACCCTCTTTTGGACCATGTCGAACTCTCTACTGGGTTTGTGTAAAGTAGAATCTAGCAGGCTGCCAATCTGGGCAAATTGGCTTCAGGCTTCATCTGGATAGAAACATCCCAAATCATCACATCCACAGCTTGCAATTATGGGTTTTACATTAAAGTTCACTGAGCATCACAGATAAGCTCTCTTGATTAAGATCATTAAGGAATTCTTTATCTTTAGTTCAATGGCATCTTGCCTACAGATTTATTAGGCTGCATTTTTTGGTACACTGCCTATTTCAGGGAGAAAATATTCCCCTACTATATACAGGCAGGAGAAGATTAAACACAACTGCCAACTGCACATAAGGAGGAGGATGTGTTCTTCTAACCGAGAGGAGTCTGGTAGCCAGCAATAAGAAGAAACCAGAAAATCCTGTGCTGAGTTGAGCCAGATGTGAATGCCTGATTCACATGCAAAGATACCAAAAAATGTAGATGACTTATTGAGCATATAATAAATGAGAAACATTTTAACCTTCAAAGCCTGTGCCTTTCCTATTTTCCCACAAGACCCACACTTCTTTCCAGAAGCCTTCTCTCCCATTCACATGTTTTTGATGAATGACAAGGAGGTTTTTTAAAATTAATATGGGTTTATAGAAGATTATTTAACTGGGGGAAAGGGGTTAAATATCTGTTGTACACTATGGATAGGGAAGATGCTCAGACATCCAAGATAAAATTCTTGTCATAATAACAACTAGCCAAGTAATGGAGTTCTGAAAATCTATCGCTATTATAAAAACTATAAATGTTACATTGGATTCTGTAGGCAATGAACACCAAAACCAACTCATAATTCTTATAAACAGTGAAATTTTAATTAAAACAATATCTGAGAAATGACATTAAAAGACAGAAATGCAGGAAGCTTTACTAAGAGACAAATAAATGGGCGAGAAATCAATGAAACTGAGTATGAAGATGTAGCAAATCCAGAGAGCTGATTGGGGAAGCGATTGGTGCAAATGCGAATTGGCAATTACTTGGATTCATGGCTAGGAGAGGAAATGGCATGGAAATTTGATGACATTCATAGTAACGTTGTTGTACACAGCATTCTTCATCTCTTTCCATTGGCACAATTATGGTAGTAAGACAAAGCCCACTGCAGGGAGCATTTTTAAAGCATTCTTTAAAAATCACATTCTTTTTTATCTTTTTTTTTTTAACCCCCCTGAGGAAATATAAAAAGGTAATGGCAAAGTCTAAATGATGACATGTGGTCACATTGACATATATTTCTAAAACCCAAATGGAACACAAAGTACTGTGTGGTATGCCAGGTGAGCAGTGACATTGGGAAGGAAGACAAATGTATGTCATTATCAGGGAAATAATACTGGATGTGTTAGGAATCCGCATTCAGAAGTAGAGATTACTACAAGGACATTTCCCACCAACCTCAAGTATTTAGGATTTTGGTTTGGTTTTATTGGTGGTGGTGTTGTTGTTGTTTTCTAATTTAAAATTATTTGAGTAAATAGCATGAGTTAGAAAAATCAAGCAGTTTTTGCAGAACACAGTAAAAAATAGTTATATGTATACTTGTTTTTGTATGTTTTGCCTCCTGTTTACAATTTTCTTATAGTAAATGAAATATTATGCTTGTAAGAAAATTCAAATGCACTACAAATGTAATGGCCCATTGTTGTAGAAACAGACACAGTATTTAAGGGCATGCAGTAACTGGATTTGAGCTTTACTATTATACATACATTATATGCTTACTATAGAAAATATATATATATATATATATATATATATATATATATAACAAATTAGCCTTACTTTATTATAATTCTATAATTCCAAACATAATCAATTATGCGTTATTGTATATATCAATATTCATGTTCCTCTCCCTTTAATAAAAATATGTTCTCAGCAGACATGTGATTTTGCACAAATCTAATAAATCATATTAGATACTTATTTAGAAACATTTTGCCTTTCATTAGGAGCAGAGACTTGGGAAACCATGAGAAGTAAGAAGGCCCATTACAGTATTATAAATTACCCCCAACTCAGGTTGGCTAGACAGCACATGGTAACTTCATGTTCAGCAGTGCTTGTGCATCTCAGTGATGGCTGTATCTGCACTGTATTTAACAATACTTTTAAGAAAGCCCTGTGCAGCTCCAAATAATCAATTCTAAACCATGCTAATGATGTTATTAGTCTCACTATTATAAGCTTGGGCTCAATTTTTAAGAAATATTAATAGGCTGATTGCAATGGTCTTAATATTAAAATGATCCAATGTCATTGTGGTAACAGAACACTGGTCAGCACCTCGCTCTGGAATTTTCTTAATGGGAAAATTACAGACTTATATTACTTTCTTCCTCTAAATTATTTTTTCCATTGTATAACCGATTTCCCCTCCATATGGAAACAATGTGATGTAATACTATGGTAGACACATTAAAAGTAGACTTATTATGTCTTACAGTAGTATGTTTTGTTTATCTAGTATCATATTTTCAACATATTATATATAATGTAAATTTTATGCTATAATACAATACAATAATTATATTTTATAATACCTTGATAAAAATACATGATAATGATGATAAAATGCACATTTATATATTTCTATTTGTGTTTAAAGATATTTTTCTTCTCTTTTCTTTTCCACATTCCATAACTCCTCCTCCGGTCCCCACCCCCACATTCCCCACCCCTCCAGACCTCCCTACTCCCTGGCCTCTCCAGTTTCTTGAGGGTTGTGTGATCTTCTTTAATGAAGAATGCTTAAGAAACATTAATTAACTAGCAGAATCCCATTTGAAATTTTCAAGAAACTTTGTCTTGATGTATCTCGCAAGCTTTTCTTGAGCAGTTATAATTTTGTAGAACCCTCCTCTACAAGGGTTAATCCAGTGCTTTTTAATCTTGTTGTATAATAGAGTCACCTGGGGATCTTGCTTTATAGAAAAAAAAAAACAAACCACAGTACAAACTAATTTTACTGAACTATCAGGGGTCTAATCCTAGGACTGAGAAATTATTCGAGTTTTCCTGACAATTCTAATGTGTAGTCAACGTCTTAAATCAATACTTTCCAACAGAACAGCTTATACAAAGATAAAGTCAAGTTAATCAGCCATCAAAGAATACACTCCAGTATAAGAATATTGATTTAAAATAATTAACGTATAGAGTAAAATATGTATTACCACTATAGGGTAGGATTGTATTTCACTAAGATCTACAAGATTGTCTTTGCTCTGATCTGGGAAAAATAGTGGACTAACTAAATGAATAGAAACATAAACACAAGCACTGTGGTATCTGCTACAGCCTGTCTATCAAGAATCAGAGTTAAAATACATTCAGTTTGATTATTCAGTTTTTTTCTGGATGCTTTCTTCAGTAGCTTGGAGGCTATGGTTGCCCAAGAGATGTCGATCTATATCTATCTATCTATCTTTCTTTCTTTATTTCTATCTATCTATCATCTATCTATCTATCTATCTATCAATCATCTATCTATCTATAAATGTTACAGGAGTGATATTTATTTTCTGTATGAATTTAAGGACTACAAGTGTCCTTGAGAGCAAAAGAGCAAACTTAGGTTATCGTAAATAGAAAGTATCTTGGATATCTTTACCTGGTAAACCATATCACCAGCTTTTCTCCCCCCCCCCCCCCCCTCTGAGCTTATTATCATATGCTTTCTCTTTTTGTGTTTCTTGCTGTGAAACCAATCAGTGTTCTTTATTGTGGCTTTATTTTTGGCTGCTTTTTAACAATGACCATGTCTGCATAAATTTCTGACTTTTGCAACCATGAAGGTATGACAACAACTAGTGGATTGAGCCCAGTTAATGTTGCAAAATTTCTGTACTGCCCGAAACAGATGCACACAAGGATATAGCCATTTTTAAATATTAACTGAGAATGAGAAATCCTTGTCTGACCCCAGTCTTCCCACACCTCTTTTCTTTTTTACTTTTCTCTTTATTTGAGAGTACTCTGGACCATGGAAGGAATTATTTCTAGTTTATCTTCTCTAAACTAAGAAGTTAAGAAACATCACATAGCCACTAGATGACAACGCTGGATATCTGATGAGAGACTCCTTTTTGAAGTCTTTTTGGTTAGTTGGGCTGAGACTGGGAATAAGATGATAAAGCTTCAGGGTCAGAAAAATAAACAAGACAGAAGAACCTGGAAAGAAGAACACACACTTCCTAAATGAAACTATTCTAAAACAGCAAACAGATTCCCGTCCTCTGGGGCCTAACACTTAGCACATCTCTAAGAAGAACAAACTACTAGGATTGTCGAAGATGTAAAGTAGCAAGGTCATTCGACATGACCACTCCAAAGCAATCATAACACTTAAACTATACAACACTCTGCTGTAAAACACAGCCAGCATTCGACCACACAGCCAAGTATCCTCCATGGACTAATTATTTTTAAAAGTTAGACAGAAGGCCGTTAGAGTTTTAGGCACCCTTGTCAAGAGAAGAGTAGATAAAAGCATGTTTCTGCCAAGCCTGTGTTTTAAGGAATATGGTATTCTGTGCTTTTTATTTTTCCTGGACTAAGAATGTTTTTATCATATGAGCAAGCAATAAGCTGGGTAGAACAATATTTTTCAGTACTGGATGAGAGAAATATGTGCTAATGAATTATACTGTAAATACTAAATGATATATAAATGCATTTTCTTATCCAAGTGACCCTCCTAAGAATGGTGACAGGGTTAAACATTCTTAGATGAAGCCATAAAGTAAACTATATTTCCTATAAGCAGTAATTGAGTTCACAAGCATGGAAGTGTTAGTGAATCTGAAGGATCTCCTAGTTGGAATACTGAAAGGTCACTGGACAAGTTTCATAAATTATCTAAAGCTAAATTAAGTTATTTTAATGAAACAGGTGCAAAGAAGTAAGAGTACACAAAACACTGGTCACGAATCAGAGAATCTTCAGACATGTCTAGAAGGTCCTGCTGATACTGAATTTAGCCTCTCTTGCTTACTGGTGGTGAACTTGGGCTATATCAACAACTCCTCTCTTACAAGCTTCCTAAAAATAAATATCATCCCTACAGCCTATGAATGGAGGTTACTGGCTATGTTCAGTAGCAGTTTGCTACATGGAAGTAATTGCTATTAAGTTCATTAACCTACAACCTTTACATACATACTACATTAGAATTTTCTTGTGAGCCTTGCCTAAAAATTCTTTAAAATATACTTATGTTTCTTCAAAATAATCATTTATAGTATAAGCAACAGCTATGTACAAACCACTCAAGCAACACACCATACAAAAAAAGAATGAAAGAAGGAAGACAAGAGTGGGTGGGTGGATGGGTGGGTGGGTTGGAGAATATCCCCATAGTGGCAGGGGGAGGGTGGAGGGAATGGGGAGGTTCCAAAGGGGAGATATGGAAAGGGGGAAACATTTGAAATGTAAATAAAATATGAAAATAAAAAAACAAAGAAACAAAGAAACGAAGAAAAGAAAAAGAAAGAAATGAAGGAAGGAAGAAAGAAAGAAAAAGCCACAGACTAGCAAACTCTTGTATTTATCTGCTAGAGAATTTTGTTCTTCAAGAGGCTTTATTATATATATTTTTGTTGAAACAGAATTCTTTATACATAGTATTTTTAAAACCATATACACACAGCAACCTGCCATTGCTCCCAACACTTATATACAAAAGAGCTCAAAAATACACAATGGGTATTTCTTTTCCTCTGTCAGATGTAAGTTTTGAAGACTTCACAATTTATTGGTGGTCAGGCGGGGAAAGACAGCTTTTCTAAAATGCGAATGTTTCTAAAAAGACCAGTGTCTCCTCTGTCAGAATCAGCTTCAAATCATCTTCCCACTGAGATCATCTCCATCTGACACATTCTGTTCCATAAAAGTTGATTCAAACTTTAGACTCCTGTAGGGTCTTCATAACATGATGTGAGGTGATGAAAAAAAAAAGACTAAAGCTTGAAAGTTTAATGTCCAAAAATTTATTTCTGATGTTATCTCATTTTACAAGAAATGTGTTGATTTTCTTTTTCTTAAGGATGTCTTGTTTACTTTATTGAATTTTTCAAATCAGCTCCAATACAGGGTAGGTAAGGTTAACATGGATGTTCAAATTAAATTACTCCAAAATTTGATGAATAATTCTAAGAAGTATTTATTTAGATGCTTAACGGGTCTTTAGGACACTTTTAACTTCAATTATATTTTAAGAGCAGTTACCTTGATATTAATGTTTCCCTATAATGAAGCCAGGGGTGGTGGCTCAGTTTGTAAGAACACTTACCACACAAGGAAGAATATTAAGATTTGGATCCCAGGATCCACATAAAAGCTGGACCTGATTATGTCCACACCTGAATAGGGCATAGAAACTGGAGAAATTCTTGGATTGCTTGACACCAGTACAGTCAGACACCTTATCTCAAGGGTGAAAAGCTGATTGAAAACGACACCTGACATCATCCACCAACCTCTTAATAGTCACACAAACATCCACATATTTCACACTGACACATACACACATACACACACATACATAGCAACAGAAAAAGAATATGCAAATAGAATTTGATCATTTAAATGTATCAATGAAGCTAGTATAGAACATAAATTTTTAATATGATCACAATTACACATAGAATGTATTAGGCTTGATAGTTTTTATTATAATTTCAGTATTTTAATGGGCTGGGTAAAAAATTTGGGTCCTTTCAGTTATTTGAAAAGAAGGCATAAGAATAATTCAGTCACTCACATTATATACCAATAATAATGACTGCTTTCACACGACATTACCCAGTAGCTGAGATTTTCATGTTAACTTGAGGCTGCCGTCTTGATGTACATGTGTGTTCTTTCTGCAGTAATCAATATGGCAGAATAAGAATTACATGGACTGTGACTGAGCAACAATCTCCCTAAATCTCAAAACAGCTTGGCGATTATCTCCTTGTGTATTTATAACTCATGGTTTTTCAGGTTATTCTTTTTAATTCCATGCAACTTTATCATATTTTAATAATTATATAATCTTTCTCTGTTATTGACTTACAAATTATTCAGAAACTCATTTTCTCTTGTTATTTATGACTTCAGGTTTTCCTGCTTGATGTTGGTATGGCTAAGCTGATCATAGCAATTTACTTTCATGGTACTGGATATATTTATCATTTTGAGCCATAGCAATTGTTTTTTGAGAAATCTCAAACATTGGCATCATTTGGAAGTGTTGTGCTTATTGCTAGTTTTCACTTATATAGATATATAATCTCCAATATATTTACTCACATACTGTGAAATTGATCCCCTCATGTTTTTTGATTTTATTTCTCCCTCTACTAACCAACCTGCTTCTTAAGTATTACAGCCTCTTAGTGCATTCCAATTCCTTCCAGGTTTATTTCCCTACCTGTCATCTTCTTTACTGTCTATGTGCTTTTAAACTCATTTATTTTTGCTGGAATTTAGATCCTCATGTTAGCCTTAGGCTGGCTCAGTTATGCATGGGTAAATTTTTTTCTACTCAATCCAAAATTCTAGGTCACATGCTTTTAATTAATTTGCTAATTAATTTATTTATATTTGTGTGGTGCTACGTGATCTGTGCATGTCCCATAAAGCTCATGAGGCCAGTTTAAGCATTCAGAAGTTTTTGTTTTCCTTCCACTCTAGGATCCAGGTCAGGAGTCCAGGAATACCTACCAATTGCTTGGACCCTCTATTCCATTTCCTGATCACCTACATCTCGTTTTTTATGTAAAATGAATTTTAATATTATTTAATTTGACATGGATTCAGGAATAGACATTTAAATGATGATATTCAGTGAATTTAAACACTTATATGGAAGTGTTATAGTAAACATTTCTTTAAAGAAAGCACTGTTCTACTTCCCTTGGTTAGATTTGTATATATTAATGAGGAAAGCTTTAAAAACTTGATGCTAAATTTAAAAAAAATTAAAAATGGGACAGCATGTTTTTATCTTCTTTCTTTCTTTCCTTCCTTCCTTCCTTCCATCCTTCCTTCCTTCTTTCTTTCTTTCTTTTTACAAATTTTAAAAGGATAATAAAACTGTGATAATCCATGTCATTTATCTCAGAACTATGAAGTTTATTTCATTGAGGATTATACATAATAGTTACTTAGTTGCTTATAATCTCAACTCTTGAGAGGGATGCTGAGTAGATAAGCATAGTACTCCAGAACATCTGCAGCTAACAAGCAAGAGCTAAGATTCCAATCCAGGAAGACTGGTTGCAGAATCTATACTCTCAATTAATCTACTTGCTTCCTTCCAGACATGATAATCTTTATGGTTAAAACTCAAGGATGTTAAGTATCTTTCATTTTGCTTCATAGCTTTTTGTGCTGATAGCTACCAAGTGGCAGTAATATCTTTTTTAGAGACCTAAAATTACATTAAAGAGTTTATCTAAGCAATGGGAAGTAAGCATTTTCTTCTTTAAAATACTTGAATCTATTCAAAATCCAATAAATATCACAGCATTAAATTTAAAAGTAAAAGAATAATGCAGAAACCACATGAGGGACCAACAGGCACAGGGAAATGTAATGTATACAAGATAGTTGCATAACGTGATGGAGTGAGAAAGATGGTTTTCTGAGACTGACAACCATGACCTTCTAAATATCATCTTATCCCCCTCCATGTTTGAAGTAATATAAATTATTGCAATTCCTTACATACCACAAAGAAATGAACATATTTAAGTCAAACCTGCAGCAGCATTTGACTGTTCTATATGATTACTATCCAGACCAGGAATCATTGCTATGTGTCTACTTTTAATTCATCATTTCTCTTCACATGAACAGGATGAGGCAGTAACATTATAGAATTACGTGTGATGTGTGACAGAAATGGCAGGGTATAATGGCTAGGTTTTCTCATTAAGATAAATTTTATGAGTTACATAGTATTTAATTGTAATAGGCTGGTAGGGAGCTGTGTGGTAACTGGAATTAGTTCAAATAAGTAGAAGACCCATGGAAATGGATTACTTTACAAGCATTGGTTTATTATGTAATGAAGGCTTTTGCTGAATCATCCTCTAAGCAATCTACACAGAGACTGGTGTGTGTGTGTGTGCACATGTATGTACTTGTATATGCCTGTGCGCATAACTGTAGCTGTGTAGTGATGTATACATACTGTTTGAAATGACAAGTATGCTGGCTGATGTTGCAAATTGTATGTGAAGACTAAATATCAGAGAAATATCAGTTGTACAACTCCTGCAACATGCCTATAAATCTATATTTTATATAACTTAGAAAGGACTTCCTAAATGATGCTTGTGAAACAAGTTAGAGGAATGTGTGTAAGAAAACAAATCTTCCCTGAGTATGCTGCCATTTTCCCTTGAATTCCTGTGCCATCTTGACACCGGGTCTCCAGGCCAGGGGCCTCAGATGGGAACTCTAACATGATTTCTGTAAGCTAAATTCGTAACTATCTCCATCTCTCTGTCTCTGTGTCTCTGACACCTCTCCCTCTCTTTATTTCTCTGTCTGTCTGTCTGTTTGTCTGTCTGCCTGCCTGTCTGTTTGCCTGTCTGTCTCTGTCTGTTTCTGTCTCTGTCTCTCTCTCTGTCTCTCTCTCTGTCTCTCTCTCTGTCTCTCTCTCTCTCTCTCTCTCTTCTTCACACACACACACACACACACACACACACACACACTGTTCATCCTAAGGTTCCAGCTATGACTGAAGGAAAAATAAACCTCTTTTCTTTCTTTTAGACCTTAAAATGTCTGACCCATTCAACAAACTCCTTATAAACTGATACGTTTTCCTTACATGCTGAGCATCAGCTAATAAAAGTGAAGTAAATGCATTTTCTCATGGTATGTTTCCTGTTGCCTAGCATATTCCTTTTATTTCATCTCATCTTTCCTGTCCCCTGTATTCCTTAAAATTACTTCTGTCCTGAGTGTGAAAGGGTTGATTCGTTCTATCCTGCTATAGGATCTGTGTCATTTTATTATCTAGGAGTTCTTTTATGTCAAGCTAAACTAGCATAAACTTGTTGACAGATGAATAGCCCCAACCAATGAAATGAAGTTTGCTGTTTTTAAACTGAATCTTGCAACTAATAGCCCATTTCCAAGAAAGTGATTTCTGAATCCTTGGAGGAGAGCTGAAGTGCTCTGCACCTTATGCCATCACCAACCGGTCCAAACACTATGAATATAAATCACCTTGGATTCCAATCACCAAGCTCTCACATCAGTGATCTTTATATTTCAATGCCTTCTCTCTAATGATGTGAATACTTTATATAAGCAAATCTTTAAGGTGTTTATATATGATGCTGGCCTAAAATAGCTTTGATTCTTCATCTTGTTGTCTAAAGGGAAGTAGAAAGGAATCATCAACAATAATTGAAAGACGTTAATTTAACAGTATACTTAGATTTTTAGGCAATGGGAGTTTCCTTTTTTATCTCAAACAATAAATTATAAATATTTTTCATAGTCTGATTGAAACTTTTTTCTTTCTCTTTGAAATATCTACTCTCTGTGTGAATGCATCATGGTAGGGGACAATATAATCACCACTGTAGGGGTTTCTTGTCCACACACCCTGCATCCTCGCTCTTCTATACTGTTAAGTGAGGTAACACGTTCGGTGGGAGGAGAGTAAAAATGATGTAAAGCATCTCTACGTGTAGGCTCTCCACCATGGCCAAGTGACACCCACACCACACCACTCGTTTACTTTTAGAACTATCCTGATAGATGTGGCGAGTCCAAGGAAAGATTCCAGATTTCTTAAGTAGAGATAGGTGAAGTTCTCACATGGAATGTATTTCATATGGTACAGTGGAAGGCTCCACAGACTGATTAGAGAAGACATTTTTAGGAAATCCTCCTTAGAGTACAACAATAAAAAGAAATATGTGTTCTGAAAATCAGCCACTTGGATTTTAGACTTATTGTGCATATTGATATGATGTCCTTGGTTTTAATCACAGTTTCAAATACTAATTCCAAATTTTCAATTCTATTTCTAATTCTAAAATATTTCCCATGTAGAAAATATCTGAATTTAATGAACAAATTTCATTTTTCAAGAACTGTTTTAAAGACTCCTTTTTTCCTCATACCACAGTAAGGATTTAACTTTTATCTCAGAACATATTAGTTATCTAACATCAAGTATTATGTGCTAATATGCTTAACTTTATTATAACCAGTAGACTTCTCCATTTTCCCTTTTAATATAATCTCTGGCATGTATCATATACATAACTAAAGAGATGTGTAACAGTGTTCCTTAGGCTCAAATCTATTCAAAAATATATTTCTTTATTCATCACTTCTTGCTATGCTAAGGAATCATAATGCATATTACTATTGCTTAGCTTTATCTATATACTAAATAATCATTTCATACATACATATATATATTCATATATAATGATATGTTAATATATGTGTTTAATTTAATATATTTGAACAAAATTAATAAAAGCTGATTATTTTTAAAATTGAAAATACCATTAATTTCAAGAAAATAATTCTGAGTTGTATCTTTTAAATGTTCAATGTGACGTATGCACAGGTGAATCTTCAGTGGAAGTTAAGAATTCCTTACATTTTAGAAGCCATTAACATTTTGAAGTTGCAGAATCCTGAGGTCAGCAGTAAGCAGGCTAAATGGTCCCCATGAGGAAGTCAGCACATGTCCCCAAAAGTAAATTTCTTATCCCCTTATCACAAGAAGCAGCCTATTAAGTAGTTGTGGTAGTAAATTTTAAATTCCCCTGAAGAAAAGGTCGACAAAATTGAATTATGAAGAAGAGGAAAGAAGATTAAATTACCAGAATAAGAGCAAATTCTTGAGAGTAACTTCATAGCAAGCTTCAGGCCCCTGAAATTTTATTAAGTAGGGAGTGGGGGTGTACAATAAGATACCATTGCTGAATTTGCAAATGTTTGGGGTTATCTGTGTGTAATGTCGGAAGGGTGTAAAAGAGGATAGAGGGAATTTGTAAAATTTTGACATCAGGGAGTTTAAGTGCAGCATATCCCTAGTCGTAGAGTCACGTGACAGTGGAAGCCACCTCTCCTCTCTGAAATGAGAAAACGGAATTGCAGAGAGGTTAGTTAAAGACATTAAGGACATCACTTCGGATTTCAGAGGATGAAGTATTTAGAGATCCTACATTAACATAAACTCTTAATATTGCAACCCCTCTGATTTTTTTTTTTTTTTGTAACAACCTATTTGAACATTTCTGGAAAGGATGTGATTGTTGCTTGGCCTTTTACCATTTACTATTAAGTGGTATATATTCAGTAAGTATATGTATTTGGAGGCAATGTTCAAGTTAGGTGATGAGAGTAAGTTGTGCCTTTTCCACACATTTGTCCAACACTTATCATTGTACCTGTTGTAGCAAGACCATAGTGAGGTAACCATTTGGCATTTCCCACAAGCCAGGTTTCCTAAGTTCCCATATCCAACCTTCATAAGCTGAGCATAGGATGACCATTCCCAATGTTTCTTCCATCACACCTATAGAATTCTTTTCTTCTTCATCTGAAAGTGAATAATTTAACTGGGAACCAACTGAACCTTAAACGAAGAGTCATAGACTCGTATCATTTCATTCTTTAAATATTGACAAAATAGAATGTAGATAGTTACCCAAAGGATTACTGTTCTCAATGAAGCCATAACATTCATTTAACAGCAACTCCTATGTGTCATCTCCACATTGAAAATGTGATATGAGGTATACTGAAATATCACTGCCATAATAAAAATGAAAATATACACATTTAAACATTTGTTCAGCTTTTTCTAAAATGAATTAGTAGGAAATGTTACAATCAGACTATTTATTACTATAAATTCTTCCATATTCAATGATTCTCAGGCTGTACCTTACCTTACCCTGGGTGACAGTAGTTTTCATAGCACTATTTATCTTCATTTTGAGTGAAAACACACAGGCTAAAAAAGATTATATCTCATTGTACACATGCATACTATTCTCTGTTCAATACCATCTGGGAAGCACAGGCAGATAAATACCATACACCTTAAGTTAAACGAGTACCCCTGAAAAGCATACTAAAGTATACAAAATATATTGGGAAAATATAAACACAAAAATATATTAAAAGAAACTAAGTTTGAGAATTTACTGAACAGACCAGAATGACAACAGATACAATTCCATGATTTGGAATGCTGTCAATCTAGCATTATGATGTCAAAGACCCAC
This sequence comes from Rhynchomys soricoides, assembly GCA_019843965.1. Classification (NCBI taxonomy): domain Eukaryota; kingdom Metazoa; phylum Chordata; class Mammalia; order Rodentia; family Muridae; genus Rhynchomys; species Rhynchomys soricoides. Next base: position 7,495,701 of record JADRCH010000008.1, read on the forward strand.
AATCAACCATATGAGCATCATTGTACCAGCCAATGACTGACAAGGAACTAGACTATCAACCTTCCAGTTTTATTTTACGTGTTGTTTCATTCCTTTTAATTTTAAACATGGGTTTATTTTTGTTTTGATTATCTTTTGGAGTGTATGTGTACATGTGGATACATATGAGTAAGTATAGGTACCTACCCAAGTCAGTGGCTCTAGATCCTTTAGAGCTGGATCTATAGTAAGCTGTGAGCTGACTGACAGAGGTGCTGCAAACTGAACTCATGTTCACTAAAAGAGCAACAAGTACTCTTTAACTGCTGAGCCATCTCCTAGGTGTGTGTTTTTAAATCCTATTTATTTCTTATTTACTCATACATAATTAAATAGTAAAATTTTCAGGAAAGCATATGCAACTGGAGATCATTATTTATACAAAGTATACCACACTTAGAAACACAAATGCCATACAGAATATCAGATTAATATATGCATTTATCTATACATATATGGGCATTTATTATCTATATCTATATTAATAGATAAAGGTGGAAAGATTATTGGGGAAAGAATATAAATGGAAGGAGAAATGTATCTACCAAAAAGGTTTATAATGAAGTCCACGATTTTGTACAATGAATACTAACACTTTAAAGATGAAAGGCTAATTGTACTGCATAGACTCATATCAAATGAACAATTAGGTATGTGACTCTGAATTTTAGAGAAAATCCTGAGGATGGTATTATAAATGTTAAAGATATTACCTAGATCACTGATAGCCACAAAACTAGATGAGTCTACGAAGGTACTGGACATGTGGATAGAAGAGAATTGAGGTTTAAATTCAGGGTCAAGAATCATGAAGGTTTACAGGATGTGCAATGAAAAAGAGGCATCAGTGGTCTGCAAAGAAGTCATTTATGGCAGAAATGCCAATAGGAATATTGTCCTAGAAGATGGAAGGTGGATGGTGGTATCCCTGTCGCATTTTAATACTACTTTATATTTACTTTACATTATCTCTAATTTCATCTATGACTTCCAAATCAACCCCTCATGCTTGTTAAATCAATTCTTGTTTCTACTAGGACTTGCAAATGTTGGAAATCAAATCATCTGTCAAGGAATTGGTAACCTATCTTTGAAATACAGACTTCAGTAGTAATTTCATTAATTAAATCAAGGAACTTCTTACATGTCTAATGAAATTATCACTGACTTTTAAACTTTGTTGAGGGCTTGTGTCATACACAGGAAGTCAGGCAAAGTCCAAATCCCACACCAGAAAGAACGGTATACCTTTAGAAGTTGAAAGAAGCTAAATCGCACCCAGTCTCCCACTCCAAAATCAAGAATAATTGAAATCATCATGCTCATGACAGGAGTTGAGCAAACTTTAAGAACTGAAAATAAATTGCCAGTCCTTATCTTCACCCCTCTTAGTTGTAATTAGTACAAGATCGTGTAGTGAAAGGTAGAGAAGCAGAGAGGTGGATTTCTCTTAACCTGTTCACCCAGTCAATCACCTGCTTTTTACTAGTTTATAGTTCACCTGCAACCTTTTTGTCTTGTTGGAGTTAACATTCTTCATGCAGACATCCAAAGCAGTGTTTTTCTATACTTAGATCTGACTTATGTTTACCCTGTTACTCCTTCTCATCTATCATGAATATATCCATTAACAAAACCATCACACTGAAAGGCACTGGACTATTTTATTCAGAGATAAAAAGTCCCCAGTATCAAAGTAATTTAGCTACATAAGAGGAGAGTTAGAAAGCTTATATCAGATTTAGCATTGTGTTGACGTTCTCGACAGTTACATTGACCATGACCCATATTGTCTCTGATGGTGATGAAAGCCAAACAGAGTTCAGCAGAAAGAATACCTAAAAGTCCTTCAAGTAAGACAATATCTAGAAAAGGAAGGTTCTGGATAACAGAAATGATGGAGCCATGTCCCTGTGCAAGCTAAAGCACAAGGGAGTTTTACAAAGGTGGCAGGGATCTTAAGAAGTAATGACCATGACTTGCTTCATCATACTTAGTAAAGCCTGGTGTGTGTTCTAGGAAAACCACACTCATGTCCTTGATTATTCTTATTAACTATGATTCCACCAGTCATGTAGGAATGGAAAGCACGATGGAGTTGTATATGTCTTAAGCCTCAGGATCCACAATGTGGAGATTACAAGTATATGTTACCATGCCCACATCCAATCTGAAGATATTTTTCTATATCCTGTTCATGTTCTTGGATGTCCTGAAATATTTAGGACTCCTCACATTTATGTTTGTGACTGTATTTAAGAAGTCCTGCTTTGATACAATCCATACTCCAGTAAGAACTGCTAGGAAGCAGGCTCTAAGAGTCCCAGATCGATGTGAGAGCCCCATCTTACGCGAGTTGATTATTAAATTGAAAGTTACATCTTGTGCCCTAGTGCACATACTCCGAGCACACTTCACTGTCAGTAACATCTTTGCTTAGCACATGGGTTATGTGCAAATTATTAGGCTTAGCTCTGGGATTATCTTTCTGGTTTTTGCTTAAGCTTGATTTTCCCATCGCTCACCCAAGAGCTTGATACTTGGCTGAATTCATTTCTTCTCTCAAGAGATGTTCTCTTTGCGAACCGTGTTTCAGAGATGTATCTGATCATCTCATACATATAAGGAATTTTTGTTCTTTCATTATCACATACTAATATTATATTATTCTATTTCTATCTCCCAATTTGGTTACTTTTTTCCTATTAGACTTTCCTAGACTTCCATGTGCTGGGAGAAAAGAAATGTTTGTATTTAGAGGTAATTTCAACAGGACTGTAACAAAACTAGTATTTCCCTGTCCATTTATTCTAACCTCACCTACCTCTAGTTTTTGAATCCTGAGAAACTAATCCTGAGGATTAGTATTTGTTTATTATTTACATATCTGTACAAATATGTAAAAAAGCAGCATAATTTGTTTTCACATAAATGTAATTATAATATTATTTAAAAACACTTAATTTTCATATATATATATATATATACATACATACATACATTTATCATTATAAATATCACCTCCATATTATTTAAGGATAAAGATGTTGAAAATTTCTAGCACAATCAACAGCTAATGGAAGAGATGGAGGAAGAGAAAGAACATGACCAAAACATATTGTATGAAACATTGGAAAATAAACTTAAAATCATTAAAAAATATTTTCTATTGTTTCCATAATAGGTATGGCCTTTCTGTCATTAAAATGAAGAGTAAATTACTACAGAAGGAAAACTGTTTCTGTCCTGAATCAAATGTTATAGCACTAGGCTTATTGGTTACAAATATTTGCTACATTTGTAGAAAAAAATTGTGGATCCTAGGAGCCAGGTCAGGGTGCTGACATCTGCTTGTAATCCCAGCTCCACAGGATCCAGCTCCAGCTCATTATTTGGCCTCCCATGCATATATATATAATTAAAAATCAATATATCTCAAAGATGTGATCATTTTAATTATTGTGAATCGTAGGAAAGGAAAACATGCTCAAGTTGATGTCAACATGGACATCACATTTTTCATCTGTGTTTTATCCTGTCTTCCCTTTCCACACATCAATGGATACAATCAATAGGGCTCTTTTCTGTTCTCAGTTTTCAGTTCTCAGATTCTTCATCTTTTCACAAACATGAAAACTCGTAGCAGTCGGGAGCCTTCAGGAGCATCTTTCCCCTTCCTGCTTATTGTAATATTGGATAAAAGTGGTTTTGGTTGTGTTTTTATTTGTTTTGTGTTTTGTTTGTTTGTTTGTTGTGGGGTATCTCTTTGTCTTGTTTTGTTTGTTGCTGCTTGCTCTTTAGAAGCTTGTGTGGTAAAAGTTACAAACCTAGAAGGCAAGAGGTCATCAAGAAGCATCACAAATAGGAAGTGGCTGAGGTGAGGAGACATGGAAATAAAGTAAAATGGTGGAAAGAGACTATTTTGTAAGAAACAAAGAAGGGGAAACTGATTTGACACATGTGGCCAAATATTTAGGTGCCCTGGTTGAGGGACTAAATGACCTGAAAGTTCACTCTAAGAATCAGAAAAAAAAAAAACCACAACCAAAAAAACCAACCAACCAAAACAAAAACAAAAACAGACAGCCAAGATATTTTGCTTCTCTTCAAATTACTCTAAGAATCCTTTGCAGTGCAGATGGTTGGATTTGTTTTCTTAATGATTTATTTTATTTTATTTGCATTGCTATTTTACCTGAATGTCTGTGTGAATGTGTCCATTACCCTAAAATTGGAGTTATAGACATTTGTGAGCAGTCATGTGGGTGTGGGCAAACAGCTGATAGTGCTCTTAACTGCTGAGCCATCTCTCCAGCCTCTTGAAAAAATTTTTAATGAAATTGTAAAAATTACATTGATCTTATAAACTGAAAAAAGAAAATGGTTAAAACAGAGTCCTCGAGAGCTGGAGGCCCCAGGGAGGGGAGAGGTCTGGTGTGTGTGTATGAGTATCCTCTTGAGGACAGAGGGAGGAGGAATGGGGTGAGGAATTGTGAGATGGGGGACCAGGAGTGGGGAACAATGGCTGGATTGTAAACAAACAAACAAACAAACAAATAAATAAATAAATTTAAATTTAAAACCCTGAGAATAAAACCCCACTTGAAACAACAAAGTCCTACTGGAAACCTGGCCTAAGTAAAGACTCAGTTGTATGAACATGCTCTTTGTCCTGGACCACAGTGTGTCAATGAGCTTTTATCCTTAAAACTACTGTCTGAGACAACCAACGTACAAGGAAACAAGGTTGAATGTGACTCACAGCTTCGGAAGCTTCTGTCCATGACTATTAGGCCATTAGTGAGAGTGCTTGATTACAGTAACAAGGAGTGTACGTTGGGGCAAAATTATTGTCTTCATGCTTCTTCTACCAAAAATAAATAAATAAATAAATAGAGAATGAGAAAGTGACTGATAACCCACAATTTCCTTAAAAATAGAAAAACCATGGCTCTAATTCCTTAAAGACCTTTTATTGGATGTCTATCATCTCTCAATATTTTCATCCTTGGAAGGAAATTTTTAGCACAAAGACCACTGCGGAAAACTTAGCAGCCACCACCATATATGGCATTCTGTCTTTATCTTCCAAAGTCCCTAACTTCAATGGCCATCACACAATGTAGACTGTGTTTGTTCTGTCTGTAAAGGTTTCCACACTCTTCACTGCATATCCATTGCCAAACATCCAAGAAAACATCTCTCCCAAGATTCAAAACAAACTATATACTAATACCTTAGATAGAAAGAATGACAGGAGGAAAGATGGGGGAGGGTGTGGGGGGAAGAGAGAGAGGGAGAGACAGAGACAGAGAAGAAAAGAAGGAAGAGAAGAAAGAAATGTACAGAGTGAACTTTCCTTTTAAACAGTAGATTTGGGAATTGGTAGGGATGTGTTAGTTTAAAGGAAGCCCAATACCAAGCAAGTCAGAAATTAAGTTCTATAGGTCTATGACGAGCATTTTGTATTTTGTGTAAAGCATGGTCTGCTAAGGGTTTGGAAAGTGCCTTCTTCATAGCTTTGTGGTTTAAAGCTCACATCAGTGTGCTCTGAAGCTGGCTTTGGTCAGTGTCCATAGCTTTCTTGCACTCAAGATCACTGCTTCCTACTCTCTTCTCTGATTTTATACAGTTCTCTACTGAAGCTCCAGTTTCATGCCCAGAATTCCATACGATCTATAAGGAGCTTCTTATAGGGCTTTGAATCTTATAGAAGCCTGAATGGACTCTCATGACTTTCTGCAGAAACGTGGCCAAACCTTCATGACATTAGAAGGCTTGCAGTCTGCATACCTCCAAATCTATATTCAATAAGCAATGGAAGTACTAACTTGGAGTGATTCCCTGGTTGTTTTAGACAGACAAGGTACCTAGGATTCTTTTATATTTTTTAATAAAAATCTATTAAAGTATACATTTTTCCAACTTGAGTCTTTGATAGATGGAATGGCCTTGGTGATCTTTAATTTTTTAATATTTATATAATATGTGTAGCTATGTTGCCAGTGTGAGTGCTTATGTACCACATGCATACCTGGTACCTGTGGAGACTAGAGGAGGGCATAAGATAAGTCACAGAAGACTGGAATTACAGACAGTTGTATGTCATCATGTGGGCACTAGGAGTCAATCAGTTCCTGTGATAGAAACCTCACTGATTCTACGTGCTGAGCCATTTCTCCAGTCTTAGCCTTGGAGATCTTGAAATAAATAACCCTGATTCATACTTTTTATTAGTCCATTTCAAAGAATTGTTTGATTCTTTGTATTTAACTGTACTGATAAAATAGCCTCTCTTGCTGAAACTCTAGAAGGGTTCCTTTTCTAGCCAATCTGCCAAATATTTTATCTCTTTCAGTCCTATATCATCATTTACCCAATTGTCTCTGTAAATGTGGCTTTAAAACATCCATTTACAACCAGGTGGCACTCTGAGACTTATGCTTTCTTAAAATATTTTCTGGCAGATAAACAAGTCTGTAACCTTTAAGGTTGGCCTCCCAGAAAGCCTCAGGACACGATGAAATCTAATTCTTGGCCACAGTGTAGGTAGCAAGTATCAATTTGACTCTAATTCTCTAGAGAATCTTCTGAAACCTCATCAGTCCAGGCTTTACGACCCATGCTCTTATTGTTATTCTAGTATGCTGGTCACCCACAGAAAATACTTGTTATATTTTAATTGTAAGCTTTCTCTAACCCACTCATCCAACCTCTTCTAAGTTCCTCTGGAAAACCGATCTCAAAAGCTTCTTACCTTTTCAGACAGAGTTTTAAGCACCACAATCCTGGAATCATTTTACTATCATATTTAGCATGCCATTACAATAGCAAAGACTTGAGATAGCCATTAAGTAAAGACAAGGTTTTATATGGAGGTCGTGATTTTCGAGATCCTGGTACAGTACCAATGGGCTCCTAACTGAGAGTCTCGGGCATGCTACTGGATGGTAATGATGTTGAAATTGTGGTGGAGGAAAAACATGCACTTTATTATTCAGATACAAAAGAAGTGAAGAATCGAGTTCCACAATAATTTATACAGATACACTGTCAAAGATAAAAAGGCTTGTCACCAAGCCCTGTTTCTTCTTCTTTAAATGGTGCTTCCATGGGAAGCAAGCATTTCTCAAAAAGAACTTTGGGGCATACCAGAGATACACAGTACAGTACAAAGGATGGACTAGCATACTATAGTACTACATTTATGTAAAACCTAAGAGGTAAAACTTATAGAAGCAAATAGGATAGTTGTTTCCCAGGGACATGCTATAAGAAGGGATTATTAAATAGTCAATATGTCGAAGATATTAGTTAGAAGATAAGTTCTAAAAATTTAATACATGCCTTGGAAACTATAAGTCATGTAATACATACAAGCACTTGTTTTAAGATTAACAACTCATTGTAAATCAATAACTACATAATTTTTTTGTCTTACTGAAATATATATATATGTATAAGAGTTATTAGCATACAAGGAGAACAAGGAGTTAGCAGACTTTGATAAATTCTTATGTTTCCCCACATAGTCCCATCTGTGAAATTGACTGAAGAAATTATATAGGAAATCAGGGATTGTGGGGAGGGAACTTGTTGCCTGCCACACTATCTCTGAATCTTATCACAGAAGTAAATAAAAAACAGAAGGTTCTTCTTGAAAGTTAACCCTGGGCTGCTGTCAAACATTTGTAGTTGTTACTACAGTGAGTTTTTGCTCCCAGTAGGAACTCATCAGGTGGACTCACATAAAAGAAAATAAACAAGCAAGAAGAGGCTGTATAAGGAGGGATGGAAGATACCTTCATCATAAAAGATGTTCAAAACACAACAAAAGATAAAAATAATATGAAACAATACACCAATGAATCCCCACATATGACCACATGATCACCTAGAAAACTCCAGTAAGATGAATCATATAAGAAAATAAATTGAGGTCCCGCTATTCCACTCCTGGGCATACACCCAGAAGATGCTCCAACATGTAATAAAGACACATGCTCCACTATGTTCATAGCAGCCATATTTATAATAGCCAGAAACTGAAAACAACCCAGATGTCCCTCAACAGAGGAATGGATACAGAAAACGTGGTACATTTACACAATGGAATACTACTCAGCTATTAAAAACAACGACTTCATGAAATTCTCAGGCAAATGGATGGAACTTGAAAATATCATCCTGAGCGAGGTAACTCAGTAACAAATGTATGAACATGGTTTGTGCTCACTGATAAGTGGTTATTAGCCCAAAAGTTCGGAATACCCAAGAGTAATTTCACAGCTCAGGACCATTGGGCTGAGCGTGAGGTCCCAGATGGAAGAGTTGGAGAAGGAACTGAAAGAGCTGAGGGAGTTTGCAGACCCAGGGAGGGAGCAACAGAGGCAACTGGCCTGACTCCTTGATGCTCCTGGAGACTGGATCACCAACCAAAGAATAAACATGGGGGGACCCACTGTGCTGGCCACATATGTGGCAAAGGAGGATCTTGTTAGCCATCAGGGGGAGGAGAGGCCCTTGGGCCTGAGGGTGTTAGATGCCCCAGTATAGGAAAATGACAAGGAAGGAAGACAAGAGTGGGTGGGTGGGTGGGTGGGGGAATACCCCCATAGAGGATAGGGGGAGGGAATAGGGAGGTTCTAAAGGGAAGATCTGAAAAGGGGGAAACATTTGAAATGTAAATAAAGTATCCCCTCAAAAAAACAGAAAAAAAAAAAAAAAAAAGAAATTGAGGACCTAGATAAGAAAGGTTCAAAAGTAGACAAATTGATGTGTGACTACAGGAGAAATTTGGAAATGTGGAGACTAAAATTCAATAAAATAAAAACCAATTGAGATTCAGAAAATTGTGTAAGTGAGGAGAAATTCAGTATGGTAATAATAGTAAAAAAATGGACAGTATCATCCCCAAGCAAGAGCAAGGAGAAGAATGGAATTCAAATATATAGAAGATTAGCACAATAATGCTTCCAAACATAGAAAAAGAAAAAGAATGTGACCAAACTTCCAAGAACCCAGATTTGTTAAAAAGACCAAAATAAAAATCCACTCGTAAAAGAAAGGTGCAGAGATAACATCACAGAACATAGGCAAATTATCCAATGAAAATATCACAGAAAAATTCCAAACTTTGAGAAAAAAATGAGCAGTCAAACATAGAAGGTGTTCAGAATAAAACCTACAGAAAATTAGGGAATTTATCCATGGTAGATTCTCTCTCTCTCTCTCTCTCTCTCTCTCTCTCTCTCTCTCTCTCTCTCTTTCTCCTTTTTAGCTGTCTATATCTAGTTCCATGTTCAAGTGAGTGGCCTCTTGGTATGTCTCCCCTTCCCTGTTAGCATGTCTACTGACATGGCCATTTTTCAGGCCTGGATTGTGCAGCCATTTCTAGGAAAAATTGCTTCACTTCAGACTTCAGTGTATTCTTGTTCTTATAGTCTTTCAATAACACATTCTTCCCTGACTCACAGATGCAGGAGCTTTGATGTAGAGGTATATCAATGGGGCTGGATTCGCCACAATCTATCGGTCTCTTCATTATCTTCAATTGTGTTTGTTTGCTTTCTTTCTTTCTTTCTTGTTTGTTTGGGATGGTTACCATTTACTATATAGAAAGCTGTTTTTGATAGGGATAGTAGGTATACTTATTTGTATGTACAGGGATAACTTTTATAATATAATAATAAATCATGCTCATCTGGCAAAGTTGGGGCAGTAGAGTCTCTTCTAATATCTGTAATCATCTATGCTCAGACAGGTTGGGTACTTTTCTAGTAGCAGGCATGGTTTCCCTTTTTTTGAGTAGACTGAGTCCAATTAAACATCTGTTGGTTACAAAAAACCTGTCAGTGCCTCTTACTACACCTTTAAAGATGCTGTAACATGCCAGTCATTATTTTTCACAGGTATCACAATTGGGTAGAACTATTAATTCCTTCCCTTAGCTTTTTATATAGTATTTTCTGGTACTGGGAAGCTGGATACAGGAAGGAGCTTCTTGAGTTAGATCCTAAAAGGTCAGTATTCCATATCCTGTTTTCTAAGTGTACAGAGTTCAGCAACAGAGACTAATTACCTTTAATTGACGTAGAAGAAAGACTAAGGCAGTTGATTACAACTAACCCAGCACGGAAAAAAATGCTTAATGACTAGTATCAATGGGTAAAGACAAAAAAAGCCAATATCATTTTTGAAAATATAGGAAATAGCACATTATATGATAGGAGTAACATGGAAGATTGGACAAGAATCTATTGTATCTAATACAATATACACGCAAAATCTAGCACTAACATGGTAAGAAAAGAGCTGCCAATTATAGACAAAAGAGACATTTAAGAACAACAGGGAATAGAAAATACCTCTCAATAAAAAATAGAAGCATACATGACCTCACCCAACAAATTAAAAAATAAAGACTAACTGAAGGAATTAAAAATTAAAATCCAGCTATGTTTTATTTCCAGGAAACATACCTCATGGCTATACACATACAACAGCTGAGAGGCAAATGATGGTAATCAATTGTTACAAGAAAGGAAGCTAGCTAAAAAAACACAGAGACAGAGTATAGGATATCAGGAAGGCATTTCCAGCTATAATTCAGGGAGGGCACTAATACACATGATGTATAATAAGTGACATATTTAAACACAAAGGAAAACCTTCTTGACAGTAAATGGACCAGTGAACTATATAGAGCTTTTTGTTAAAATAGTATTACTTTATGTATCCCTAACTGGCCTGGTACTCTCTCTGTAGACCAGGAGAACCTCAAACTCACAGAGATCCATCTACTTCTACCTCCAAAGTGCTGTGAATAAAGGCATGTACAATCAGTACCAGGTCTTAAATGTACAATTCTTTGAAGAAAAATACAAATGACTATTTAAAATCTTAAAAAGTATTGAACATCACTAGGCATCAGGGAAGATGCAAATATAAAAGTGATATTCCATTTCATCCCAGTTAGAATTGCTAAAATCAAAACATAAAAAGGAGGAGGAGGAAGAAGAAGAGGAGGAGGATGAGGAGGACGAGGAGGAGGAGGAGGAGGAGAAAGGGAGAAAACGAGAAAAGGAGAAAAGGAGAAAAGGAGAAAAGGAGACGGAGACGGAGACGAAGACAAAGAAGAAGAAGATGACAAATATGAATTAGGATCAAGGGCAAAAGGAACAATTATTCAAGATTGTGGGAGGATAAATTAATATAGCTGTACCTGAAAAAACAATAAAATATTTACAACTACTCAGATGTAGACCTCTGAAGTATGTCTTTAAAGGACTTTCTGTCCTATCTGGAGGTTCTAATGTGTCATATTATTGATGTAACTCTAGAAGTAGCCTATGGCACTTGCTGAGATGTCTATCAAAGGGTAAATGCATTTTTTAAAATGTGTCAATATACAAAATGAAATTAGATTCAGCTGTAAGGATTGAAAGTATTCCAGACTCAGAAGGTCTAGTATTCAATCTTTTCATTTGTACATGGATTCTTGATTTATATGTACACATTGTATAATAGATCATGAAAATAAAAAGAAAAGATCATGAGAAGGGAAATGAGGCCATCAGGATGTGCTAAGAAGGAGGAAAACGATGGCAAGAAGTAGAGTGTATGTGACATGAAAGGGAAAGAGATCTAGAAGTCATAAGACTGGTGGCCATCAGTAGAAGGTAAGACTGTAGGGGAAGAGAATCGATAAAACATAGTATTATGAGTGTGTGTGTGTGTGTGTGTGTGTGTGTGTGTACTATCTTTATGTTAATATTTAATGCTAATATTTGTGTTAATATTTAATATCATAACTTTTAAAACTGAGCCATTAAAATAGCTGGGAACATGGTAATTTGCCATAAACCTGTTGTTCTCTAAACAAATTAATTGGAATACAGAAGTTTCTCGGAGCTCACACATCTTTAATGATCATATGTACAAGTCAACATAGGAAGGGAGGAAGCTTGGTCTATAACCCTTCACATACCCAGCTGTATGCTTCATCTTTACCATTTTGAAGGATGTGAATGGAGGCAAGACGAGATATGCCAGGAAAGGCATCAAGATACCTCAAACTTTACCTTTTTCATCTCTAACAGTTTGGGAGGAAGGCCATATCCAGGCTTCCAAGGTATCTTTTAGAGTTTTCTTTGTGTGAGAAGCTTCCCAAAGGAGTATTTGAAATGACAGATGACATTGCTGTGCCTCTACTCCATAGTATCAATATCCACTATTCTGTGAAGGATAAACTAGAGTAAGCTCCCTGCAGTCATTGGTTGTGAATTGTAACTGTGGAACAATTATGGTTCTTGAAATACAGAATGCATTTTTAACAGTGATTTGTGGAGCCCGATTTATTGAGAATAAGCTGAAAACAGCTAGATTCATTAGCTGTTTAAGTCATGCTGGTCATATCCTTTGTATGTTTGTGCAATAGGATTTGTTAATCAGAGGAACGAACACAGTTTCTTTTAAATCACATGTAATAAGGAAGGAAGTGAGTGGTGTGGGAAAGTTTGTGAAAAAATAAACCCTATGAACTAGAAATGCCAAAAGTGGGTCCATATTAAATAATATTCAATGAACAATAAAATGTTCTGCAGAATGGAATATAATATCATAAATAAAGTAATTCAATAAACAAGCAAGCAAACAAAAATATTCCTGAGGAGATTGCAAGGGAAACACCGCATGGTAAATAGGAGAAGGTGTATACGTCACCTCATACCTCTGAGAATGAGGTGTATGATCTGCAGCTCAGGTCTCTTTGTTCTTTTAGGCTCATCATTTTTCTTGGACTTTTGTTGTTATTAGGAAGCAGAAGTGGTAAAGATTGTTCATTTATTTTCAGAAGATTATTTCATAGGCTGAGCATTATCACAAAACTTGTAAAAACAGAACCAAAACACGAGAATTTCATCCTATCACAAAGAGAAAGACTTTTTCCAATAGAAAGAACAGTAGACACACTAGCAGAAAAAGACTGAAGTGAAAGCTTACAGACCCCATAAGACAGTCAAAATAGCGTTCAGCTATCACAATAAACTATTTGGATGTGTTACAGTCACATTATCTTTATAAATCTATCTATCTGTCTATCTATGCATACATTTGTGCTTGGTATTTTCAAGCTCTGAGTACTTATGTTACCAACTTGACTTCAATGAAGAGTAATTATCCATGCTAGGCACAATTCACAGTTATTTGGTCAAACACTAATCTAAGCTGTTCTTATGAGGGTAAGTAGATGTGATTGAAATTTTAAAATGTTTCTGAAAGGAAACAATTTTCCTATATAACATGGCTGGGCCTTGTCTGATTAGTTGAAATATATTGAGATTACAAATTACAGTTTTCTATGTTTTCCCTTAAAGTCCTCACATAGAAATCCATTTTGAGTTTTTTTTAAATATACTTTATTTACATTTCAAATACTTTCCCCTTTCCAGGTCTCCCCTTTGAAGAACCCTATCGCATCCCCCCTCCCCCTGCCTCTATGAAGGTATTCCCCCACCCACCCACCCACTTCTGTCTTCCCTCCATGGCATTTCCCCTATACTGGAGCATCTACCACTCTCAGACCCAGGGGCCTCTCCTCCCACTGATGGCCCATAAGGCCCTCCTCTGCCAAATATGTGGCCAGTACCACGGGTCCATCCACATGTATTCTTTGGTTGGTGGTTCAGTCTCTGGGAGCACTTGGGAACCTGACCAGTTGACACTGTTGCTCCTTCCCCATGGGGCTGCAAACTCCCTCAGTTCCTTCAGTCCCTTCTCCAACTCCTCCATCTGGGACCTCACGCTCAGTCCAACAGTTGCTGTGAATCGAATCATGGGTATTTCGAACTTTTGGGCTAATGTCTGCTTACAGTGAGTACATACCATGTTTGTTCTTTTGTAACTGAGTTACCTCACTCCGGATGATATTTTCAAGTTCCATCCATTTGCCTGTGAATTTCATGAAGCCATTGTTTTTAATAGCTGAGTAAATGTGTGTAAATGTACCACATTTTCTGTATCCATTTCTCTTTTGAGGAACATCTTGGTTGTTTCCAGTTTCTGCCTAATATAAATATGGCTGCTATGAACACAGTGGAGCATGCGTCCTTATTACATGTTGGAACATCTTCTGGGTATATGCCTAGGAGTGGTATAGCTGGGTCCTCAGGTAGTATTATGTCCAATTTTCTGAGGGTCCGCCAAACTTATTGCCAGAGTGGTTGTACCTGCTTGCAATCCCACCAGCAATGGAGGAGTGTTCCTCTTTCTCCACTTCCTCCATCTTGGAAAGTTCAGGAATTCAAGGCCCATACCTAAACATAGTAAAAGCAATATACAGCAAACCAGTAGCCAACTTCAAACTAAATGGAGAGAAACTTGTAACATTCCTACTAAAATCAGGGACTAGACAAGGCTGCCCTCTCTCTCCCTATCTATTCAATATAGTACTTGAAGTTCTAGGTAGAGCAATTAGACAACAAAAGGAGGTCAAATGGGAAAGGAAGAGATCAAAATATCACTATTTGCAGATGATATGATCATATTCTTATATGACCCAAAAAAAACTACACCAGAGAACTGCTACAGCTGATATAAACAACTTCAGCAAAGTGGCTGGAATAAAAATTAATTCAAACAAATCAGTAGCCTTCCTATACTCGAAGGATAAGCAGGCTGAGAAAGAAATTAGGGAAATGACACCCTTCACAATAGTCACAAACAATATAAAGTATCTTGCTGTGACTCTAACCAAACAAGTGAAAGATCTGTATGACAAGAACTTCAAGTCTCTGAAGAAAAAAATCGAAGAAGACCTCAGAAGATAGAAAGATGTCCCATGCTCATGAATTGGCAGGATTAACATAGTAAAAATGGCCATCTTGCCCAAAACAATCTACAGATTCAATGCAAAATTTCATCAAAATTTCCCTTCAAAATTGCAACTCAATTTTTCATAGACTTAGAAAGAACAATTCTCAAATTCATATGGAATAATAAAAAAACCCAGGAAAGCAAAAACTGTTCTCAACAATAAAAGAACTTCTGGGGGAATCATTATCCCTGACCTCAAGCAGTACTAAAGAGCAGTCGTGATAAAAAACTGCATGGTATTTGTACAGTCACAGGCAGGTAGATCAATGGAATAAAATTGAAGACCAAGAAATGAACCCACGCACCTACAGTCACTTGATTTTTGACAAAGGAGCTAAAATAATCCAGTGGAAAAAAGACAGCATTTTCAACAAATAGTGCTGGTTCAACTGGCATTTAACATGCAGAAGAATGAAAATTGATCCATTCCTATCTCCCTGTACAAGGCTCAAGTCCAAGTGGATCAAGGACCTCCATATAAAACCAGGTACACTTAATCTAATAGAAGATGAACTGGGGAAAACTCTCAAACACATGTGCACAGGAAAAAAGTTCCTGAACAGAACACCAATGGCTTATGCTCTAACATCAAGAATTGACAAATGGGACCTCATAAAATTGCAAAGCTTCTGTTAGGCAAAGGATACTGTCAATAGGACAAAATGGCAACCAACAGATTGAGAAAAGATCTTTACCAATCCTACATCTGATAGAAGGCTATTATCCAATATATACAAAGAACTCAAGAAGTTAGACCCCAGAGGACCAAATAACCCTATCAAAAATTGGGGAATAGAGCTAAACAAAGAATTCTCAACTGAGGAAACTGGAAGGGCTGAGAAGCACCATTTTGAGTTTTAATAGATTAATTTACTGTTTCTATTTTCCATAACTATTATTTTACCATTTGAGAATATAATTACATCTCCCTTTTTTGACTCTGAGTTTAATAGAATTAAAGATGTCATTTTCCATATTTATTCTTCAGAATTAAGTATTTTTTCCTCTGACAAACAGTAAGCACTTCATATGTATTTCAGTGAAGGATAGTAAAACCTAACCAATAAGATACTCACTTTTATTTTTCTATTGATCTTTGTCTTTTAAGATTATAAATTTTATTTTTAAACAGGAATCTCAAGAGCAAATATATAGCTGTCACTTAATATACACTTCACCACTCTTCAGGGATGGATTTTTGTTTCCCCTTTGGGGAAATGTCTTAAGTGTAAGAGAATACTGAAGGCATATGGGTGCAGGTATTTGCTGAGCTGTTCAGTGAACTACATTATTGAAGCATTGCAATACACTCAGATTTTGTACAGAATTCTTAATTGGTTTGCATATTCCATTGTCTTCTACAATTTTGGTAGCTGCTTTCAACTTTCCATGTTTTAGAATTGGTTACAAAATAGCCAATGAAGTAATCTATCTCTTCCTGCAAAGTTTCCTTCTCTTGATCTAAGAATGCACTGAGGAAATATATTGCTCATAGAAGAGAGTATTTACATATCCAGTCACAACTTTTTAAAGAAACTAGTATGCCCAATTTTACTGAGTACTTTAATAAACTCTGAAAAAGAAAAGACGAATAAATTTCCTTCTCTTTTCAAGTTACATAGAAACTAGATGACAGACAGATTTATTGTTTGTTTAAAATGCTATACAATGAATAGCAATTTTGTTGAATACTTTGTCAACTTGATGGCTCATTGCCTGTGCACACATCGATTTAACTATCAAGTATTTCATAACAAAATATTCCAAAAAATGTTTTCTATATTCTCCAGTTAATACTTCTTTTCCATGACAGAACTGATACTCCAATATATAGTCCTGATTTAGGTTTTCATTCTCAGAAATGTTCAAGTAGATCCTTCAACAGCTTTTTACAAGTAGTCGACACAGGAACACTTGCAGAAGAGGGACCAACTTGCGGTTGGTACCCCACATTAGACCATTTAGTTCCCAGCTAAAATACACACACAACTTTTGTATTTACAATAAGCCTTAAACAGTGCAAAAGCTGAGCAGATGTTTACCCTCTATACTGTTAGAATCTACTTTCTTATCGATAACTTTTGAGTTGTTACATACTATGTCTCATCTGAGCTACTCTAAACTCCAATTGTCTAGCTTTCTGAACAAGGTTCTCTTGACCCATGGTAGCTTCTCTTTCTTCTTCCTACACCTTCTTCTCCTTTGTGCTTCTCCTCAGACCCCAAGCCCAGGAAGCTTCAACCCCATCTGTGTCTTTTCTGCCCAGTTATTGGTTGTTGGTGTCTTTATTTACAGACCAGAAATAACTTGGGGCCAAGGTCTACAAGGACTCTCTCTTCTCTGGGACAACAAGGACTTGAGGGCCCACATTTAGCATTACAATAGATAACAAAAGACCAAACCTCAACATCAGTGGATGCTAGGCAAGGGACTGTCCATTTATTTCAGGGATGAGGCCCTTTATAGATTAACCTATAGATGGTTCCACACCTACACACATGCAGACAATGCTAAGTAAGGTCAATGGATATTAAAATAAGGCCCATGAATTTGAGAAGAAAATGAGGTGGAGGCATAAAGAAGAAGTTAAAAGGTAAGAAGAGAGGTAGATTCCATCAAAGCACATTATATATATGTATGGAATTCTCAAACAATCAAAGGTTCTCCAGAAAGTTAGGTCTGAGATGTTAGACAATGTAAAAAGTATATGGACTATAAATCTTCCTTGAAGGATTGTAGGTCAGTTGAATCAGGAATGATGTACACCATGTAGCACATGGAAAAGATGGAATTGAACTTGCATGGAAAACAGAGAAGCAGAGGCATAAAGAAAAGAAAGAGCCCCCCCCCCCTTTTTTGGCCAAAGATAGCAAATATGTTATTTCACTAATCACTGTAAGGTCAGTGGCAGATGAGACACAGGGCACAAGCAAAAGAAGGGAGAATGAATAGGATTTTTATTAAAAGAGTAGGAGTGACTAAAAGGCCATGGTTTCAGGAAATTTAGAACTTCTCCTTTGCAAGAGATGTAAGAGAGTGATGTGAGGAAGAGCTGAACATTAAAGCAGCACTCTTATGGCATAGGAAGGGACTGCAAGGGAAATTGATCTCTTTCCAACTTGGGTTTTTCCAACTCTTTCCTAACACCCTTCAATAGCTCATTTGGATTCTCAACTAATAGTAGTGATGAGAGAGAAGTGACTCCAACAAGGTAGGTTACACACGAAAACACACATGTGTGTGTATGCACGCACTCACACACACACAAATACAGTAACAATTTATAATGAAACTATGGGAACAGGAATTAGGCATAATCTAATTCCTCCAGTAGTCCCATCTCCTAGTTTTTAGGACCTTCTCAAATAGTGCCACCAGTTGGGAACCAAACATGTAACACATGAGCCTGGGGTGTGAAGCATTCCCTGTTAAAACTATAATAGTCAATCCGTGTCCTGCGAAGGCTCACTTGCATCTCATGTGCAAAAAAAAAAAAAAAAATTATTTTGTTGTTCATTTCTAAGAATTTCAGTGGTTTCAAAGTCCTACTGCAGCATTGTTCAATATTCCAAGATCAAAGTCTGCTCAGAGCTTCAAGGACAATCCCAGCTGTGAGTTCCTGTTAGATCAGAAGAAAATTACATACATTTAAGGTACAAAACAAAACTTCCAGTCCCCAAAGGGATAAATAACAGAGTAGCAAAAAAAAATCTGACCAAAGCAAAACAAAATCCCATCAAAGAGAACAGTAAATCTTGTACTCCTTGTCTGACATTCAGGGCACGTGGCACTGTGAAGTTGGTTCTAATGGGCTCAGTTAACCCTGCTCTTATGGCCTTGCCTTCTGCTGCTCACATTGCCTCTCTCTCCCCAGAACTGTCATAAAGGGACAATCTAATATTCCTGGCACCTCTGATTTCCTGAAGTCTCCACAGAAGTGTAGTTTTGGCACTCTTGTTGCTCCCTGAGGAGAACCTACCTCTCTCAAACATTGCTTGGCCTCTCAGACTTGTCTTAAAATATTGGTGGAAACCTTCATGACCTGACTGTCCTTGTTCTCCACATGATTGCAAAGCAAGTGTCATATGGATGATATAGTCTGTGTAACACATATAGTTTCATGATTTGGAAAACTTGGGTTGAAACATGGGTTGAAACATAGACCACTTATTTACTGAAATATATATATATATATGTATATATATATATGTATATTATCGTACAATAATAAACGATTAGTTTGTACTTTAGTATTTTTGTTCCACTGAAATATTTTATTTGTTTTTGTTTCTGAACATTTGGATATTGGTAATAATCTATAACCCATAGTCTGGGAAATTATTACAATAAGGGTACACATTAATAATGTCCTCTTGGGATGAAGCAATGGCTCAGCAGTTAAGAACAATCCCTGCTCTTCTAGAGGCCCTGTGTTCAAATTCAAGGAAACAACATAATGACTCACAATCATCTCAAATGTGATCTTCTACCCTCTCTGGCATGCAGGCATACATGTAGACAGAACACTCTTACAGAAAATACATGAATAAATAAATAAATCCACAAAGATGCCCTCTTCGATATTCAATATTATGTATGTCTACAACTGAATAGTTACATTGTATCTATATTACTCCAATTTGAATGATAAAAATCAATGAAAGAACGATAAAGCGTAATTTCTGATATAGCTTTAATCAAATCAACCAAGAGGTTTGCAACCTGACCCTGGACTCCAAGACCATTCAAAGATGGCACTAGAGGGTCCTTGGAGAAAGATCTCAAAAATCCCTGGCCTAATAAAACTTACTGAAATGTGTGCATAATTTTTTTCCTTTGGATTTGAAACACTTTTCTTGAAAATGAGATGTTAAAGCAAGACAGGGCTCTGAAGGAGAATCCCTCTTGTAGTGCAAGAACGTCTCAAGATGCTAACTCAGAAACACACTTGAGTGATAGCTAAGTGGCACTGAGATCACAAGCAACAAGAATGTTCTGTGCTGTGAGAACAAAATGAAGGAAATATGGTTTGATGGTGTGAATGTGCACCACTGGCATTTGGCTGAAGAAATGAGAGTGAATCATGTATTTCCTAGCAAAATTCAGTGACTAAAATCAACAATGAACTCTCCTCTTAGAAACAAGAAGGTGAATATTAGAAAAGACTGCACCTTTCTCCCATCTCTTAGGCATTATAATTGAAGGGCTTGGACTACAGTTTTCATAGTGTCTGTGGTTCAGCTTCACTTTTTTCTTAATTGGCATTTTTTTTCTGGTATTAGATGTCATCCTGATATGTGCAGTAAATAATCATCATGTTCTGGAGATCTGTGATAACTTAATCATTTATAATACTACAGAATAGATTCATGTCTTGTGACTTGCTTATAATTCTTGGCATATAAATATGAAAATTCTCAGAAACCTATCAACAGGTATACGGTAAACTTTACTTTATTATACATTTTAGGTAGCAAAAAGAACACAGTAAATATTCAATGGGTGTTTCCCTTCCCTTAAGCAACAGTTTAGAAATGAAAATTGAAAACTATTTTCAATTTTCATGTTAATTTACTTTGCATAGTTTTATTTCTGGATGTGAAACTCAAGAAATCTGTTTACTTTTGACCATAAAATTAAAGAATTATACTGTCATACTATTTTAAAAAATATTATATTTAGAAAAAATAAAAATCTTTCTCCCAAAACTGTTTAATGTATATTTTACAGAAATCTGTTACTTTAAATTTAGAAGGATCCAATTTTTATAAGTGATGTACCTCGTAGGAGAAAAACCATAATCATGGCCTTTCATTAATTATTTATTATTTGCACACCTTGTCTGAGAACTCACCAATGGTGTTCTCTTCGTACAGATAAAAATAATTGCAGCTCAGAAAATGCCAGAATCTATCCAGGGTCAGCAACTGATCAGAATTCCAGTGGAACTCTATATATAGATAGACACAAATAGTAGCTTAGAAATATAAATTATTATTTTTCAGTGCTAGAAGGAAATTCATCCGGCATGTAGTTTTATCTGGTAGACAGATGAAAGCAAAGGTTCAGATATTCAGCCATTTTCCCCTTTGCTTCATTCCACTTTAACTTTTGTTTATTTTTTGTGGATTCTGTTGTTTGTTTGTTTGTTTGCTTGCTTGATTGTTTTTCCTTCTCTTTTAGGAAGCTTCCCATCATCATATTTAGAAATGTTATCAAATGCTTTCCTCAGTCACAGTTACTTTTGTCCTCATGGTCTAATACTGTGTAATGGTGAAGAATTATGCTGGTATGATATCTGATCCAATAGCTTTATTTTAAGGCTATGAGACTAAAACTCAGCTTGAAGCTGCAGCCTTCTCAGTACAGCCCAGCTGTAGCCTGAAAGGTGTGGTCTGTAGTTCTCTAAAGTATCTGATTTATTTGTAATCCAGACTCCAACTTCATCATTGCAGAGGTTCTCCTTGTATTCTACTTTTGTTGTGCTAATTACCAGCAAATACTGTGTGTGACAGCTATTCTCAGAGGAGAAATAAGCATCGGAGAATGACATGATTAAGATTCTCCATTATACTAGACCTTACACTGTTGAATATGACTGATCGCACAGACAGGAGTAATTTGGTTGAAATCACTTTCGTTTGCTTAGAATATGTAAAGTAAGTCAGTATGTTTCAAGATGAAGACTCTCTATTAAAACTATTTCCATGTTAAATGCATCAAACATTTTTACATGCCATGAATGCATAAAATATAAATACCTACAAAACACACAATTTTCATATGCATGTCTGTACATAGGCAGCTGCACACACATGCACATACAAAACACATGTGTTGTTTTTCATTCCTATCTGGATACAGTAGCATGGCTCAAAAGTACCTTTTCTGTTAAAACTACTGAAGCCAGATTTCCAACACCTTGCTATCTTATCTGCTTCCCTTCAATCTTTCAGTTAATAGGATTTCTATAAACCAGCACAGCACTGGGCTCCGTAGCTCAGCAGATTAGACTGTGGGCTTTCATCCTTGGAACCTGGTTCAAATTCAGTCCCCACCAAGATGTCCAATAATCCTCCATGGGTAGATTGCTCTCAAAAGGGCATGAAGCCAAGTTTATATTTGAACCTGATTTTTTTCTTTACTTTTCCTATAGCTTTGCTTTATTTCATTCATGCCCTAATAGTATAGGCATTTCATGTTAGATGATAGACTAGTTTTTCTTCTTCAAAATCTCAGGGGAAAAGATTTTTCTTTCTTCTCTCCCCAGCCATCTATGTGATAGAAACATCCAAACCTGGAGTCAAATAACTTTGCAATTTTTTTTTTTTAATTTTGTTGTTTATAATGCTTGGGGACAATTCCATCAGAGTTTGAAAGAAAAAACCCCACGCCAAAAAAGATATAAACCTCAGTAGCTACCCAGAAGAGAAAGACAGAAAAGAAATAGAGAAAGCCATATTATTTGATTCAAGCAGACATGGAGGTAGTGTGGTAAGCAAGCAGCCATATACTTAGTGGAAGGGGCTGCTCTAGAGAAAGTATAAGGAAGCCCATAATATCAGAAAATGCATCCTTACATTCCAGCCAGCATCTTAAAGCAAAGCAGACCGGAAGAGAAAGAACAAGTTTATATCTTCCTGAGTCAGGACATGGAAAGTCCAGCAGACACCTGAGCACTTCCTGGTTTCTCTAGAGCCACTATCTACTTTACATCTGATTCGGGCTACTTTTTCACAAGGGCCAGGACTTCATAAGCCTCCTCATATCGTATTTGAGCTATCCTGTTGCACTTAGATGGATGCTGAGGTGACAACATGTCAGTTAATTAAGAGTCAAGGGTAGAATGCTTTCTTGCTCATTCTTCAGTGTATACAAACATCTCCTCTTTGTGAATTCCATCATGAAAAAGCTTTGTTCATTCTAATGGGAAGTCTTGTGATTCTTTTGTTCTTTTCTCTCTCTCTCTCTCTCTCTCTCTCTCTCTCTCTCTCTCTCTCTCTC
>JADRCH010000008.1:7518627-7531141 GCA_019843965.1 Rhynchomys soricoides
CTCTCTCTCTCTCTCTCTCTCTCTCTCTCTCTCTCTCTCTCTCTCTCATACACACACACATATACAGAGAGGGGAGGGAGGGAGAGAGAAGGAAGAGGAGAAGAGATATATGTTGGGCATCTATCCAAGGTTTGTACATGTTAGGTCTGCACTCTGCCACTGACTTATCACATTCCAGCCTAATTAGATTTCTATGTATTTTCCTATCCCTCATACCGTCAGTCATCATCTTCAGCAGCAGCAGCATAATCATCATCATCATCATCATCATTATTATTATTTCTACCCATTATTTAAGCATGGACTGGATTTAACTCCTTTCATCAGTTCAGTTTCTGCCATACCCAAGCACAAAGTCTCATCATTTACATGGTACACCAGAGGCAATAATGAAAGTGCTCATCACAGTAGTAACAAATGCATATGTATTAAATGAATGCCAGATCCTAGGTCCACTCCTGCATTTCTTCCCTGTTAATTGAGAATGTTCCTGTGAACATTCCTGTATACATGTTTAATATCAAGTCTGTAGCTAACGTTTAATGACTTACTACCACTTCAGAAATATGGGTAGCAAACTGCAAATATGTTCCAAAGTTAAGGTGTCTTTTAGAAAGCATTGTTTGATTATGTTTTCTGTCTAATTTATAATGGTGACCCTGTTGATTTTCTTCTTTTAACTCTCTTGAGTCCCTTCTATCAAATGGGAGAATCTGTAAAGATGATCGTGAATACCTTCTTTTATGAGGACTCCAGTGATATAATGCATTCCAATCTATAAGACTATATTTGTTTCTTGCTATCTGTTATATATTATTGCTGCTTTAATAGTTATCTAAATCATTCATATACCTTTAGTAGTATTATGGAATTGAGGAAATGAAGCATTCCTGAAACCAAGTCATTGTAATATTTCCGTCAAAATGCACTCCTTGCAGCGTATTTCAAGTACAAAGCTGTATTGAGCAAAGTTTCTGGAGACTAAAACTTAAGAGCTGTTGGAATATTGTGAAAGTCTTTGTTCTACACAATCCCAATGCTATGAACTTTCAAACCTTTTAAAGTGGGAAGGATTAAGAGTGACATATGATTTTGAAAGAAACTATTGTCTAGCATTACTAATTATAAGCAGATTTAGTCAGAAGGAAGAACTTCTAGAGAATGGTGGTGACCTTTTTATCCTGAAATGGTGGAGGGGCTGGGATGGCTAGCACACACCTACTCACAATCAACAAAGGCTGCCAATGTATTCTCACAAAGATAAAAGCAGAGATTTTGAGATAAAATTTAGTCCTTGAATAAATCTCTTCATTTTCGACACATTAATACATTTTCTCTACATTAAAAGACACTGAGTTGGAATGAGAGTGATATCTTTTTCTGTCTGAAAATTCTGATAATGACATCTGTCCTTCTATATTTCTCTTTATTTAATTCACTTGGATAGTAGGGAGGAGTTCATTGTGTTCACATCTTTCCCTGTCATTTCTGCTTACATCTTTATTGGTAGCAAGTGTAATGTGAATTGTTGATGGACCTACTGGAATGCAGCTAATTGATTAGAGAACTGAAGACCCCCCCCACATCTATCTATTGCCCAATCATAGGCATTAGCCTTTTATTGACCAATTTACTTGGGGAACAAGATTTGCACAACAATAACTTGTACATGAGAATTTCCTAGTGGGGTCAATCAGATCTTGGGGGCCAATATTTAGCATTTGAATATACAGCAACACCAGACCAACTCTCTACAAATCATGAATGGGTTTTATTGCATATCTCACACATGGTACCTGTTTAGTAAAGTTGCATACTTAGCTTATGCATGGTAGAGTATGTACAGCTAATTGAGGTTAACTTTAATCTCCTTTTTTAATTTATTTTTTATTGGATTTTTCTTTATTTACATTTCAAATGTTATTCCCCTTTCCTGGTTTCCCACCCTCCCGGAAACCCCCTATCCAACCCCTCTTCCCCCTGCTTCTATAAGGGTGTTTCTCCACGTACTCACCCACTCCCTTCTCCCTGCCCTTGAATTCCCCTACACTGGGTCATCTATCAAGCATTCATAGGACCAAGGACCTCTCCTCTCATTGATGCCTAACAAGGCCATTCTCTGCTACATATGAGACTGGAGCCATGGGTCCTTTCATGTGTTCTTCTTGGTTGGTGGCTTAGACCCTGGGAGCTCTAGGGGTTCTGGTTGGTTGATACTGTTGTTCTTCCTATGGGGTTGCAACCCCTTCAGCTCTTTCAGTCCTTTCTCAGACTTCCCCATTGGGGACCCCCGCACTCAGTCCAATGGTTGGCTGCAAACATCTGCCTCTGTATTTGTAAGGCTCTGGCAGACAGCTATGCCAGGCTCCTTTCAGAAAGAACTTCTTGGCATCCACAATACTGTTTGGTGTGGTGACTGGGTACGGGAGGGATCCCCAGGTGGGACAGTCTCTGGATGGCCTTTCCTTCAGTCTCTGCTCTACACTTTGTCTCCATATTTGCTCTCATGAGTATTTTGTAAGTAAAGGTAGTTGATGGTGATGAAACACTACTTAGGAGAGCCCTTGAAGTGGTTCTACAAAAAATATACAAATGTTTGGGCCAACACTGCTTGTGTTCTAGAATTCAGGAAAAATTTTATTCTGTTCTACACACATTTATCTCTTCCTTAAAGATACAAAGATTACAGTGTTATAAAATGCATGTGCACAGAGCAGCCGTGGACATTTTACTCAAGAGTACAGGGACCTAGAGCAAGAATTTAGGAGATTTTCTTACTAGTTCCCATCTATAGTTATATTCAAGAGTATGGTTGCTTGGAGTTTGTGAGCAACACTCAAACCTTGTCATCTACCAATTTTTTGCATGGAGCACAGCCAAATTATTTTTACTTGTTTAAATCAAATTTTATAAATTAGAATGTGCTAGCAATTTGTTATTACTCACTATTTATCCTTAGTTCTATTGATCTTTCATAACGGTTGTTAAACCACAGAACATGGGCCTGGGCCTGTCACTTATTTATTTTATGTATTTATTTTGTTGTTGTTATTATTATTATTATTATTATTATTATTATTATTATTATTATAGAACATTTTAGTGAACCAGTGATGCATTACCATTTTAATTTGTATACTGTAGGAAAGAACTTTCACACTGCAGTAAAAGCTAAATACTTCATTGAGGGAAGTCAAGTACAGAACTCAAATTTTTTTTTTTAATATTTTTTATTGGTTATTTTATTTATTTACATTTCAAATGTTATCCCCCTTCCCGGTTTCCACTCTAAAAACCCTCTATCCCATTTCCCCTTACCCCCTGCTTCTATGAGGGTGTTCCCTACACACCCACTCACTTTTGCCTCAGTACCCTAGCATTCCCCTACACTGGGGCATGGAGCCTACACGGGACCAAGGGCCTCCCCTCCCATTGATGCCAGATAAGGCAACCCTTTGCTACATATGCAGCTGGAGCCATGGTCCCCGCTATGTACTTTGTGGTTGGTGGTTTAGTCCTCTGGAGTTCTGGGAAGTCTGGTTGGTTGATATTTTTGGTCTTCCCATGGAGCTGCAACCCCCTTCAGCTCCTTCAGCCCTTTTTCTAGCTCTTCCATTGGTGTCAGTCTGATGGTTGGCTGCAAGCATCCACATCTGTATTAGTAAGGCTATGGCAGAGCCTCTCAGGAGACAGATATATCAGGCTCTAGTCAGCAAGCACTTCTTTGCATCAGCAATAGTGTCTGGGTTTGGTGTCTGCATGTGGGGTGGATCCTCAGGTGGGGAAGTCTCAGCATAGCCTTTCCTTTAGTCTTTGCTCTACTCCTTGTCCCTGTATTTCCTTTAGACTGGAGCAATACTATAAAATTTTGGAGATGGGTGGATGTCAGGATGGCCGAGCCATCTAAAGCACCAGACTCAACCAAAGCTTCCTCACACGCACACTGTGTTAAATGCAGGCCATCGTCTCATTTGTAGGAGCCACAGTGCCTCCAGAGCAGAGAATGCATTGGAGAATTTGTCTATGTCAGGGAAACCCCAATGAAGTTCTTGTACTGTGAGCCTCTTTCTATGAACATCTCATTGACAGATCCTGAAATCTTTAAATTAAATATTTTGCTGGTGAAGGTCATGAAACAGTCATCACTATTGACCAAAGAAAAAGAAACAAGAGAAAAATCTATTCTATGGCAGAGAGGAAGACATACACCTGCATAGAAAGTTAGTGTCTTGAGAAATGTGACCTATTGCTTACCACGCAAATCCCTTCCACCCATCACTGTTCATATAGATTATGAACCAGCAGGAGACGGAGATTAATGAAGAGGAACTTATCCAGACTTCTTTTGTTTTCCTTGCTATCGATAGTAGCTCATGCAACCAGTCCACAGGAATTGAGAGCCTGTGTTTCTTCTCTGTTTGCATTCCTCTGTGTTTCTTTTTTCAAGTGTCAAGCAGTTTTCATACGTTAAAAAAGATAAGATTTTTATGAAACAGGAAAATAACTTCATTCTTTTTTTTTGCTTGACCCTTAGGCATAAATTTTGTAAATAGTAGATAATAAATCATAGAGCATGGAATAATGTATGTGGTGTTATAAATTTAATTTTGATGTTTTCCTGACTTACAAAGCAACATAATTCATCCACAGTGTAATCACACCTTTTATAACAATTCCTGTATACATATATTGGGTTAATTATAGTTGGTGTAGCTGACAAGAATTTTCTGACAGCTGAAAACAGTTTTCATATCTCTTTATAAGTGGGTGACATTTTTTTCTTCCTTTGAGTTCATTTTATCAGTTGAATTCAGCATGAACTGTAGAGGGGAAAAAATGCTAAAACCCATATTTCAGGTATTTGAGGCTAACAAAATGCAATCCTGTGAGTTCTTTTCCAAAGTAAAATTAACCCCTAGTTTTATGGCCTCTGCCATCTTCTTCCTGATGCTGGCCACCAAACCACCTAAAAACAGTACAACTCCTGTGTCTTATACGCCTGGAAAAAAAGAAGAAACACTTTGTTTCTTACTTCTTACACACAGGCTCTCCTGAGTAATTGTAGCTTTGACACTGGCTGTAATGAAGGAAGGGACACTTCTTTGAGGCACCCTAGCTTTCACAATAATTAGTGGCTCTAAATGTATAGGTATATTTATGTGTCACCAGAGGATTGTCAGATTAATTCCCAGGAAATGGCCCTCTCCTTTGAAATATCATGTGAAGTAAAAAAGAAAAGAAAAGAAAAGAAAAGAAAAGAAAAAGAAAAAGAAAACCACAAAAACAACAAAACATATAACAACAACAACAACAACAAAAGAGTGAATACAAAGATTTACATTTATTAATACAGCCCTGCTTTTACTGCCCCTTCTGCAGTGGGGGACATCTTACATTTGATGAGGAAATGAAAGTATAAACTACAAATGTCATCAAAGGTGGAGCAGTACCATTCTCAGCTTTTCTGTTTGAAAATTGCCCCCAATTATTGTTCCTTTTGTTTTCTAAGTATGTGAATTAGCACAATTTAAAAAAAAAAAATCAACATCCAAAACTTTATAGTGATTTGGAGCAGAGGATAAAGAATAGATTGATGCGGTGAGAATTTATGGATATATGATAGTTTATTTTAGATAGTTCATTTACAAGGTCAAGATTGGTCCAACATCCTCCTTGTGGAGTTCTTTTTAATCTCTATGAAAACAGTGAGGCAGAAGCACACTGCCCTCTCTTTCAACACAATAGATTAACAAATCTCAATCTATTGCGTAGCAGCATACAGGTACCTACTTAGGACGGATCTGACGTAGACTCTGCACACACTGCACTCAAACCTTCATAACCAAGGACATAAATTAATTGTTTTCGTGTTCCCCAAAGGCTTGACCAAGTCTTTGAGGCAGTTAAACACAGCCATTAACTAAAATCAGGTCACTGATCCTGTGCTCCTTCTTTGTCATGAACATCATCTCTTAGTTATCCACCATTTTCTCAGTGTAGTAGGTTCATGTTTATGGCTGTGCATAATTCGAAGCATGGTGTGTATAAAAAATTTACAAAAGTCAACAAGTACCAAGGATGAGTGATGATAACATTTAGAGCAGTAAACAGTGTCTGGCAGATTGTACTTTAATTAAAATTAGTCTTTAATTTGGATCAGGAAAGACTTAAAATGATAACTAGCATTTGGGGAGACCCTTTGCCTAAATTAAGTAATTTGAGCTTCACAACTAATTATTACATAGTTTTTTTTTCCACAGACAAGGCTAAAAATTAAATCAAGTAATTTATCAGGTTTACAGAGGTAATCAGTGAAAAAGAAGCAATTGATGTGCCTTGAAAAACACAAGAAAGACTAGTGATTGCTGGAGGAACAAAGGGAGGGGTCAATGACAAATTTTACAAGCAGAATGGCCACAAGAAGCCAATTTGTAGTGATACTTATAGAATTTAGTGAGTGATTTCTTTACCAGACAGAAGCCTGGTAGGGGCTCTAAAGTCAGAAATACACAAAGCAAGGGAAAGGGTTCAAGATCTAGCTAGTATCTCCTTCAGAAGAGCCAAAGACTTCCTACTCCATACAGAACAGAAACAGGCCCTGCAAAAATCAGTTTATTCTCTGGCTTGTATGTTAAAATTGATTAAAAAAGAAACAGGATGAACACAGATCAAGAACAGAGAACACTACTTTGCTAAGATGGAAGAGGTAAGAGGTAAGAGATGAGATAAGAGGTAAGAGGTAAGAAGTAAGAGGTAAGAGGAGCCATAGGTCAAAGCACAGGATGGAACAGTGGATGTCAGAGAAAATGTTCAGAGTATGGGGTTTTGTTTTGCTTTTGTTTGTTTGTTTGGTTGGTTGGTTGGTTGGATTTTTGTTTTGTTTTTAGATTTTGTTTTGTTTTGTTTTTTGTTTTTTAGGTGTTTTGTTTTCCATTTTGTTTTTTAAGACTGGAGCATCCAACTCTATGGATGAACCTCACAGGGTTTGGATGAAAATGAAGGGAGATATATTACTTAGGGTTTTGACTTAAATCAGTGAAACAATATTTAATATCTACATTTCAGCTCTAAAATGTGAAAGTGTGACTAGGAAAAGAAAGCATATGTGGATTGCTGTGTTAGACCCTATAAGGTTTTCCTGTGTCCAGATGATTGTCTTAGGCAACTAGAGCAAAAAAGTATCTGTGGTCTCACCATGGTTCTCTATTTAAAACTTCCTTACCTAACAAACCTAAGTCTACTGTATCTTTCCTGTGTTATGCTCTGTGGCCATGGTGGATCGAATGAGAATGCTCTCCATAGGATCACAAGTTTGAGTACTTGGTCCCCAGTTGGTGGAACTCTTTGGGAAGGATTAGGAGTTATAGCCTTGTTGTAGGAGGTGTATCACCAGGACAGGCTTTGTAGTTTTAAAACATTCACAAATTCTCAGTGTGCTCTCTTTGCCTTGTGGTTGTGAATCAAGATGTGAGTGCTCATCTGTTCCTTCGCTACTCCATCATGGACTCTAACTCTCCAAAACTGTAAGCAAAATTAAATGTTTTCATTTATAAGTAGCCTTGCTCATGATCATGGTCATGATGCTTCATTATAACAGTAGAAAAGTAAGACAGAGTTCCAGGGATCTCAACATTAGGATGAAAATAACTTGTAAATAAAATCAATCTGTTACACTCTTATTAAAGCTACATTTTTAGATCTTTGTTTTCCTTATCTAGGAAGAAATCAAATTGATTTATATTTAAATATGTAGCAAAAGGAATATATAAACAGATCTTTAGTATTTAGGCATTTATTAATAAGTGGAATATTCTTTCCTTCTATCATTACTCCAACGATTATAAGCCACGTCATCTAGCCGAGATTAAAATTTCTACCTATTTATTTTTAATGCTATTTTAAAGAATATTAAAATGTCACTGTCTGCTAAGTTTATATAAATAACATGTAACTGGTGATAAATTTGTGCATTTGCTTAGTTTTGTATATGTAGAAAGCTAGATAGAAATGGTAGTTTCAATACAGTTTCAGTAAAGATTTAATTGTTTTATGAGTCAAGTCTAATACAACAGGGAACACCCCTATCCTCCATGGGAGGATGAAGGAGACAGCCCATTAGCTTATGAAAAAAGTTAACTCCTATAAAATGTACAAAACTATCATGTCGATATTTGAGTATCTGCTCCTTACCAGGTGTTCCCTGGGTGTGTGTTTGTATGTGTGTGTGTGTGTGTGTGTGTGTGTGTGTGTGTTTGTATTATGTGTGCATTTGTTGGGGCCAGGGGGCAGTTTGTGGGTGTCATTTCTTCCTTCATTTATGTTTTGGAGATGGAACCCCAGTTCTTTGGTTTAGTGAAACACATCTGCACCCTCTAATCTGCCTTCCCAGAACTTCATTGTTTTTCTTGATTGTAAATGTCAAAACTCATTCTCTGAAATCTGGTCCAGTATACTCTGCTTATACTTTGATGGACTCCCAAAAACATAAGCTGCATCTTCTCCAAGTATTCACCAAGGATACTTGTCGATAGAGTTATCCTAAATTTGCCTGATGCTCATTCACTTTTACCCACTGGGAAGGAATTAGCGCTTTAAAAAATTTATCCAGGGTTACGTATCTTGTGATCACACATTAGGAGCAATTCCTAGTCTTACTTTAAATTGTAGCATTCCTGGTTCATGGAGAGACATCAGGGAAATTACTGTATCACAGCATTGTGCTCCTTGTTTTTCACCTGGTATCATGTCTCTATGTGTTGCAAGTACCCAGGGAGAATTTGGTGAAGAGCATGCTCAAAGAACACAAATCATTGCTGGAATATGAAACTACATGTGCAGAATTATTCTAAAGATCTAGACTAACAGCCATCTTACTTACAATTAAGGGTCTAAGAAAGCATTGAGAAGTAATAAGAGGAGAGGAAAAGCTAAAGACGAATGCAAATGCATGCCTTGCTTTCCTCCAGGGATCTAAATCAAATCCTCATTGTATAATTTGATTTAGTTAGTCATTGTTTCTAATTAGAAATAATCACATTTACATGATTTCCCCTCCTTTTTAGTTTCTCACCAAAATTGCTTTGCTCAATTATGCCACTTTATGGTTTCATATAATTTGTATCTCTTGACTCAACAGTTCCCTGTATCATTTGGAATGTGGTTTTTTATTTTTTATTTTTAAGAAGTGAAAGTTTGAGAGCTATCCTCCAACTGATCATAAGACTTAAGTAGTCACAGCAAGCACAGAAGCATGCTAAAAGCAAACTGAGGGATCCTTGAAAGTTCAAAACTGGGATGATGCTTATTGCTAACTATATGTGAAAATAATTAAAGATTTAATTATTTGAGGAAAAATAAATTGGCAGTTTCTACTTTTTGAGTCATTAAAAACATGTCTATTGCTCTAGGGGCTTTCAAAAAATGTGCAAAAAATTTGACTACAGCTGCTTTGATGTTGCAAGTACTTTCCTAATAAAAATTCAACTTAAATATGCGCTGCAGTCTTTGCTTTTTATCCTAAACATGCCAACCTATTTTCTGATTCTTTTTTTGAAATGGTCTTATATATTCTATCTAGTCTTGCGCTGCCTAAGTAGCCAAGTATGACATTAAACTTCTGCTTGTTCTCTCCTTGTCTCCTGAGAGCTGGGATTACTTGCTTTCAAAGGGAAGGTCTGATATGTAGGTTCACTGAGATGTTTCAATACTATAAGGAAAAAATTTAACTTTTTAAGATAAAATAAAGACAGATGGAACTATAAAGACTTTTTAGGCTCATTTACAAATAAAGAAGCCTCAACATTAAGTGCAAGGGTATTAATTTTGAACCTAGAGGAGCACTGAGCTCATAAGTAAAATGCCTGAAGTCAATGACAATACTCCTATTACAAGATGTAATAGACTCTAGTAGAAATGGACAGGAAAGGAATTGTAATCATGAACATATCAAATCATTTCTTTCTATATATAAAATATGTATGCATATATGTAGTTATAATGTATATATAACTTATGAAACACACTCATTTTCTTTCTTTTCTAATTTTCCATACACCATTTTTAAGGAGTCATTTAAAAATGTTGATTAATAAATACCTACTATATAGCTATTTTGTAATGATATCTAAGTGGCTTAGGCCCAGTGATGTACAAGAAAATGCATTTACATTATAATGGAAACATTAAAACATAATATGCATTACATATATAAATGTATATTATATATCTCTATCTATCTATGTATCTATCTATTAATCAATATGTATGTACCTATCAATATCTATCTATCTATCTATCTATCTATCTATCTATCTGTAAGAGAGCTTAATTGGTTAATAGCATTTGCTGCCAAGTCTTCTGACTCATTTTTCTATATGGTGCAATGACATAACTATCTGCTGCAAATTGTCATCTGACCTCCACACACGCTATAAATAAATTAGTAATATTTGTGTACATATATACAATAATATGTATGTATGTATATATCACAAAGTATTTTCTAAATGAAAATTGAGAACAATGAAATGATATATAATAGACAGTGCCTCGGTCAGTAAAGGTTTCTAAACTGCGGGTGTGGTCATGGTGAAGTCTCTGAAGTATTGAATTCTTTAAAGAGTCCTGACTGAAGAATTCAGGAAGACTGATAACTAGACTCTAATGTGAATCAGTTGGATTAAGATATATCTAGGGATAGATATGGGATAGATAGCACATGTCTTGGAAAGGTGGTCTGTGAGAGCATTATCAGAGATGATTAGATCATGCAAGCTGTGATGTAATCAATGACTTAATCCTTCCTTGTATTCATAATATGCTGTCAGGTTTAGAGGTGATAAAATGTAGACTGAAGAGCCTGTATGGAAGAAGTGGCTAGCTTAGTTGAGAGTGTCACTAGGGAGGATGCCTTGTCCTGTCTGCTTTATGTTTTCCCTTTCTCTGTTTTTCTAGATTCCATAGTAAGAAAAACTGTATCCTGGAATACATCCCGAGTATCATAGAATGGTACTACTGAAACCAAAACATACAAAAACCCTTCTCTAATCTTGTTTATGTCAAATACTATGTCATAACAGCAACAAAATTAACTGTCAAAGGAACCAGATATGGGGCATATTTGGGTCCAAGGTCTCCAAGAAGGAAGTACAAAGGCTATACAAGAAAGTAGTCTATTCTTTTACATGAGGTTCCATATGCTGACCTACAATTGTCAAAACATAGAATGAAGGATCTAAGGTAAAAATAGAAGAATATAGAGGGAAAGGAATTCAGGCACTTAGTGGCCATGGTTATTTCTGACTCAGTTTAGTACAATTTAAAAACCATTGGTCTTAACTTTGTGTGATTATTCATTTTTCTTTACATAGACTATAGAGTCCCATGTTAATGCATGGCCACTCTTCAGATGAGGCTCTTTAAGGAAAAAAAAAGCTGCAGAACCAAGTTTAGCTCTGAAAATATACCAGAAGATTCTTTACTTAGTGGCTAGGTGAATAGAATCCAGTTAACTGCATTTACTTCTTTGTGAGTCAAATATTTAAGTGACATTGAAAGTCAGGCACAAATAGAAAACACAAAAAAGTGAGATCTTGCTGCTTTCTATCAAAGTACAAATTAGGGTTCTTTGTTTAATAATTTAGTCATTATTTCTTTTACAAATACAATATTTTCATGTAAATAAAAATCATCTGTAGCCAAGACAACTTCTAACAGACATAATCAGGATATGTAATTATATAAAATGATGATCTATATTGTATTGACTTCAATAATGGAATTGCCTCCCAGAGCAGTTTGAGTCATTACTTTCCTACAATGTTTAAAGCAATTTGGATTTTCCTAAACCATGAGT
This sequence comes from Rhynchomys soricoides, assembly GCA_019843965.1. Classification (NCBI taxonomy): domain Eukaryota; kingdom Metazoa; phylum Chordata; class Mammalia; order Rodentia; family Muridae; genus Rhynchomys; species Rhynchomys soricoides. The sequence goes on from JADRCH010000008.1 coordinate 7,530,482, forward strand.
AAAATGTAAAAAATAAAAAAGGAAAGCAGAGTAGTAGTCCTATACCAATACCTTTTTGTCTTTCTGGATATTCCGTTGTCTTTCATCATATCTGAGCGTACAGTATAACGCTCACTAATGGAGAATAAATTCTTATCTCTGAAGCCATCAAACATGCTATTTTTCATTGAACAAGTTGTCTCCTCAAATGCTTCTCGTAGTATGCTGTGATGAAATGAGTAAAGATAGAAGCAAACATCACAGGATGCTCTGTGTAGCACAAAATAATGGGAGGTTTGTCTTGAATCAAAGGGAACTTAGATTTGAATCTCTACTCTAATGCTTTTAACCTAGATCTACTTCCTCAGTCTATCTGAGCACCATTTTCACCATTACAAAAGAGGCATACCATTTTGGGATAGCCATCACCTTCTTAGGCCTTCCCTGAAATGTGGCTGATAATCCCAGTGCTACTCCACTGGAAAAAACTGACTTGCCCTCTCCCAGTGGGTACCCGTTGCAAGTAACTTCTTGATTACAGGTAAGCTCCATCTGTAATTTTTCTTCTCCATGCTGGAATTTTTCCTGGCTTGAATTCATGCAGCTCAAAATAAAGAGTTCTAAAATTTAAAATAATAATAATAATAATAATAATAATAATAATAATAATAATAATAATAA
>JADRCH010000008.1:7532924-7724146 GCA_019843965.1 Rhynchomys soricoides
ATATATATATATATATATATATATATATATATATATATATATCAGGCTGGCTTATGTAGCTGACTCAGACCTTAATTTTTTGATAATGCCTTCACCAAGTCACAATTGAGAGATTAGAGGCACGTTCCACCATGCCCAATTTATATGGTACTGGGAATATAAGCTCACAGAGATTTGAAGTATGTATTTATACATATTAAAGTATCCCTTTGTTTTATACTTTGTAGCATGAATTTATTGTATTTTATCTCATCTTACTATGATTACTGGTTTTTGATTGTTTTCAAGATAGTAAATTTTTTCTCTGTGTATCTTGGCTGTCCTACAACTCTCTCTGTAGACCAGATTGGCCTCGAAGACAGAGATCTCCTGCTTCTACCTCTCAAGAACTGGGATTAAAGGCATGCACCCTGCTGAAGACTATACATTTTAAACTAATTATTTCCTTCCTATTAAAGCTGTTCCTTTATCCTAGTAATGACCCCTCAGTGTAGCTTTATTTCAGAGCTTTCTTAAACTAAGTTTTCTATAAATGATTCAGTAAATGATTCTATAAATATACCAAACTTAAGACAAAGACCCTTCAGAGTTCCTAGCTTCTCTTATATAACCTCCATTTATTTTTTCTGGGGATCCTTATTAATTCAAATCCCTATACATTTTTTACATCATATTAGTTGCTTTGGAAAGTATTGATTATTTCATGAAGATCCAATTAAATAGATAAAATAAAACATGGGGAACTATGTTTACAAGTTGCATATTGTTTGGTAAAAACTCAGGGTGTTTTTTGTCTGGTGAAATCTTTTATAGTCATCAGTGGTGTTTAAAATGTGCTTCAAATATGCATCACCTATTTTTTCCTATGTGCTCTGGTTATTATCATACATTATTTTAATTGTGCTTTTTTTTCTGGTGGCTTATATTAATTTATTTTCCATTTTATTTCTTATATACTATTAATTAACTTCTTTATATTATTTTAGAGAGCATATATGACATGTCTTTATTAGTGGTAATAGTATTTAAGTGGTTTCTTTGGGTTCATAGGTACACTGTGTAAATACTTCTATAAATATTCATCTTATCTGCCTCTTCCTCTCTTCCTCTTTTAGTTTTGCAAGGTTGCCTATATCTAGGATATATGTATAAATTAGCACTATATCACTAAAAATATTCTATAAAGTAAGGGTGATAGTAGTTTTAAATTTTGGTTGCACTATACCTAATTATTTTTTGACAGAGAGGGATTAAAGTGGAGAGTGGTCCCCAAAGCTCAGGCCTCTGGGGGAGGTGGAATACACGGGATGTTTGATAATGCTCACCTCAGGACACTACCGGATTGGTATCAGGCTGTGAGAAGCTGAGGGTCATTGCCGGTAGGGGGGTTTGGTGGGGGGTGGGGTGGGGGGGGTGGGGAGGTGGAAATGGCCTGGGGTCGGCTCTGTCTGGATCCCAGGCTCTTGGACATCCCAGGTGTTGCTGGATGCCACAGAAGAGCTGAGAATGGAGTGGGGGCCCACAGGCTGGATCTAGCCTGGGGCCGAGGGGGAAGGAGGGGAGGAGCCCAGCTGGGTCCCACCAGGGACCAAGTCTTTGGCTTGTTACTGAGAGGCCTTCAGCAGGAGACTAGACCAGGCTCTTTAGATGAAGGCCTATTCCATCGTTCCCCATGGCGGATCCTGATGAAGAGAGACAGTCCAAGGTTTCAGGGCATTTATTGTCATGGCAGAGAGTGGTAATGAGTGAATCTGTACCCCACAAACTCAGGGCGGGCCTGAGGTTAAAATACTTTTGCAGGCAAGAGTGGTTGGGAAGGGGAGTTTATTGGCTAAGCCTCTAGGTGCTTCATTTAAATGGGAATGTCTTGAGGCTATGTGACCACACCTCTACCTGTGAAGGGGCTTGGGTGTTGCGCTTACATGACTGATGGTCACAGACCTATGTAGGACTGTGATCTCCTGTCAGGAGCCTGGGGCCCAGAAGCAAGGCAAAATGCCTACTGTCCATTGTATGGTTATCCCCTGCTGGGGACACCCTACTGGGTTGCCAGGATTTAAACCTTAGCTCAACTAGAAATCAGGCTGCCTTTCACTGTCATTCATATATATATATGAGAGAGGGAGATTAGAGGATAACTGGATAACTTAAAGTGTCAGTTCACTGTTACCTGTATCAGTAGGCCCTGGGGATCAGACTCAGGTCTCCAGGATTAGTAGTATCCCCATCTGCTGAACCACTTTTCAGGCCCCAGTGATAGTCTTTGAAAAACTTCACTACTACTCAGGGTTTTTCACTACTTTTAGCTCTACTGTTGGACTGAAATACATGGCACTTTCATATTGTAGAGGTGAGTATCGATCTTAACTCAGTGAATTCTGTTTGTTAAGCTCTCACTATCTAGTCCATTCCGACTTAGTCTTATGGGGCCTTATCCTGAGCTCCTCCTCTCAAAGTCCTCAGTACTGGGATGCCAGGTGTGTAGTCACAAGTCCCTTTAGTCTTGTTAGATTTGAAAAGCTGATTTGGGAACATAACATGCTTTCGGTTATGCGTGGACATATGCAAAGGTTTTCATTCTCCTGCCACATTAATATGAAGACACATTAATGCATTTCACCGCATTGCAATAGAACTGTCTTTGAATTCCAGGAACAAATCTTGTTTATGATGTATTTCCTTTGTTACAGAATTTCATGCTATAAAATTTTAGTTGCTGATTTGCATAAATATGAATTGTATGAGAGTGGTACATCTTTTTTTTTTTATCTTCTGTATGTATGTGTTTAATCAAAGTTTTATGCTCTTAGAAAGAATGTGAAAGATATCCTCTTCTTTAGTCTGTGAAGATGGTTTTACTCTTTTACAGTTACCTGCATCATTTTTGATTGAATTTTCACTGCTGGTCTCTCTTTGGGCATTCCAGGTTCTGGGTGCTTATTCAAACACCTGTAGAAGAGGCACACAAACACACACACACACACACACACACACACACACACACACACAAGCAGTTTTATTGAGAACAATGTGAGAGTATATGTTTTAGATACACTGCTAAGAAAAACAGTCTTTTCCCTTGATTCATGGGATTTTAATCCCCCATTTGCCCAGCAAATAAGTACATATAGATAAGTACATATAGATAAGTAAATTCTTTCTAGATTTTTACTCAGAGTACACATTATAGCTTATTATACATGGACCCAAATTCTGACCGGGATTGATTGAGCCATTAGGACGTGTACTGGGATACACTTGAATGGAAACAGCTTCTACATGGAAAAAGGCTTCTCATGTGTTGTGATATTTTCAATGTTTACTAAAGCTGTGTCTGCCAACCTGTTTCAACTTGGGTCCCAGGTTGCCATTAAATTGGTAGGTGCATTGTTAGGAATGGGGTATGTTTATCAGCCTAGAAAAGTGAAGTCCAAGATTGGTAAATTATTCCAATGCTGTCTTACTTCAGAATACAGCCTTGGGAAGTACTGTGCCTGGTGTTTCCTACATGCAGATGTAGGTGTTTGTTTATATTTCTAGTTCATCAGTCAAATAAATATTTTTTTTTCTTGGTTCACCTTTAAGCTCTGTTCTGATAACTTACATTTCATGTAATATACACCCTTACATAGTATGTTAAAGGTAGTCTATGGTCAATGAGTGAGGGATAACCCATTTCTAACAAGGAAAGTCCTCCACATAAGCTGTCCAATCTCAAGTAGATAGCTTGGAATATATGAGCTATTGAATAGGTAGCTTTGCATATAATGAACAACAGTAAATGGATTTAGTAGTTTGAGTGGTTGCTCATGTGTCTGTGTGTCTGTCCACACTCCTGTGTGTACAATAATTATTCAAGAAGTTGAACTGAGAGGGATATGGGAGGAGAGGGATAGGGTACGAATTATATACATACCGTATATGCTCATTAGAGCTACTAAAAAACTGAATATAGAAAGATTGTTTTCCTTAAATGTTAAACAAAATATATATCAAATGGCTAAAGGAAAAACAGTCTGAAGTATATAGTGATTCCTCCTCAGCCAATGTTTAAAGTTTGAAAAAAATGTGTTTTTGTAAGCTCAGTTTCTCAGATTTTTCTTGTTGTTTTTGTGGGATTAATTGCTGTCATTCTTTGCTTATTTGTTTGTTTGTTTGTTTCATGGAAGAAATAGCTGATAAGAGTGAGTATGTGGTTTAGAAGTGACATGTAACAGAAACAGGTAGATTGGCAGTTCTATCTGTTTTATATTGTGATGTGTTAGTTTCAAGTAATAGTGATAATTCAGGTACACAGATATACAAATGGCTGTAAGTGCGTTCTGTTCTTAGTTTAAGTTCGCCAGCCCTGAATGTTTCTATTATAAAATTATTAGCTAATAAAACAGGACTGTGAAAGGATGTACTGAGAACATGACATGACGTGCCATTGAAACTGGATGTGTAATAAAATGTATAATCTAGATTTATCTAAATGTATTCCTTGATATTCTGAAAGCAATTACATTGCCTGTCAGCATATGATGTATCTCCCTGTAGAAAAATACACATCTGTGTTTCCATTTGTACACAAGTTTCCATAGGTAGTATCATAACATCAGTAAGAATGTGCTTCCCGGTGCAATGTTTAGTTGAATTTAGGCAAGGTGTTTTTCACATTATAAACATAAGTTGTGTTTTTTAAATGGTAATATAATCACAAAGATTTATGTAAGGCTCAAAGCATTCATTCTGGTATTATTTCATCTGTAATAAAACAAATCAGAATATGAACTACAATTGACTTTCAAGAGGTCTACAAATTGAACCAGCACTTGGCATTTGTCTAGATTTTAGATGAGCAGGCTTTGTGTCTTTGAAGATCATATTTAAAAGCATACATTACTGCTCATGGGGTAGAAAAAATGACCACTAAAACTTCCATGCTGTAGGCACCAGAATTAAGAAATATATGACATTATATAGATAAAGGAACCGAAGGCTACAGAGGACATCATCTTCATAATTGACAGAATTTACATAAAGTATCCAGAATTGCCCAGGCAATTCCAGTGTAGTCACAACATCCTTTGAAGGAATGAGAGGGTGCTGAGTTGGAAAGTTAGTGTTAGAGAGTGACCTGCTGCTAAAAAATTAAAGATGGAAGAAAGACTATAAAAAAAAATAAAAAATAAAAACTGAAAAATAAACAAAAAAAAGAAGAGGCCTCTTCAGGCTGAGAAAAAAATAAAAGGTATCCTTATAATTCCTATTGAGAAATTTAGACAAGCTGACATTTGGATGTCAGCCAAATAGAAACCATTTTGCCTTCTTAACCAGAATAACTGAAGGATAATGAACTCCTGTTAGTTTAAGCTACTGGATTTATGGAATTCTTTTAATTTTTTTCAGCAGCTATAGAAAGAAAAGACACTCATTAAAGGTTTTTAGCTTCTAACAGCTTCATGTTTTATTTTGTTTGTTGCCATTCTGGGTACAAATGCATAGTAAATCAACATAAGGCCAGAAGTCTAAAATCCTAGGGATGAATAATTAAGTTGACTGATCAGACTCATTGTCAGAGTTGGCTTATTGGTCCTGGCCAAATTTTATTTCTATTATAAGTAGCAGTGAGTGTTTTATGAGACTCTGAAAATATCAGCTTAAATTCAATGCCAAATAATTGTTCAATGATAATCCCAAATGATGACACTGATAATTTAAAAGAGAAATTGTAATGTTTTGAAATTCAGTTTAGTACCTAATAAACCAACATGAAACTTAACTCATATACATATATGTATGATCTATAAGTACACATATATTCAATTTTAAATATGTATAATGGGACATAGGTATACGTGTGCTTATGTTCATGCACTACCACATACACAAGATTACTTTCTCTTATTTTTTTAAGAACTTTCTTTTTCTGAGAATATGGGTTGCATGTTTTGTTTTATTTTTTGAGACAGAAATTACTGTTTATCAAATAGAACAGTGGGTTGGAAAGAAATTTATTACTGTATATTTTCAATGAACGTATTCAAAGATAGCAGAAGAGATTTCTTCCATTGCAAACTTAAAAATAATCATATTTCTATACACTTGTGAAGAAATGTACTCTTCCTTTTGATAACTTGCTCATGGCCAAGAGATCATGTTTGAATAGACATATGGCAGCCAAAGGGTGTATCCTTGGCTGAAACACAAAATGAGCTGAACTGTCAAGATGCTGTGAAGTGTCTTTCTGAAATTTTTGCTAATTAAACTGTTACCAAAAAGTTGCAATAGTGTGTGTGTATGCCCTGTGGGAAGGTGTATTGCTTTTCTGAAGTAGTCCAGGAAAGCAAGACATGAGCACTTTAGGAAACAACACAATGTGCAAGGCCGAACTTAGATTAGCTGAGTTGTTTTGAAGAGGCATCAAATAATTGATCAGGAAGTAAAACTGTGATTATAGAATAAAATCACAGTTGAATTGTAGCAAATAATTGCAAAAATAATTAAAGTCACAAATCCTCCCAGTAACAATGTGAAACAATTCTCTTTAGTGCCCCACAGGGATGGGACTTTCTGGCTTTGATTGGGATTAAACCTGGAGGTAAAGCAAAAGGAACTGGGTTCTAGGAGAAATCATATTGAGAGCATATCATCTATGAGAAAAAAATAATAAACTTGCTAAGAAGTGAGTATAGACATTATATAATTTCCATTTCAAAGGATATAATGTCTTAGAGTTCCTTTAATGATTTTCTTAAGGGAGCCAGGGCAGGGTTGGACTTCCATACAGCGACAGACTTCCGGTTTGCAGTGTCATTCTTTTGTGCTGTAGTGAAATGGAGATGTCGTGCCTCAACTTTCCAGCTGAAAAAAATAGGAACTCAAATTAATTTTAGTTTCCCCAGTGATAATTATAAATATGATTGTGGTAAACAGACTCTGAATTCAAAAGTATGACATCATTATTGATCTAGCTTTTGTGCAAAAACAGCATATACATTGCAATGTATTCCTACTAAAAGGAACTCCTGTGTCAGAGGAGTTTATCTCAAAATCTGTCTTCCATCCTTTTAAAAAATTACACTGTAGCAAAAATACAATAGATTGCTTATTTTTCAGTTAGTCTTCATGCTATTCATTTGGTGTTTCTCTTCGTGCAAATGTAATGACCCAACAATAAATATTTGATCGATTTGGTTTGACTTAGATTTCTCAGAAAGTAAATAGAAAAAGTGGCCTAAACAAAAGAGGTACCATTGGAGAAATTTAAAAGAAAAAGAACTGTGTAAAACTTAATCCTGAATTCAAAACTACTATGGAGGGACCAAAGCTTCAATTTCAGAAGTTGCACACTCCAAAGTTTGTACCATTGTTTATATAATATGTGTTGGTATGTCTTGTCTGACATATGTAGTGATTTATCCTCAGCCAATAATTTAAAGCTTGAAAAATTTCTTTTGATGAGCTCAGATCCTCAGGTTTTTATTGTTTGTTTGTTTGTTTTGTTTAATTTTTGAAACCCAAAGCTTTGGTGATACTGGGTTTTTGCCTAGTAGCATAAACTGATAAACCAGCTAGGACAAATTATTGCTACCTCCCCTTTCGTGGGAGGCAGCCCTCCCCCATGGAAGGCAGCCCTTCCACATGGATGGTAGACCTCCCCCATGGAAGGTACACACTCATACCTGACCACAGTCCTTTTCCTCACCTGAGCACCAGGTTTCTGAGCAAATAGACATCTGGATCAAGGTTTATATCTCGTGTCAATTAATCTTCCTTCTGGTTTACTTGTGGTTTTTGTCTTCATCCGTCTTCTACCCTGGATTTCAGAGATGGTTTCTTCTCTTGCTTTTACTGGATCCAGGGTTTTCTCTTTGTGCATTGATCTCCCCACTGCTATTAGATGTGACCCACAGTCCTTCCCTTTCCACGAGCTGCCTTAGTGGCAAGGCCTTTATATAGTCTGTTATTACCAAAGCAAGTGAAATAGCATTGCTCCTTTGTTGAAAATAATCAGAGAGCAACTGGATGATGAAAGCTAAATCCCTGCCACAGGGCTATGGCACCCTAACCTTCCTGACTATTTCACAGCTACACCCAGTCACTTTCTATTCTGTAGCCTACTGTTCTCCTTCAGGTCCTCAAACACTCTAGATGCCCCCAAACAAGAGCATTTTCTCTCACAAGAATCCTGTTTCTCACCTCTTATTTCTTATCTGATGTTTGCAGTGAGTCCTCCTCTGAATGTGGTCTCATGGAATACGCCCACCTGCTGTCACCAGACATTCAAATCTCTGACTGATTCATGTGCATGATTACCGTCATTATTACAACTCATTATGTGCAAAATTGCCTGCTTTGTAGATGTATTCTACCTATTGTTTATTGTCTGTCTTCACTACCTGACTGGAGAACAAGAATCAGAGTCTCTTTATTATTCATTGATCCTCCCAAGAACATAAAACAGTACTGTATCTAAGAATATTAACTCGACAACTGGATCACAGGTTTTGTGGGATAAGAAGCAAACTGAATGTGATCTCTCATAGCTCTATTCAGAAGGACTTTTGTTTGGAAAGAATGATGTATTCATGATATACAATAGCCCTCTAAAGCAGAGGATTGATGTTTTTCTTTTGCTGGAGCATCTCTAGGAGGAACCTCTGGAATGCCGGTCCAGCTTTCATAAGTCATTCCTAGTCTTATGGATTTCAGTATGAGAATAAGGTTATAGTCTGACATTAGCTTTGTTTCCTCCAACTTGCAAAGAGTTAGACTTTTTCACTCTTCTACTCTCTTGCATAGTTATGTGCAAAAACAAAAAGAAGAAATGAAAAAACGCAATTTAGGCAGTAGTAGCCCACTGAGCATCTTTTTTAGACTGTATTTCCCAAATGATATCCCAACAATCATAGTAATTTGGCATGTTATGTTCTTGATTCTCGTGGGCAGAGAGTGATTATGTAAGAAAATAAGGTATATTTGAGCCCTTTGATACTGTACTTAGCAAAGGCACACCACCAGCTGGCAGTAATCAGGCAAGGAAGAGCAATTAGGCAGGAAGTGCCCAGAGTGTGTCTAAGCTTAATGAAGGCGGAAAGGTGATGATCACCGGTTGTTTGGTCAGCATACTGGGCGTTTGGAGTACAGAGCGTATGACTTAGAAAGGAAGAAGTATTAGTGAGCCCTGCATGGTTAATGATCACTTTGAAATTCAGAAAAGGTTGCTTGTTATGTGGATGTGTGGGAGACCAGTCCAAATGTCAGGGACTCCTGTGGTCTGTAGGGTATACCACATGATTCCCTGCATCTAGTGGCGTGGAAAGTAGAAAGAGGTTGCATTCTACAAGGTTATCATTCCTCCATTAGGAGAAACTATTACATCGATTTACAGAAACCTTATTGCTTAATATTAAATAAAATGCTTCTGGAAGCTAGTGCAAGAATCAACATATTTGCTTGGGTGAGGAAAGTATTCAACCAGATCAAGTTAGGACAAAATGATTAAAACTAGGTAAAGTACAGGTTAAAAAATCTCTGTGACAATAGCAAAAAATCACTTTTGATAGCAACTTGCTATATTAACAGAACTGGTTAACAGAAGTCTTGGTTGCTTAACAAGGTGATATAATCAGTTGGAACAGTATGAAATCACAAGGTTCATCTTTTTGACTTGATGTATATGAGTGGTGGGACTCCAGCCATGTTATTTAACACCTCCACTCTTGATTTTTCTATATGGACAATGCAACCATTTTTCAAGTGTATGACTTATTGAAATGAGAAATGAATGAGATAATGTCTGAAATAACTGAATGATTGAAGCTGGGGATGCTGCACAGACAGCCTTCAACATGTATTTATACTCTTCTGATTAGTATATGATGTGTACCCAAGGGTCTTAGCTTTTCATGTATAGGTAAGAAATCTCAGAGTTGAAGAAATAGGGAGATGTAAAACCATCAAGGGAATATGAGTCGGCTCAGTGGGCAAATTTTATCCCCAGCTATAGAGTAGCAGCATGGATATATAATCCCAGCCTGCAGGACAAAAGCACATACCCCTAAAGCTCCTTATATTCAGTCTAGATGTAAATGTGAGCTGAGGGTTCACTAAGATATTCTGCCTGAAAACTAATACAGAGAGTAATTACTTCTGGCTCCATCCATGGACAAATATGTACATTTGCACCTAAATATACATGTGCACAAATACATAGGTTCACATCACATTCAAATATATATATATATATTGTCTTCTACTCATCTTTTTCATTTGCTTTTCTACACATTTGACCCCAAATGCTGTTCTCTCTTGACTCTAATCATCACTGCTTTATCCACTACTCAAGCTATGTTAGCTCTGATGATTCTGAAACTCTGTTTCATCTATTATTTTTGATTACCTTAATAAGCTATAGGCAATAAAATGAAAATCCAAAAACAATTTCTTCTATTGCCATCCTATTTATAATTTAACTATAAATATGTCTCATGTATTATTGTGAATAGTTACATAAATAGTTATATAAAACCGTGAAGATAGAAAACAATAAACATTTTTACCCCAAGTTTCTGTGAGAAAAAGATCCTGGTATATCAAAACTTGCTGCACAAGATTTTCTATATAGTAGAGATAGCCAACAGCTAGGGCTGCAACCTTGTCTGAGTTTTTGACAGGAAATGAGAGAATCTGCTCCTGCACCACAGATGTGGTTGTCAACAGGTTTTATTCCATTGTCACACTGATGTCTCTGGAAGGCTGGATTATAAAATGGTAAGTGGATCCTATCAAGATAAAAAATGCAAGAGAGGACACTTCAGGATGCATGAGATGGACTATAGAGTATTTCAGAGTTTCACTCAGTGAATGTCATTCTGTCACCTTTGCCACTGTGATTTTGTTGAGTTGGTGTATTCAACATACATTTACAGGAAGAGGATAACACAAAAGCATGCATGTGCAAAAGCAAGGATCATTGGGTTTTCCTCGAAGGCATGTCCCATTTCCAATACCTTCGGATGTTTGTCAAATGTTTCAAATCTTGCTCTCAATGTGATTTTGCAGTTACATATCTGTGGGTTCCAGTCTGAATCCTCTCTAAAATACTGATGCTGCAGGTATAATGTATACATTTTAGTTTAGTTCTGTTTTAATAATTCTTCAAGGGTATGCATTTTATTATCTTTTCCCCTTCAAAGACAATTTACGATTATCAAGTCTGCTACTTGTTTTCTTTTGTAGCTTTACCTCTCCATTGGTTTCTATATTCCCTTCCTGGAAAATATTCCTGAGGAGCAAAATGACCTTAGAGAGTGATACTGGGTCAACAGTCTCTTTATATATTCATATTAATAGTAGATCTTGATTTACATAGGTATAAAATAATCTTGTATTTCTGGGATGGAGCTGTCAACAACTTATATAGCTCTTTCAGAGAGTATAAGTATGCTTCCCAACATCTTAAACACCTGTAACTCCAGCCCCAGGAGATCCTATAAACTATTCTGGCCTCTGTTGCCATGAGCACTCATGTGCATGTACATACCACACCCTGAACAAATGTTCACCTACAAGACTAATAATAAATCTTTTCTTAACATCTTGACTTTTCAAAATGAATTTTTGAAAATTACTAAAATATCATTAAATCTACTTAATTCTGTAGATGATATTACTTCTCTGAGCACACTGCTGGTTTACAAAGCCCACTAGCATGGCCTTCAAAGGAATGCATGCTTCTTTTGAAGAGTGCTCATTATTTCTTCAAATCTCCTATATTTTCTCCAAAGTATCCATTATTCAATATACAAAGAGAACACTTAGCATGCAATATTCTCTAGCTTCATTGCATTTAACTATAAAGGAGACAGAAAGAGACTGTTTATCAGATCACACAGCCAGCGCAATAGAGATGCAGAACACATTACAGATTGATTTTGTGTTAACCATTTCACCTGTATAGTTGTCTCCCTTATGTTGTTAGATTCAGATGCTTATAGATAGAAATTAATATGTGGTGATTTAGACTGATTGTCCATTTGCCTTCCAACAGGCTATTTAATTAGAACAAAAACAAGTAACAAATGCATGTATGTTCCTCTTGTATATGTAAAGAATATTAATTTCTCCCAATTGTGATATGCAGCTAGAATGATATTTAAAGTTATAGAGGCTTGAATATTAAATATTATGCCATGTTCATTGCCAATTTAGCCAACTTACATATCATATATTAAGAGCCAAAGTGATTTTGAAAGAGGAAAAATCCAACTCAAAACCTTACATGGTTTTTGTAAAGTGGGCAAGTTGGAAAATGTAAGTATGTTCATACTAAATTTTAAAAGACTTTGATGTAACAATTACTGTAAAAAGAGTTTATGGCTAGAAAAAGAATGTCCAGATATCTATCATTAATGGTTTTCTGATGAACAAGGCTCATGATTGCTTGACTTTTTACATTTATCATTGTTTCTAACACCAAATAATGGTGCTGGAAAATAATTCAGTTTGCTTGAACAGACATCTGAGCATCTATACAGAGAGAACTCTAAAATCAATTGGAGACTATAGTACTCTATACAAATTCTACACTACTGTAACTACCATTCACCTGACAGTCTTTGGAAGTGCCTAAGTGTGAGTGCAGATGTACACATGAATAAATAGGAGAATAGTTACGAGAAAATCAGTAATTATTAAGGCTTATAGGAAAGGGCACATTTCTGCCTACAGAGCAAGTCAGAGAACTATCAAACTAAAGATGGCTGAATGTAATGGAGTGTAACATCATCTCAAGGGTGGATAATGTAGAGTTTTACCAGTCTCTCTCCAGGGAGGTGTACATAAAGTAAGCATAAATATTTTTACGTGTGGCAGATTTTTAAACCTAATTGTTAGTAAACCATGACTCCATGAAAAACCTCTAAGGGACAATGAACTTCTCCAGTATTAAGAGCATTGTAAAATAAAATCCAGCAAGTGTATAGACTATATTTGAAGGGAATTAATGAAATATACTGCCGTTAGCATGCAATATGAAAATTCGTAGAAAAATTAAATGCAGAGTATAATTCCAGAGTAAAAACTCTTCAACCACAAACTAAACCTGGTGTCAGAGGCACCCTTATAAGTAAAAGTAGGTTATGCCTGTCTTTTTTTTTTTCTAGTTGATAAGATATGAAATATATATATATATATATATATATATATATATATATATACACACACACACACATGTTTTTTGGAATAATGAAAGCAGGATCTCAATTAGCTGAACCGGATTAAGGTTGATTTCTCGGTGTGTTTAGACAAGTGTTAAGATATCCATAAAACATAATTTCTTATCTCATAAATCAACAAAAATTCTAGAATTATGCAGTGTACAAATCTTAGTGGAAAAACTGCTAATCTGAATCAGAGACACAGGACAATGACTCTCATTTCAATAATTTGGTCAGAGATCCCTGGGACTAAACCACCAATTAAAGAGTATACATGGAGCAGCCTATGGCTCCAGCTGCATATGTAGCAGAGGATGGTCTTGTCTGGCATCAATGGGAGGAGAGGCTCTTGGTCCTGTAAAGACTCTTTGCCCCAATGTAGTGGAATGCCAGGGTTTGGAGGTGGAAGTGGGTGGGTGGGTGAGTACCCTCATAGAAGCAGGGGGGATGGGATAGTGGGTTCCTGGAGGGGAAACTGGGAAAGGGGATAACATTTGAAATGTAAATGAAAAATATCCAATAAAAGAAAAAATAATTTGAAAATTAGATGCTGCTCTAACATAAAGAAAAACGTATTGTATCTGCCACATGATCAAAAGAGGACTCAGTGATATATTTTAAAAATTATTATGTAGAATATTTCATTGCATAGAGCCCATATTCACAGGAGTGAAAGTATTACTCATTACTTTAAAAATTAAGTAAATCCAGACAATCATCCTTTCTATAAACCATAACTACATATGCTTAAATATAAATAATCTACATGAAATTTTAGAGTTCACAGTGAATTTTTCTTTGAATATAAACCAAAGTTATTTTGGTTGATTCCTGAAGTTCAGTTGCCTATTATTTACTCAGTATGTGGTAGTGAGGCACTGTTTAAATGAAGGCTGACCAATTGACAGATGGAAATAAAAACGCATCATGTCACTAAAATAACAAACTGTGGCATTGTGTACGGGGCTCTTGGCTAAAGTGTTCAAAATGGAAATTGAAAATTTAATGAGTATAAAAGTCAAGTTATAAGTGTGCCAGAAAGCAGTAAGCTAACTAGAAGCTGAATGGAAGTGGACTGGTTAACAAGGGTAAAGAAATAATGATAAAGAAACAGATCCAATGTCAGAACACATACTATATTGTATCAGAACCAAAAAAAGCTAATTAAGACTTTAATTTTTTTTCAAGATCCATACATTATCCTACACATATTAGAGAAATTTGTTTCACATGAAATCAGTGCAAATTAGAACTTTTAAAATTATTATTTATTACTATTATTATTATAATGTGTCCATGTGTCTGTCTGTCTCTGTGTCTATTTTTACATGTAAATGCCACAGCACATATGTAAGTGTTGGAGGACAACTTTGGGAGTTGGTTTTCTCTTATTTATTTGGTTTTGATTTTTTAAATTACTTTTATATTTTTTACAGCCCAGTCATTACCTACCTCCTACTTCATCGTCCCACAATTCCTCATCCCTTCCTCTTCCCACCTTTCTCCAAGAGGATGTCCTCAACCACTCACCCCACCACACCATCCTACTCCCTGACCTCAAGTCTCTCCTGGTTTAAGGTGTCTTCTTTCACTGAGGCCAGACCCGGCAGTCCTCTGCTGTGTATGTGTTAGGGGCCTCAGACCAGTTCTTGTATGCTGCCTGGTTGGTGGCTCACTGTCTGAGAGATGTCAGTGTTCTAGGTTAGTTGAGACTGCTGGTCTTCCTATGGGGTCTTCTTCCTCCTTAGCTTCTACCAGTTTTTCCCTAATTGAACCACAGAGGTCCACAACTTCAGTCCATTGGTTGGGTATAAGTATCTGCATCTGTTGCTTGTTGGGCCTCTCAGAGCCATGCTATGCTCTTGTCTGTAAGCACAACATAGCATCAGTAATAGTGTCAGGCTTTAGAGCCTTCCCTTGAGCTGGATCCCAATTTGGGTTTGTCACTGGACCTCCTTTCCCTCAGTCTCTTCTCCACCTTTGTCCCTAAAATTCATTTAGACAGGAACAATTCTGGGTCAGAGATTTTGACGGTGGGATGACAACCCCCTTCCTCCACTTGATGTCCTGTCTTTGTACTGGAGGTGGACTCTATGAGTTCCCTCTCCCTACTGTTGATTGGGCATTTCATCGAAGGTCCCTCCCTCCCTTTGAGTACTGAGAGTCTCTCACTTCCCAGGTCTCCGGTACATTCTAGAGGGTCCTGCAACCTCCCACTTCTGGAGGTTGTCTGTTTCTATTTATTCTTTTGCCCAACATTAACAAGATAGAGAGAGAACCCTGTAGTGGGACCATCAAATGAGAAGAGCACTAGCTGATTTCCATACATACAGGAGGGAGAGAGGGACTCCATATAGCAGCACAAAAAGAAGACAACACTTTCCTATAGGAACATGGAAGGAAGAACGTACTGCTGACAGTGACACAGGGGGATTAGAGTAACACCCTAATAACACAGGGACAAGATTACCACCTGGCATTTGACTGTATTGCTCCATAGAGCAAGGAACGCACAGACAAATGACTTCTCGACTAGGTTTTGTTTTCTTTTGTACTTCTTTTAATTTTTATCATTTTCCAAGGTATCTGCTTATCTGGAGTTTTCTGTTGTTTGTTTTTAGCACTTGGACACCTTGAATCAATTATCTATTATAATGAATTTCATCCTATAAATTCAAATAAACCGAGCCATTGTTCTCAACAGCCATGAAGATGAATTTAATCTTCTGAGCCTCCATTTCTCAATTCCTGAGATGGGTTCACCAACTGACAAAAACAGCTAAACACTTAACTTTTTTTCTTCTCTTTCAAGCCACATATTCTGCTAAAGTGCTGTGAAGTAAATAGAAAAGAGCATGTGGCCCAGCTTCAGGTCTCTTTGCCTTATCTGGGATTCTTGTCTTTGAAATCTACCTTCCATCTAATAAAGCAGGTCATCCATGGATGTCATTGTGTTGTCACAGATCCCTTGGTTTTATTTTACTTAAGGTGAACCTAAATGAGATCTACAGTTGCCTAAGATACTAAAGGCACACTGTAAGAATGGCCATTAATTTCCAACCACAACATCAGAAAAGACAAGTCATTAAAATCATTTTGAAGGCCAGAATAGCCTTTTACTGCTCTGGCCTATGGTATTATTAATTTTAAATCACTCTCCCTTTAACACATCTGTTATTATTCAGTTTCTCCACTGCGCTTAATATCTGACCTCGAAATGGAAACTAAATCCTATGGCTTGAATGCATTTCTTAAGATGAGTTTTAGTTCTTAAGTGGTTAAGTTGTACCTCTGGGATCTAATGGAACAATATCAGTCATCTTAGTTCAAGAAAAAAATAATGTCTAATCTTTGACAGGAATGAATTACTTCACATGGGACAGCTACATTTGGCCTGATACTCGTTGTCAGCTTTCAGTGGGAGACGAGGAACTAAGAAATAGATTTCATCAAATTCTGAGATGGGAGGAAATGAAATCTTAGCAAAGAAAACAAGTTATGCCTCTGAAATGAATTGTACAAGCGCAAAGATATATCAGGTGAAAAGTGAATGTTAAAATCATTTGCCAACATATGACATAAAATATTTTGGACAGATATTTAAGGACAGAAAAAAAAGCCCCAATATTACCAGTTTATAAAATATTCGTGTATCCAAGAAAACTAAATTATATCCAGATTTGTGCATTGCTTATAAACATTCTCTGGGCTTAGCAGTATATTTTCATTCCCTCTTTGAGTTCCTTCCATGAGCTGACCATTTTCTACACACTGAACAGCAACAAACATAAAGGCTTATAACAAAACATTAAACCTTTTAACTTGGTTATCTAAAGAAACTTCTCTATTCTTGTTTACCTGAATCACTTCAAATTTAAGTAGGAAACGATTTTCGCTGTCACATGTCAATGAAGAATGAAACATCTTATTTGTCAAAAGAAGGAGACAGGGATTAGGGACAGAAGATGGGCCCTTTCAACTCTAAGTCACTTTTTGCTGTCTGTTTGTGGAAGGTTGGCGCTGACAGATATCAGTACTATCTGAGGGCTGTTCTGTTGTGTCCTAGGTGTCAAAGACATGGCAGTCTTCATCTATTTTTCTTAGACCTATGTCCATATCACACAAAATCTATCCTGATTAGCAGCTAGGGAACTTATCCCCTTAGGGCAATGTGAACCTTCCCTTAGCATTGCTAACCTGGATCAGAAAAAGCCATTTCAGGGACATGTGTGCTGAAAGGTTTCAGATATTT
Organism: Rhynchomys soricoides; assembly: GCA_019843965.1. Lineage (NCBI taxonomy): Eukaryota > Metazoa > Chordata > Mammalia > Rodentia > Muridae > Rhynchomys > Rhynchomys soricoides. The sequence goes on from JADRCH010000008.1 coordinate 7,550,382, forward strand.
ATCAGTCATGTTCAGGGATGCTACTTTAGAAATGAATATTCTGCTGTGTTCAGTGGACTTATAATAGCTAATTCCCTAAAATCCAAAGAGCACCAAAATGTAGGCTGCAATACATAAATAAGTGACTAGCCTTAGTCTTCCTCACACAGAGAATATATTAGTTTCAATGAGTTAACTTTACAGGCATTTATATCAGACACAAAACTTGCAGAAACAAATTTATATGTATTATATATATATATATATGTATGTTATATATATATAACATTTTATTGATTCATATGTCATCGAAACAGAAAACACAAGAACAATTTTTAAAATGGTTTTGTTTATTTTTCTCAAGAGTTCCTACCATATATTTTGTTCATATTCCTCCCCTTTCCCTGAATTCTCTCTGATTATCCCCACCTTCTTCCTCACCCAAAGTCATATTCTTTCTTTGTCTTAAAAAGGTGTGGAGTCTGGTTTGTTATGGTCAGCTTCTCCTAAACCTGGGGTCTTATCTCAAGTATAATTGATGCACCCAGTATCACATGATTGAAAAAACTAAAAAAGGCTGATTCTCACTCTTGCTGGAGCTCCCCATCAAAATAGTCTAGAGGTTAGGAGTGGCATTTTGTGTCTTTATCCTTTTCACCATCCTTGGATTTTGCTTGACTTGGGATTTATGCATGCTGCCCTAATCTTTGTGAATTCTCCTATTCATCAGCCCTGTTGTATATAAAAAATGCTGTTTCTACCACCTCTGGCTCTTATACTCTTTGTGCTTTCCGTTTTACTCATAGCCCTGAGTCATGATGGAAAGTTGTAATACAGACATCCCTTTACAATTCAGTATTCCAAGGACTCCCAGTCCATATCATCCAGTTGTGGGATTCTGTGTTAATCAGAAAAAGAAGCTTTTCTTATGATGGTTGAAACTATGGGAAAAGCAATAGGCAAACAGGAGTTATTTTACTGTTATGTACACTTAGTGAAATAGTAATAAAATATTTTTCTTTAAGAAATGAGCAATATGTTTGAATCATTATACCCAATGATAGAGAAGTACCCTTGCTAACAAATAAAATTACTATCTGCATCCCAAGAAGATTTCCTTTGCCTGATTTTTTCTCAGTGACTCTTCTGTCCTCAAAGATTGCAACATCTTTGCTCCAATATCATTATTTCTTTGTGAATACCACTATAATTTATTTTGTGATTCATTATGCATTATCTAAGTTTAGGGCTAAAAACTCATTCAGTTGTAACAAGAAAAATAAAGATCTGGGATATGCACATTTGAAAATGAGATTTATAACCGTGAGACACTGACTACCTCTGGCCAAAGTTTATTAAGGTTTGTGTATTTATTCTCAATCATCTTAGTTCATATTTGTCTGTAGACAGAGATACCAAAAGGCATTAAAATTAAATCAAGGAACCAGACCTCAAGGAATATGCTACACAGAGACAAGATAAAAATAGGATGATGTAGCAGTAAAATAGCCCTGTTTCAATGATAGTATGGTATTTCTATCTCTTAATTACATTACAGATTGAGGCTGGTTGCTTAACTCTTTGGTGTTTCATTCCTTTCAAATATAAAATATGACATTAATAACAGATTTCTTTAGTCACTTTTTACTATGATCTATGATTTGACAAAGGTAGTCTTTCAATTAATCTTCTAATGTTTCTTCTTATCACCAACTGTGCCGAAAAATAACTGGAAGCCATGCCTGGAAGTATTCTTTAGGTGGCTCTAGTTTTGGGCTAGGATATATAAGATGTAGGACTGGATCTCCCTGTGTTCCAAGTTCACAGTCAAACTGTCCATTTCTTTCTATAATGCCAGACTTATTCATTCTGAGCAAATGCCTTTGAGAAGGAGTACAGGTCTCATCTCTCACATTATCCAGATAAGAAATGAAATCATGGAGCACTCCAGTGATTTATGAAGTAGCAGGTAAAAGTTAGGAGAGGCGGAGAAAGGAGTTTGATCTCTTGTCTTCTCTTTCAAGGCTCTTTCAGAGACTTCCCTCTTGTTCCTGAACTCCAGCATGCTCTTTGGATAGTGGCTGAAATGAATACGGGGGAGTCTATATTCTCTGAAAGGGAACGTAAAAGAGACAAAAGACCTCTTTCTTATGAAGCTCTTGACCACTGGTGCTCAGCTCTCATAGTATTAAGTGCATGGGCAAACTGCTTAGTGGGAGAAATGTCGCTGCCAGAACTTTAAAGAGGTTAATCAATACTGGGCCTCAATCAAAATCTTGCCATTCTGTTTCCAAACACTAGAGTCCTCATGGAGACTTTTACATATTCACTGAAATGCTTCTGGAGCATAGAGGTCGGGCTCTTTAAATTGTTCAAGTGTTGTCAGCCATCTGCAGGTCCCCATAGACTATAAACAAGCAACAGAGCCCCTGTCCTCCTGTTTGATACTTGTTTTCCCAATAGAGGGCTGAAGTTGCAGACTGAAATGTCAGAATAAAACAAGACTAGCCTATTTTTAGCCTTAGCTCACACAGTTTCCTTTCTCTTTAATCATACAACAAGATTTTAAACTAGCCACCTTTGTTAGAAGCTCAGGGAGAGCAGAAGTCAATTAATATAGGAGATACTTTAAGGAGCTGTAAAATATAGTAACAATGGCCTTTTGTTTTAGCAACAGGCAATTTTTCTGTCATTCTTTGGGCTTGCTTTGGACGTTCCTAGACATTTTGTTCTAGCACATCATGAACATAGAAGTGAGTGGGATGTCACCAGTTCCTACAGGAAAGAAAACAAAATGGCAATTAAATGTGTGAGCCGTGTAACCAGGGCCTTTGTCCCAGGTACCTCACTTGCCTGTGGCACTCTGTCCATGACTGTGGAACATGTGGAGAAAAGAATTCTCATACATTTCTAGTTATTTCCAAAGAAGAATATTTGGGTAACAGCTGATAAAATTTGGTATTGTTTCTGCTTTACTTAGATCTATAAAGGGGAAGCTAAATGGAGCAAGCCATCTTGAAAGGTAACTAAATCATAATGATAACTTTGTGTAAATACATGATTTGTAGAAACCGAATTGTATACGGGGTTTGAGGTGGAGGCTTGGAAACAGCTAGTGTTTTTACCCAATCATTCTGGGAACATTTATCAATGCCTACTATATGCTCATATTTGTTCTAACTACAAAACCTGAAGGGAGAAAATGTATAACAATAAAATAAAATCACATATTAAGCAGTGCTAGCTTCTGAGTATGCTATATAGGTTAAGGATGAATTAAATAATAGAACCAATTTTTACTCAAAGGCAGTAATTGTGGAATTCTTAAGAGTTAACATTAAGAAAAGGCACAAGCAAAGTTAGGTAAGTCATGCATCTAAACATGATGAAATTCTGTTTCAAGCACAGAAAACAGACATTGAAGTATAAGCAACCTTAGTATATTGCTGGAGGAAGACAGACAGAGGCTTATGAATGAAGATGAAGGGAACAGAAATGGAAGAAGATAGGAGGGGAAGAAAGGAATATGACCGTAGAGGTTCCACACAATGGTTGAGACTTTATTATAATAATAATGAAGGTTTTATATTGTTTTAGAATTTTAACACTTTTCTTGTTGAGATTTGACTTCTGCTAAGGTAACTCTGGCCTCTTTGTAAGTCTAGATATTCAAGCATCAGGATGAAAATCAAAACTCTAGCTTGAAGATGTAAATGCCAGCACAGGCAATGGTTGATGGTGTTGGCAACTTGGCAATGGCAATGAGAACCATTGGCTGAGACCAAATTCTGAATATTCTCCAGGAGAACTGAATCTGGTTTGGTAATGTGTATAATTTGAGAAAGGAGTAATGACTTCAAAAGGAGAAAGAGTAAGACAATACTTTTAAACCAGGAAGTGATTGAATAGAGATGGCATTTATCAAGTGAGCAAAGATGGTCTGAGATTAATGTGGAGAGTAAATGAAATGCTATGTTCATGTATACCATGATTTCAACTTGAGGTGATTTAAATGAGAGTGTCCTACTGAGATCTCAAGGAAGGGTCAAAATAATGGCTAGAATTAGTCAAGTTATAAAAATCATAGGTTCCTGAATACCTCCTACCTAAAAAATAACTTCCACAATACCAGAAGATGCCATCTAGGCTTCCATTTTTAGTGTTTATCATTTCTATCAGATAAAACCCCTATGAACCACATTAAAAAACAGCATGGCATAATAATCTCAAGGGTAGAAAAGTGGTACACATGCCATGGTGTAACCAATCTACACATGTTCAACAAGAGAGAAACCATGACTGGTAAAGAAAACTGACTGAGTAGTTAACTACTCAGTAGTTAACAGTAAATTCATGGATCTTGGAGGAAATCCTAAAACCAGCATTTTATCAAATCATCATAATCCCAACATCAATCACTTATCATGATACCCACAGAGAAGTTTAGTCCTCACCCCTTATGCGAGCAGCTTCTCTTTACAACAGATAAAGATCATTACAGAAAACCACAACGAATCGGAATGTAGAGCTGTATTGTCCAGTCCACCTACTGATCTCCCCTGCACCTAAAGTTCAGGGCTTATTCAGGAAGAGGTGGGTAGAAAAATTGTTAGAGTAATAGAAACAGAGACTTTGCTATGGGAAGGTGTCTTTTAGGAATGCCAAAAGTGACACCCAGAAAGTCTCACCAACATAACTAAACCTGAGCTGAACAAGGACAAAACCAAAAGACATGCCAAAGTCAGTGGGGAAAAACACCTCAACCTGACACAAAGAACTACAAGCCACCACAGCATGCTGAGAGTATAACAAGCGTTCTTCTTCAGAGAAGAGTGTACCAATTGGTAATCCAATACCAAATGGTCAGCCCTGAAAACATTGTGTGTGTGAGTGTGTGTGTGTGTGTGTGTGTGTGTGTTCCTAAATATAACCTTTTCAGTCTAATAATATTAACTTAAAAGTAAGCAGCGCAATAAGTTGAGAAAAAAAGTTATTTTATTTTATTAATAAGTTCCTAAATTAAAAGTTATATATTAGATCCATTTAGGTCCAGTAGTTCCCTGCCATCTAATAAAAAAATGTCATTACAATCTATTTTCAGACATACTTGTAAAACATTGTAGTCTTATGGGTTGGAAATCATTCTCTGTAGCTCATCAAACTTCAAACAATGAATTATAGCCCCATTATCTGGACTTTACAAGAAACCTGGTTAGACCATTTTTCATGTAGTCTTGTGTACACAAATAGTACATTGTCTTTTGCTCATTGTTCTTAACCCCCTTCAATTGTGTGACATTGTTCCATCCATTCTCATACAATTCTTTATTAGCTAGCACACTGCCTCTCCACTGAAAATACTGATTAATTTGTAGGAGTATTTATTGGCATTGATAAATCAAAGAACAGAAATAAGTCACCAAGGCTGTGTATCTCAGAAGAGATTCTAGATAATATTTAATTCTAAGTTCAAATGTGGAATCGCCAATTTAAACCTGTTTCTATACTCTAGGAATTCAGTGAGCTTTGTTATGCACAGAAAAAGCAGATGGCTTCACATCTTATTTTTTCGCTCACTTTTAATTGCTGCTCTGATCTTTTTTTTTAATGCATGGGATTCCATAAACCCTGCATTTGTCAAAACAAGATTATTCCAAGGCTAAAATGAACAAGAACTTATTATTTATTAAAAAAAAAAAACTTATTATTATTTGGGAAATTGAAAGAGGTAAATATTTTCAGGAGCATTTTCAGAGGACAAGCACTATGATTTATACAAAATTTTTCTTGGTTTGTTTGTTTGTTTGTTTTTCATGTATGAAGCATGTCAGATTTAGTTACAAAAGGACGTTAATCCAAAACCACCATGGTTGCAGGTAGAACCATTTATCCAGTCTTAAATCATTTGTTGTCAGGGTCAGGTCTCCATAGACTAGTTCTGAAAATATGGTCATTGAAATAAAGGATTGCATTTTCCTTTGGACTTTACCATGTATCTGGACTTAGTTTCCTGAATCTCAAACTCAAGAAGTACAACACAGAGGTTTCCATTCCAGTGAGCCTTCTACATATCCCATGTAGCATGATATACATACTATCATAGCAAGGCCTTGAGGTATTTTAGGGAAAAAATGGTATGTACAGAAGCTGAGAAAATGACTAGGTTAATAGTATTTAATCATGTGGGTTTTAAATTAAGAGTCTCAGCTCTTAATACATAACAAAAATATGTGGAGATGCTTTTTACTAAGATTATCCTCAAAGCGTGAATATTGAAAACAAGCAGGTAGAAAGCCTAAAAACACCCAATGGTGCATTCAAACAACATAATGGCATTGGGGTAACTTTAAAAATCAGCTATTTGTTCATTACCAGGTCTTCCTAAAACTTTATGTGGATGTTGATTAAAAGGTAGATTTTGATCCAGTCTGGAATGGGCTAAGATCTTGTCTTTCTTTCATACTCCTAGGTAATGTAGAATCAGTTCGTCCAAAGGCACACAAACTGAATGGGAAAGATTTAATTTGCAGTTACAATTTTTTATTTGCTCCAATACTTTATATTTAATAACTATAAAATTAAAAGCATGAATTTAGTTAGAAAACAGCCCCAGAGAAATTCCGAGTACTCTAGGCACAAAATGTTAATATTTTATTCATTGCCTTGTGCTATTACATGATGGCTGACGGACAGTCTTGCTTTGCCTATAACTGGTATAAAATGTAGATAGTCCCAAATAGACCAGGGGCAAAATGTGTACACTTCAAGGGCATGTACTTTCTTTTAATATGGTAAAACCTGATTCTAACACTGAATGTTCCACAGCCATAGTAGCCAGCGCTACATCTATAGGTTGAGATCAACGTGGCTGGTGTATGTACAAAAGTGAATGGCCTATCACTAAGATGATCTTACTCCACTTTAAAGATCACTGACTGGGGAAACCCCAGCTGAAGATCTAGAAACCTGACCCTAGAAATGGGAATTTTATTAGTCTCCTGTGCAAGGAAAAGAATTGTCCTCTTTTGTTGAGCTACACCTTCAGCTGAATACCTAGGGTTTCTGAAACACTGGGTCTTACCACACAATTCACATTGGTCTGACATTATCTATATAACACTGATGATCTGTAAAGATGTAATCTTCCTGCCTTAGCCACCAAAGCACTGGAATCATAGGAATGTACTACCACTACTCATTATAAGAATCTTAATCACTGCTGTAGACTAACATTTCTTCTGGCTTACTAAGTCAAGGTTATTCCAAAGTGGTGTGAACGTGCCCCCAAACATAATAATTTGAACTTTGATTTTGTTAGTTTTACTATTCTTTGTAAACATTATTTTTAATTCTCCCTTGTGTTTGGATATGTATAAATATATCATTAACTACATAAAAGATTTTCTTTATTCATATCATGTTTAATACTTTTCCAATTCATGATTCAAAATCTACTGACTTTAAACTGAGAATCACACATAGATATGTTTATTAACTATCAGCATAAGATCTCCCTTTCTTCCATGTATATATCTTGCCCTAAAACTATGAGGGTTTTTTGTTTGTTTGTTGTTTCTTTTGTTTTGTTTTGTTTTAATGTTTTACTTTTTTTTTTTTCACTTTACATCCAGATCAAAGTCCTCCCTCTTCAGTCTCCTCTTTACATGGCCTGTCCTGCATCCCACCCTCCCCATCACCTCTGAGAAGGGGAAGGACCCTCTGGGTAACAACACACCCTGGCACCAAGTTACTGCAGGACTAGCCACATCCTCTCCCACTGATAACCGAAAGAACAGTCTAGTAAAGGGTACAGGATCCACAGGCAGGCGACAGAGTCAGGGCAAGCCCTGCTCTAGTTGTTAGGGGACCTGCATGAACACCGATCTGCACATCTGCTACATATGTGTGCATGTGGGGAGGGGTCCAGCCCTTGTATGCTTTTTCATTAGTAGTTCAGTCTTTGGAAGCCCCTAAGGGTCCAGGTTAGTTGACTCTGTTGAATTTCTGGAGTCTGCCTCCCCTTCCTCTTCCACAAGACTTTCCAAATTCCATCTCATGTTTATCTGTGGGTCTCTGCCTCTGCTTTAGTCAGCTGCTGCATAGAGCCTCTCAGAGGACAGGCTCCTATCTGCAAGGCTAGGATGTCTGCAAGCATAACAAAGTATTGTTAATAGTGTCACGGATTGGTTCTTGCCCATGGGTTAGATCTTAAGCTGGGCCAGTAATTAATTGGCCATCCCTCAGTCTTTGTGACATCTTTGTCCTTTCAATTCTTATAGGCAAGAAAAATTTTGGATTGAAAATTTTGTGGGTGGGTTGCTGTCTTATGCTACCACTAGGAGTCCTGTCTGGCTACGGGAGCTAGCCACTTCAGGTTCCATATCCCCAACTGCTAGGAGTCTCAGCTAGAGTTACTCCCTGGAGCTTCTCACATCCTGTGTCTCTGACATGTTCTAGAGGATGGCTCCACCATCAAAGGCTAGGCTCACAACCAAATATATCAGATTTTAAGCATTAAATATCATACTTACATATCTTTGAGCACTTTTAAGGTCAATATGATTTACTACTATAAAAGTATGTCTGGTTAGAGTCTACTGAATTCCTTAGTCTAAGACGCTTTGGGAGCCTGATTCATTGGCTTTGTCTAAATTCTACAAGTCATTCTAATGACAAGTTGATAAATGAGCGTGTGCCTCTATCAAGCTTAAAGTATTGGACATAGAATTAGTTTAAGGAAGTTCTAGGCTGTTTTAAGACATGTAGAATTTTTGAAATCTCATCTCCTAAGCTGCTTTAAAGACATTGCTAAGAATTTCAGCAATAAAGAAAGATTTTCAAATCCCACTCAGAGAAATAAGATTTGAAATGACCCCAGTAGTAGTGTCTCTCTGACTCTCCCTCCCTCTCTCTCTCTTTCTATCTTTCTCTCTCTCTCTCTCACATACACACATTCACACATATACACATTCATTCTGCATAGATATGCATTCTACATGCACACATACTGTCATATTACTACTATGTATTTGTAATACTAGTCTATACCCCATTTGTCTTATTTTATCCTAATTATATATATTTATATTTCATTATAATTGTTTAATTTTAAATGTTAGAAATCTTTTAGAAGAGCAGTTTAAATCACTATTTCTCAAAGTGTTCATCAGAGAAGAGATGCTACTCACACTCAAGGCATTTCTCTAATACATAAAAGCTTTATTTGATCCTCTTGAAAAGCAAATTTTGGTACATTTATGCAAGTTAAAAATATCAAAAATATCCTAAAACAGACTTTCAAATGAATCTCCCATTTACAATAAAGATAATATGAATTAAATTGCTTGGTATGACCAATTTTTAAAGTTTATTTAAGCATCATTGGTTAACAGCACAATATTTCCATGACAATTTTCATTTTCATTTAGGCCAAATTGTATCTCTAGGAAATAATTATCTTTTTTTTTCTCAACAACAGCAAAACCAGTAACAGGACTTGAATACTGTTGTTAGTATTCTATGTTTAAGGAGATCTAAAATCATCTAAGAATCAGGCCCCTGATCACACCTGTATCACCTGGTTTGTTATCCTCTGAGCATACCTGAGAGAGATTATATGCACTAGGTTAATTGAGGTAGAAAGAACCTCCTCACCTCCCATGATGGGTGGCACAATTCTCTTGATTGGAATTTTAAACTGTATAAAAAGGCAAAAGATGATCCTAAGTATTCACTGCTCTTTTCTTTCTGACTGTAGATATACTATGACCATTTTCTCCAAGCTCCTACTCACTTGATTTTTCAAGTGATTTTTCAATTGATGGTACCATCAATTACCAGCCAAAATAACCATGAGCAAAAGCCAAATTTGGAAAGAGAGGATTTATTTGGTTTATAATCCCACAGCACTGTGCATCATCAAAGGAAGTCAGGACAGGAATTCGAATAGGGCAGGAAACTCAGGTTGTGGGAACTGATCTTGAGACCATGCAGGCTCGCTACCAACTGGCTTGCTCATAATGGCTTGCTCAGTCTGCTTTCTGTTATAGAATTCAGGACCACCAGTCCAGGGATAGAATCACCCCAAATAGTCTATGACCTTCCCCATCAATCACTAATTAAGAAACTGCCCCACAGGCTTGCTTGAAGTGCAAACTTATAGAGACATTTTCTTAATTGTGATTCTCCCCTCTCAGATGGTTTCAGCTTGTGTCAAGTTGACACCAAACTATCCAACACTCCTCCTCTTCAGAAGAAGCATCTAATACCCAGTGGGTTCCTGTTCTCCATAATCTTACAGCTATACAATTACTATGGTTTACCACTGTAGTGAAAAGTAAAATGTGCTGCACAAAGACATAATTCCAAAGTCCTTACACTTATATAGGTCTTTGAAGATGAGTTTCAGCACTTCAGAATGAGGCCATCTTGGACGTGGGAGAGGTTCAGCCAAACACTGCTGACATCTTACGTTCTGCCTCCCAGCCTGTGGGACTGTGGCAGGATGCATGTCTGTTCTGAATGTTTTCATCTACACTCATTTATTTCAACAGCTTGTATACCAAGACATCTCACTTCTACACCTTCTTCCCAGCTTCCTCCAACTGTAATCTCCCACACTGTGGAGGAGAACAAAACTTCTGCTCGAGCTCCATACCACATTTGTGAAGGTCAAATGTCAATCTACCTTGTTATTTTATCTATATATTTATTTTACCCATCTATATATAGAGAGAGAATACTTTGTTGTGTACATATGTAACATATATAAAAAATATATGTATATATGAAGACTCCCATGGTCTTCTTAATGTAATTCTGTGTCACCATTGTTTACTAAAGGTTTCCAGAAAAGCTGATGTCATTCTCCACTTTCTTCTGTCTTTTTAACTGCTGCTCCCCACGTCCCATATCTAAGCTGCCATCACTTCAATGATTGATAGCTTACAAATATTTCTCAAATAAATCAATTTCTCTTTATCTCTGTCACTGTGCACATATGTTCTATTTTTAAACAGCTTCTCTCTCTTAGCTATTTTCTAGCTTGCTCCTCCCTATGTATTCTTAAACTTAAGCATCAAAGCAGTAATTTTAAAATATAAATCAGTATGCTTGATTCTCCTGCTTAGCTTTCTTTATCACTTATTTAAAAATTATTTTAAAAAATATTTCTGGGAACTGCTGTGCACAATTTTAATAGTAGAACACAGGAGGCAACGGCAGAGGATCTTTGTAAGTTTGAGGGCACCCTGGTCTACCCAGCAATATCTAGGCAAGCCAGGGCTATACAATGAGACCCTGTTTCATACAAAACAAAACAACAAAGCAAAAATCAGTGCATGTAGCTCTTTATAAACATTGTTGATTTTATATTTTATTTGGTTTTTATTGAAAGCTTATTTTAACTACCATACTAATTTATTCATTTGCATAATCTAATTTCTATTCTAACAGCAGTTTAGCAAGATAAGCAACCACATCACTTCCTTTTACAATAGTGGGCTAAGGTGAGCAGAGAAGAGAGTAACTTTCCCAAGGTCATATAGACACAATACCCAGTGAGATATATGACAGAAGGATCTATATTTTTCATCACTGTATCATTTTCCAACAACTTACTACAAAATTCCAATAGCTTTCAGAGTCTTATTCAGTCACTCAATTTTCGATTACCCAAAGATGACTACCAAGCATAGTGATGTTTGCTTATAATTCTAACTGCACAGACCGCTAAGCAGTGAGATTCTCAAAGCCAAAGTTTGGGACCAATCTGAGCAACATGAGAAGACCCCCTCTCAAAAAACAAACACAGAGGAGACTGAGGTAAGAGTGTAAAGAATTTGATGGTACCCTAGGCTAAACAGCAATACCTTTTTGATAAAACAAAAACTATAAGCAAACCAGAAAAAATACATTATCTATGTACTACTACTTAATGGAATATTAAAAAGTCTAAACGCAGGGATCAGTGATTTAGCAGCTTTATGCTCTCAAAATTGTTCTATTGAATGAAGTACTTATTTGTAAACCTAATTTTCTTCATCTTGATTTTAGATTAGAAACGTCCATACATTTCTGAGTAGGCACTTAGGAAAATTTTGGAAGTGAGTAAGTCTGCCATTAGTAATGTCGTCATTGATATTTTAGGCTATGGCCGACTATAGATATGCCGGCACATGTTTTAATACTTTATTTACATTTCAAATGTTTTCCCCTTTCCAGGTCTCCCCTTTGGAAGCCCCCACCCCCACCCCTGCCTTTATGAGGGTGCTCCCGCACCCACACACCCACTCCTGTCTTCCCTCCCTGGCATTGCCTTATACTGGTGTATCTAACACTTTCAGGCCCAAGGGCCTCTCCTCTCACTGATGTCCAACAAGGTCCTCCTCTGCCACATATGTGGCCAGCACCATGGGTCCCTCCATGTACATTTTAAGGATAATAATACTGAAATCTTCCTCTAAGTCGGTGTCATTGGGAACACACAGCATAGTAAAAATCATTGCTTACATGCAGGTGCCAATTCTACTATAAACATACCTACTGTGCTTTGAAAGTCTGGGTAGGGAGCTGGAGAGAGAGCTTAGTCAGTAAAGGACTTACTTCACAAGGACCTCAGGTTGATCCCCAAAGTTCAAAAATTGCTGGGTATAGAAGCATGTGCCTGGAACTGCAGTATGTGAGGAGTGGGGAGTGGGGGACCTAATAAAAGTGGACCCATGAGGTTCATTGAACAGCTGGCCTAACCCTAATGCAGAGTTTCAGGCCAGTGAGAGAAACAGTCTCAAATGAAATGGTGGAGAATACAGAAGGACAATATCTCACCATCAGCAATAAATGTAAAGCTACTCAAAATCCTAGAGACAAAAAAAAAGAAAAAAGAAAAAAAGAAAGAAAGAAAAAAGGAAGAAGAAAATAAAGGGAGAAGAAAACAAAGAAATTAAAAACTTGGATTCTGCCAGAAGCTGCAATTGCTCTAAGTCCCATTTGAATATTTTATGATTTTTGACATGTTTATTTCAATATATTTAAAATGGTTGTTTACAAGTCACCTTGAGTGGGTTGCAACACCCATTACTTGGTCAAACAGCATTACAGGCATTTCTATGTGGGTACTTTTTAAAATGTAATTCATTTCTAAACATGTTGTCTTTGGATAAAAGAGATTCCTCTCTTAACGTGAATGTGGCTCATGCAATCATCCAAGACCTAAGAGAAAAGATTGAGGTCCACTGAGGGAAAGGAATATTGACTCTACTGCCTTGGGAATGAACTCTAGTACATTTACTCTTCGATGAGGCTCAGGCTTCTGGATTTTAGGCTCACCAAACCCCACCATATTATGAGTCAAATGCTTATAATTTATTATCTCTTTTGTAAACACAATTCTATTGCTTTTGTTTCTCTGGAGAGCCTAACACTGTCTAACATACATAGGGACAGAAAGCTTCAAATGGCTTCACTTTTTATTTTATATTAAAGCAGCCATAAGAGGCATGCATTTCTATTAAGATGGGAAATTAAGATTAAGATCTACCTTCTTATAGGCACAATGGAAGTTGTGGAAGAGAAAGGATACCCCACATCAGCAGTATGGCCATATTGATTTCTACAAAATACAACTAGACACACCTAAAAAGGCTCTGTGGATTTTGTGTGACCAAGTTACATTAACAATGTCAGCATCAAGGTACCTGACACTAACCCAGGGACTTTATTGTCTCTGTTCTCTAAGAGGAAAATCCTACCTCCTTGAAAAAGTCTGCTTTATTGACACTTTCCCTTTGATGTCACTCATGTGTCCTCAGTGCTGTTGGCGTTTAAATGCCATTTTATACATTGGGCAGTACAAAAGGATGAGGTAAAACACATGGACTTGAACATAGGCAAGGGTTAAGCACAACTCTGCTGGATATTAGGGAGTTATTTAGCAAATTATTCCATCTCTGCTCTTAATTTCCATTGCCTATAATACACAGCCCTTGATACTGTTTTGAAAATTAAATGATAAAATTTTCACAGTATTACCTAACATTTGTTGAGAAATTTTAGTGTGTGAGATGCGGTTTATATTATAGTACCATATGCCATTATTTATAGTTTATTGTATTTTTATATTATTCTGTGTTTTGACTGTGTGTATGCATATAGACAATGTATATGCATTATTTTTATGTGAAATATATATATATATCCTGGTTCCCAAGAAAGCCAGAAGAGCATGTCAGAGCCTTTGGAACTGGGGTTAAATGGTTAAATGGAACTGGGGTTAAATATGGAGGTGAGAAGATATGGGTGCTGTGAACCAAATCTCTATTCTATTAACTGATGAGGATTATCTCTAATCCAACCAATGACATTGTTATCTCTACTCTACCAGTATGGACTCTGAAATTCTGTTGTCATTGTGACTTAGTCAAAATGCATGATCTCTCTCTATAAAAGCTTAAGCCTAGACACTGTGTCATCATGATGCACTTCTCCTTGTACATCCACTACTTTTTTTGTGTTTTACCTTACCTACAGTGAGTGAATGACTTATTAAATTAATGACTATTTAGGCATCTCTGTAAGGATTCCATTCATATGTTGTTAAAAATAAATTGCACATCCTTTAGATCAATGGACACAGAAGTAAGACTTTGTATCTCAAATTTTAATGGAGGATATGCATGATGATCTTTAGAAACTTGAACTTTACACTTGAGTAGAATGGTGAGATGAAGCTAAGTGGGCTCTGTAAAGTATGGAAGATTTGTCTGTTGTTTGTTAGCATTGCCTGATATCCTCAGGTTATATTAGTTTGTGAACTTACTGATATTTCTGTACATTTAACTGAACTGTAGAAAATCTGGCAGTCAGGCTAGATTTAACACAACGTAATAGCTAATACAAATAAAAGAACTCAAAAGCCTTATAGTAATGAGAAAATTTATATGTTTTTTAAATTGCTTTTGTGTATCTTTTTCTAAGATAGACTTGAGAGGAAGATCTGAACTATCAGGAAACCAGTACACTGAAGAGAATATGGTCTCTAACTGGTGATGTTACCTGCAGCTTTATCAGTCTCTCTGAACATGTTGAATGTCATCAAATACAGATCCATCAAAAATATGTGATACAGGAATTATTTTTAAGTATCCTCAAAGCTCTGAACATTTAAATTTTATATAAATTACATTATACTACAGTCTGAGTAAAATTGCTAAGGATTTATACTCATTATAGTGTTTTTAAAACTGGAAAAAACTTTTAATGTATATAAATACTAGGATTTATTAAAACAATATAATATATTGAATTTCTTTTTATTTTTCTTGTAGTATTAGGGATCAAAATCCAGGCCTCTCTATGCTGGGTAGTCACCCTTTTATTGAGAACACTCAATCCCCAGATTATCTCGAAATTGATTACAAGACATTTTAAAACCAATAAATATGATTTTAAAATCTATTAATCTATTAATTTAAATTCAATACTGGATCCTCTGCTATAGGAAAAAAATACATATTTTGGCTTGTGTATGCTGAACCTACTTTCTTCATTCACATCATCTGTTTTGTCCTTATGTGAATCTGAGTCCCAAGTTCTAAGAAAGGCATATTCTTTCTTTTTTCATTTCATTTTAAGAAAATAGATTTATTATAGCATAGTGTACAGTGTCATAATATTGAGGTTCAGATATATAAACTTTTTTCCATATTAAAATGTGGATGTCTGAAATGTGCTTTCTGCATTATGTTGCTAGTTTAGACTTGTGGAATATCTATTAAAATTCTATCCTAATTCAGCTCGGTGGCAACAGCAGGAGAAAAGCAGTGATGTATGGATGCCTCCTGATTGCATGACTGACAAAATCACAGGAGCTCCTTCATTACTGTGAGAACTCAGGTTGGGGTGCAAATGGAAATGGGTATCAGGAAAGTATTTGCTGTGCTTTCAGGGGTAAACCCTCTCCATGGCATGCGTATAACAACATTAAAAATGTACATCCTATTATTGAATTTTGGATGAGGTTAATATAAAGAAAAATGCCTCAAGGAGTGTTGATTTGAGGAGCGACATTTTCTTCCTACCATATGCTAAACTAGCCAGGTTTCACCAACATGTATTCAAGGGAACCTCAAATAAAGGCTTACATTGGCTTATCAAGCAAAGCTTGAACAAAGGGAAGAGTTTCCTTCACCAGAACTCAGAATTTTCATTAACTGGAACCAAATATGAGATTATGCTGTTAAGATCAGCAAATAATCAAAGAACTATGTTTCAGTCCAAATTGATGGACATAGTTAAACAACAAACAGACAGTCTTAAGTTAACACATATAAATTAGCATTACATAAGATGTTAAATATTTTTTAAAAAGCTATCAAAATGAGAAAATACAGCTTATAAGAAATTAAGTTGTGGATATAAAAAAGTCCATAAAGTACAACTCTCAAAAATGAAAAATAAAATTATTAAAAATTAGAAGTAAAAGGAGCGAATAACAAATTTAGTAGAGTTTAAGTGGAATTTGGACAACTGAAAGGCAGAGCTGGGACTCTCCCAGAATCCAACAGGGAGAAAGGGAAAGGGGAAAGGGTACAATGAGTGGCACTGAACTCTCAAGAAATGCAAATCAGTAAGTATCACAAATACATACAATATGCTTGGTGAGTTTTTGACAGCTGAGGATTAAGACTTGAAATTTTTGAATGTCAAATAGATTGTATAAATGAAATAAAAGTCATTTCTAACAAAAATAGAATATATAACTCATATAGGAGTAAAATAAATTGACTAAGCACACAGATATCCAACCAGTCCTCAAAAGCAGGAACATAGATAGAGTGTGAATAAGCTTTAAAAACTGACACAAAAACTCCAAAGATCATGGAGTACCATAGTACACAAATATTCAAATATAAGTTACAGGTCAGACAATATAGTTAATGGCAGAGTGCCAGCCAAGCAGGTATAAGGCTGTGAACTTGACTTGAAAACAAAGGTAATGGAATACACGTATCAATTTGAAGATAATGATTGACAGAGAAAAAAGTAAGAAAATATCAGCTACCTGTTACTTATCAAGTATGTATTAACTGATAAAATGAAATTTTAAAGCAAGTAGTCTTTAAAAATGATAGAGCTCTCATTTTTAATCATGGATGGGAAATCTTCATGTAGTTTCCACTCTTTCCCAAACTAAACCTTACAAAATCTACATGAAGAGGCTTCATTTCCTGATTAACAGTTCTGGGCTCACAACAAAAACTTTAAATAAAGTGTCCAATGTGTTACAGACATTAAGAAGTAAAGGAAGACAGTCCTAGGAACTAAAAACAAAAACCATAATCCTTCTAACCCAGTGGTTCTCAAGCTTTCTAATGCTCTGACTCTTTAGTACAGTTCTTCATGCGGTGGTAATCTCCAACCCTAAATTTATTTTAATTATTACTTTATAACTATAATTTTTGGTACTTTTATGAATCTTACTATTTTCCAATGGTCTTAGGCAACCGCTATGAAAGGGTTGTTCAAGCCCAAAGGGGGTTGAGACACACAGGTTGAGAAGCATGGCTCTATCTCCTACCTTCTCTCCCTCATACTAGTAGCCTTCTTTTCTTTGACTATTGCTTTTACATGAATATGTTTGCATATGTAGGCACAAAATATATAAGTACAGCCTGCTGACTCCATTTTTGTTCTTTGTGTCTATATAGTTTCAAGGCTGACCACTGTATATTGGTTAGTCAACGAGGGGATATCCTGTGTGAAACAGGCTAATTCTCCATCTCCCGACAGTCATTAGTTCTTGTAGGCCTTTCTAGATGTGTGAGGACCTGTAAAATTTTGCCCATAGCACATCTATTGATATGGTCATTGTTCTGATCTTGTTTATGCAGCCATTTCTAAAAAAGAATATTTCAGAACAGACTTTTGGTAGTCTAGCTCTTATTTCTAGCATCTTCCTTGATGTTCCTTGAGCTATGCATCTTACATTAAATGCATAAACATTAATATAAAAGTGTTCCTTGGGCTAGGATCACCATGATCAGTTAATATATGCATTTTGTCCAGTTTGCATTTTCCATGATGATCTCTATTCATTGCATACAGTGCCTTCTTTGATGAAGGGTGATATCTACCACACACACACACACACACACACACACACACATGTATGTATGTATGCATGTATGTATGTATGTATAAAGATAAGATGTAGAATGCTATAAGAAAGCTTAAAAGAAGTTAAGTTACTTGGGATGATAATGGTCCTTGCAAGGACCATAGTTTAAAATCTCAGTACCTGGTACAAGATATCTCCTCTCAAATGGTTGGTCATGGTAGTCCAATTGATCTCTGACAAAAAATAGAGATTGTTATTACAGTTCTTGGTTTCCTCTCAGAGGTATATTGCTGATGGCAATGCACATTCTGGATACAAGACTTGG
The DNA here is from genome assembly GCA_019843965.1 of Rhynchomys soricoides. NCBI lineage: Eukaryota > Metazoa > Chordata > Mammalia > Rodentia > Muridae > Rhynchomys > Rhynchomys soricoides. The sequence continues at coordinate 7,568,801 of JADRCH010000008.1, forward strand.
ATTATTGGTGCTGCATCTAACCTGAAAACCTCTTTCCTCATCTATGGTACTAGAAAACACTATGAAAGATGCCAACAGAAAGAAGAAATCAATCGTTCTACAAGATGCAACATTTATAAACTATAATAAACCTATTCATAATGGTGAAATAAATGTATGCACATGTTGGTGATTGCCTACAGCTGACTACTTGTATGTAAAGTCCATTCAATAGGAGGGATAACATGCCTTGTCCTAGAAACCTACCTAACTTGCTGGTACTAGTTAGGCGATGAACATTAGTACTACTGCAACTCTACTAGACATCAAAATAATTGTTTTAGACACCCGTGTAGTCAGAATTGTATTAACTAAAACCATATAGACTTGAAGTAAATGCTCCCTCATAACAAATATTCAAAACATTTTTCAAACACTCATGTAAGTCTATTTTAGATAAACAAACATTGTTATTGACAGAATATGAAATATGAACCAGAGGAATGAAAAAAGGAAAATGAAAGTGGAAGAATAAGAAAATCACAGGGCCATCTAAGCTATGTGTCTATTTCAAAAACAAAATATCTGTTGAATCACAAAGAGTTAAATTTTGGAGAATAAGGGAGTATTGAGTGATGGACCCTAAATGAGCCACTTGTTCCATCTCATATGAGGTTCCGGGTATATTACAGAAGACAGAGCAGAGAGAATGGAAAAGCCAGAGAATGGGGAGTAACATTGCATGAAACGGCACGAAATCACAGGAGTTGTGGTTACCCATGTAAGATCTGCACAAGACTGCTATCATCCACCTTCCAGCATTCATGGTTTGGGAGTTTGTGAGGTCCATACCAAGCTCCATGAAGGTCTATAGGTAGTTAATAGTCGCTAGGAGAAATATCATTTATTCAGGGGCGAAACCACTTTGGTAAGGTTTCCATGCTCAGTAAATAAGTGTGACTTGCACTCAAGCAAACAATCATAACTAAAGTCAATACATCACACAGATACACAAAGGCAGAAAGATGAATAGGGCTTGCTGTGAAGAGGGTTTCGACAGGAAGGGTAAGGGGATAAGAGAGGATAATGCAGGAAGAGAGTTGAAAGCACTAAAATTCATTATCAACATGTATGAAATTATCAAAGGAGAATTATGAAATGTTGGCAAACAAATTTCATACATTTCAAATAAAATATGCAAAGATCTGATTAAGCTTATCAGAAAAATGTAAGGGCATCTTAATATTATTAGAAAACTCTATAGTTATAAATCATCTTCAAAGTAATTTTAAAAATAAAATATACTTTTAACTGTATAAATCATATGGCTATTAAGTGATAAGGAAAGAAATTACCTTTGGTGCCTACCAAAGACCTTACAGTAAAGTGACTCTAGGGAATCGATTGAAATTTCAAAATAGTTCATCTTAACAATAGCAACAAAATAGACAAGCACAGTGTTGAGTACGATTGTTAGCAATGGCATTTTCATGCACTGTTCTTAGCACTGGAATAAAATAGGGACATAAAGTTTCTAAATAACAGAAAGCGTGTATCAGGGAGTTTTAACTTTTAAGTCATGTTTTGACTGGAAACATCATAACCAACACATTATAAATTATTGCAAATCATTGGCCTTACTGTAATATGGTAGATGAGTACACAAAGTTTCATGGCCAGATAAAGGGAATTTTACTGTGTTGTCTACATTAATCTCTATAGGCTACTATAAAATATTGTCCTAAATTGGTAGATTACAACCATCTAAGTTCCTTTTTTAAACTTTTTTAAAGGATTCTGCTGTCCATAAACCTGAAATAAAGAAAACCTTCATTTTGAAGTTTCTTGTCTGTTTTTCCTTGTCAAGCTTGTTTTCTGGTGGCTCCACCATGAGTTTTAGCTATGACATCACTCTTCCAATCTCTGTCTCCAAGATTGTGTTACCATTTCTGTTTCTCCTACTTTCCTTGTGAATGTGACATCAAACAAAATTTTGTCAACACACTTAGGTCAGACAAGAAAATTAATATGGCCTTTCATCTCAATGCTCTTAGTTCCATTTCCAATATCTCCTGAAGATGACAAAACCACTAATTCCCACAAATAAAAATGTATCCATCGCCTCTGAGCCATAATCCAGTACCTTTATTCAGAAGCTATCTACAACCCCATAGTCTGAACTACAAAGAGAAAGTTTAAGTGATCCTACTCATGTTGCTCTTCTTTCTTACACATCCTGGTTCTTACTCTAGTAATTTGGGCATTTTTATGAATAGCTTAACTTGGGTATGATAAATATAATGAAAAAGTGAAAGAGTTCAGTAGTTCTTGGCAGTTGTATTAGTTTACTTCCTCCTTGTCACAGTAAAAAAATAATTACCAAAGCCAATGAAAGCATGGAGGCATTGTCTTAACAAGACAAGCTCACCACATGTGAAAAGTAGCAGACAGAGAAGTAAACGCTGGTGCTTACCTTGCTTTCCCATTTTTCCCTTTCATTATTAATCTTGGGACCTTAGAATTATGGCCAACACTTGTGCCTTGGTTTTCCATCCTCAGTTAACCTCTGTAGGAACACCCTCTCAATATAGGTGCAGTGCTCAAAGATCAGTTAAGTCAGCATTGTAACCCCAGCACCCAAATGGCTCCCATGGATATTTTCTGCCCACTTGTGTATTCCCTTGTCTTTTTGTTCCCTCCAATAGCCATGGTCTGTCATTCAGTACAGCAATGTCCCAACTCCATGAAATGGATCATTATTAAGATAGTGGAAACCAGGCCATGTGGTTCTCAAAAATCACTTTCTAGCTTCCATCCCAATTCAGGGTGACCATGCTGTGAATATTGAAATATAAATGGAAACCTCTCAGTTGCCATAGAAAGCAAGCTTCCTCTGTGATCAAAAGCAAGGCCTCTGCTGTTTGCTGTTTCCTGGTGCTCATAGAACCTGCATGAAGAGAAAACACCAGCATTGTATCTTCTTGTTAGGTGTGTTAACGGTGAAAGGTAAAAGGTCTATAGGACCAGAAGAAATGGTATTGATTACTTTATCATAATGTGCCCTTATATCCTGTGTGTGTGTGTGTGTGTGTGTGTGTGTGTGTGTTCAATGCTTATTCTGATTCTAGGTTTTGTTTAATATACAAAAAGGTAGCATCATTATCAGTATTATAAACACTCTTTCACACTCTGAGATCAGAGAAACACATTTTCAGCTACAGTGGGGGAACTGTGATATTAAATAGAGCTTGTCTTTATGTGTTCCACTTTCTTTTGAATAACTGAGTGCTATTGATTGCACTTTTAATATGGGCAAAAACTAAATCCTATAGGCATTAAGATTTTACTTTTTGTATTTTTCTTCTTCCTTCTTTTCTATATTTCTGACATATACAACTATTTGGTCTACACATGCTTTTTTGATACATGAGACAATGCTTGAAGCTGTCATATTATCATATCTACCTGACAGATTCTCCTGGCAAATAACAATGTTGACAGAAACAATTGACATACAACATCTAAAATATAAACCTCTCTTCAGATTATTGACTTGTGCTTCTGAGAAGAAGAGCTTTCAGTACCGCTGACAATCACACCTTGCTCTTTCAAAAGTGTGTTTTTAAATGCCAAAATGTACTTAACCAGAGTGTTTGTGGGGATATGTGATATTGAAAGTTAGTTTGAACACAGAGTTCTGTGGACCTCACCATTCACAAAGCGTCATATCATGCATTTAAGGCTTGGGTTTTGTTTGTTTTTGAGCATGTGAAGTGAATTAAAGATAGATAAAAATTTTGTCAACTGGTGACTTTAAATATTTAAAAGTTATCTGAAGTGTTTATGGATGGCTTATCATAGTGTCATCTTAAAAGATTAGGTGAGGTAAACAATAATATTCTTGAATAATCATGTCTCAGCATAATCCAAACCAGTTCACATGAAGAGGAATCATAGTTCATGTCAGAAATGTCTAACCACCAGTAGATATAAGACTGATAATATTGGTTTAACTGTTGCTTATGTGCACTCTACTTATTGAAACCTCCATTAGCTATTTCTAGAATACTTCAAAGTCTAAAAGCAATATCTTTTTTGACAAAGTACACATGATTAAGATTAGTATGCTGAATATCTCTTCATTATTTCCACATAGCCATATTTATGCATGAATATGAAATTGAAGATGCACTTTGAACATATCGTATCATTCCTTAGTTTATGACTTCTGAATTTTTCAATGCAATTTTCACAAAATACTCTGTGACTAGGCACTTTGGGAACTTAAATGAAGAGGATCTCACTATTAATAAATTGCCTTCTGTCTCATTTATATTTAAGATTTTTCTTTTTGAAAATTATTCCTTCAGTGAAAAATATTTTCAAATTCCGCTATGAAAACAACGTTGATATTCCCCATTGAGTTGGATGTACAAATACATTTGTATTTGTTATAAAATAAATTCTATCCATCTGGGTTAAGTTGTCTAGTATTTACATTATACTTTTATGTTCAGTAACTCAGTCTTTATGTGTATGTTTACACACACATATATATCAAAGTAATTATTACCAACTATGTAGTCTTGTGTTTCCTCTCTTAATTTTGATTTAGTTTTCCACAAAGTGTAATGGGAAGAATGGAAACTGAGTGAGAGTACAGAGAGAGAGAGAGAGAGAGAGAGAGAGAGAGAGAAGGGAGGGAGTGGGAGGAAGGGGGAGGGAGGGAGAGAGAAAGAGAGAGCGAGAGATTCACACACACAAAAACAAAATTTGGCAGTCATTTGGCAGTTCAAACTTCAGGTCCTTTATAAATGATGGGATACTGATTGTAGCTCTGCAGACATAAATCCACTGGAAAGTCTTCAGATTTAAATGACAGGTTAAGGCAAAACTTCATCCAGAATTTACAATTCATCTTTGAAGCTTATTATATCTGCTAAGACAGAGCCTTGGTTCAGTACTGAGCCTATGTCATGTTCACTTTCCTGTAAATTGGCCACAAGTACATTTTATAAACAATTAATATATTTCAATCAAGAATCCTATTTGAAAACAACTCAAAGAGAAAAAAAATTTATGGAAAGGTAATACACTTTTGGCGAGATATTGAAGAATAATTAAATGGAAATCATTAATAAACCCATTGATGTTCAATAGATATTTGAAGTTATTTATTTGTATATTTTATGTGTTGCCTAAATAATATTATCACTCCATAAAGTAATTAACTGTCATGCATTGATTAGAAATAGTCATTAAAATTATATTCATAATATCCAAACAGGTTTTGAGCTAAGAGTCTTTTTGAGCTCTGTTTGGAGGTTGGTTAGTTTTAACTATTTGCTGCTAGGGAAGATGAGCTACCAGCCTACAGCCATTCAGCTAGCTGTAGGATAGTATAAGCTTTATTTGATCTTATTATTTCATCTGACAGTGAGGGCCTGGTCAAGCATCATATGGATACAATTGCCTTCTCTTTGTCTCAGATGGAGATTTTCAAAGCACTCTTTAATTGTTGCACAGGTGTGCTAGATCAAATCTGGATCAAAGAGAAAGTTTACACTTTCTTTCATATAAAGTTAATATTGTTGATCTTATCAATTTAGCAGTTCTTACCTCTTATATAATCTATAAATCACCTTGCAGCTATGCTCATGTCCCTGGTCAGTAAGGAGCCAGTGTGAGAAAGATAAAGACTTCCATCTGCTGAGTCCTGTTTTATGGCACTTAGCAGAGTGGATGTTTGATGGTTTCAAGTAAGAAGATATGAAATAGAATTTCCAAAGCAGTGATTTAGCATGGATTAGAATGAGGTTAAAGATCAAAACCCCAATGTGTTTATTAAGTCTTTTTAATCAGTATCCAAAAAGAATTCCATTAAATGTAATGCCAGGAAATCCAACTAAGGAAATATCTAACTGGGCTTCACTTCACAAAGTCACAGTTAACTTGAAATAGGTTAACTATTCAAGTATCTGCATACCTTTGCTGTCTGACTCAGTCTCAATCCAGTCCCTTCGTAAGAGCTGTCAATTTACAGACAGCATTATGCAATGTTAGACCACTGTTGCCATCCTTACAGTACGCCTTAAATAGTATGCTGCATTTAATAATAGTCACATAATCCATTTCAATAACTTTCTGATACATCCCAAATACTTCAACTATTATTTGTTCATTGGAAGTTCTGCTACAGCTTTCATTAAATAAAAAAGTACTTAACCATCACATTCATTTAAAGAACTGGCTTAAGATCCATAACAATTATACAAATCTAGTTCACATTTTTATGTGATTCAAAGTTTTGTTACCAAAATGAAATGATTTGTCAAAGAAATACACAGTGTTTATACATTTTAACTTGATAATATACAGAATAATCAAAACAAGAACAAATGATCTTCCCTTAAAATAAATCATATTTTCATTGACTAGTATTTACTTGGTTACTTTTAACCTTGGTTACTTTTAGGCTGGAGAAGATGAACTTCCAGCCTAAGGCCATTCAGCTAACTGTAGGATAGCCTAAGCTTTACATTATTTTATTGGAGCTACTACATTCAATTGATTTTAATTGTGTAAACTATACAGAGATCATATGATTCTCACTAGGTAATCTATCTGGTCTTGGGCACTTGGTTTAAATGAATGGTCTAAGTTTCTCTCTATAAGTTCAACAGATAAAACACAAAGCCTCTTTTAGGTGGGGTTGACTTTGTGTGTTTGGGCATTGCTTCCTCTGTGAACAGGACTTCGCATCCTCTGTTGTTGGATTTCTTTCTGCTGATCAAAACTCCATCTGTCTGATCACATCAATTGTTTAGCAGTATACTACTTAAAAAAACATTTACTTTGCTAGTGAGTCCCAGCTTTGCAACGCCTTTACTAGCCTCTTCCACAAATGACAAACTATTGGGTCTGCTGGCCCTCAACAAACATACAATTAGTATTCTAGCCAGGACAGTCAGGCAAAGTCCATCACTATATATGCTTCCATATGTGTGTATATACATATATATACATATAATCACATATTTTTATCACTATTCTGTAATACCCTGTATGTCACAAATAACCTCTTTGTTGAAAGGTAAATCACTGAATTTCTCCATAGTGTTTAACTGATTTATATGGCCCTCAAGCAAATACCAGACTGCCTTAGTTATTAGTTATGGTTGTTGGCTTTATAAATAGATTTGCTTTTCTGTAGAACATATCTGTCTTCACTATTATTAACATTTCATTATACACAAATTTTAGAATGAGGGTGAATTCTATCTCCCCCTACACATACAAATACACACATATACACACACACACACACATACACACACACACACTCATCCCTGTTGGGCATTATATTGGCATTATAATAGATCTGTAAATCAAAGTGTTATATCTAGTATATCTGGTATATCATTTCACTATTGATATTTTTAAATCCATGATCATGGTATTCTATTCATATTGTTTTGGTATAACATCATTAAAGCTTTTGACATTCTTCTTATACATTCTTTGTTCTAAAAGTTCTGATGTGCTTGATCAACCTGTACTATTTCATTTTATTTTCCTTTATGTACCATTGTTGTGTTCTTGAATACATTAACATAACATTAACACTTTCATTTGCACTCTCTGTACTCTTACCAGGCTTGCTTATGAATTCTAAAAGTTTATCTTGCTTATAATCTTGAACACACTCACATTTTAAGATACTCAATAAGGATGATAGTTTCTATGGAGAATCTGGTAAAAATCGTGTGAGTATGTATGTGTGTGTGTGTGTGTGTGTGTGTATGTGTGTGTGTATGTATGTGTGTGACATGTAGTGGAACTTTGCCAGTTTTTACATTGAGATGTGTATGATTCTGGACAAATTCTTTAGCTTTCATATCTCTATTTCATTATTGGTTGAATGGAGATGAATCCAAACTCCCAATCTTCTGTGTCCTCAGTAATTTGGTTTCTGTGTTTCATTCCTGTTTTGATTTATGATAACAGACCCAACTCGACTTAATGAGTATCCTTATTTGAATTGATACTGTCTATAGCTCATTGTTTATATCTACAAAGACTCTATTTCCACAGGTCATATCCAGAACAAAGCATATATATATACATACACGAATATTTTATGTAGGTGATATATATAAATTTTTACACTTGACATTTTAAAAATGCATTTAGGCAGTTAACACAAAACATCAATCCTCTTTTTTATCTTAAAAATTATCTTACATTGATGAAATTCATTGTTATATTGATAATCACAAAATTATTTGTAAACAAAGCAACTGTTCTGCTTAATTATATTTCTGTAAACCTGATACTTGAATATTTTATATGTACATTTAGCTGTTAAATATGGAAATACAGAGGTTGGCTTTCACTCCATTTTTAATGAAGAATGCCTGTAGCCATATTTATGTGAAATGACATAGAAGGTATTTTAAGTAGTTGTTTCCAACTATTTCCAACTAGTAAGATTTTTTTCTTCAGTCTGATTTGATTATATCAGGTCCAACATCATATCTATCTATTTCTATCTCTATCTCTATCTCTATCTATCTTTATATCTATCTCTATCTATAATTTATTTATTTTCGGCCCTTATAGCTCTTTCTTTTTTTACTTTTTTCTTATTTTTCATTTTGTAGTTCATTCAATTTTCCTTTAATATTAACATCAGTTTTTGTAGAAATTCCCCAGGTAATGTTGGAAGGTCACTGGAATTTACTTTCTTATTGCCATTATAAATTGAGTACTCTGATGTTCTTGACAATCTCTACAATGCTTCTGAGAAAATATGCTGCCTATAAATGCAGTTATACTAATGATAAATGAGCATTTAACTTCAATGCTTTAAATTTTGTCATATATCAATTTTCTAAAATTGCTAAATAGAATCTAGTGTAAATACAGTAACATTTGTTTGTGTTTTTCCCTCTGGCTAGAAGCCATAGTTTGATTTTGACTAATGAAATAAGTTACACTTACACAAAAGTGGAATTTATTTCAAATAGCAACAAATGGCATCTAGTTGAAGATTTCTAAATGATGATTAAAAAGCAAACAAAGTTATGAGGAAATTTCAAAGATTAATAGAATGATCAAGGCATATTTTAGCAAAGTCATAGCTGTCTCAGAATCAAAATAAGTTCTTCTTAAGCTGGGTAATCCTCTACCTCTTTCAGTCTCTCCTTTAGCTCTTCAAGTCATACAAGAATATGTTCTATTAATTTCAACAGGCTCTTAGGTAACACATATGAATAACATATCAAATGAAAATACTTTAGTCAATGGGGACTTAAGCAGTTAATATGTCCAGCTGGCATTTATCTTACCTTAGAAATCTTACAGTGACTAGATCAAAGTTTTATCAGTAAAGAGACCGTCTTAAGCTTTTAATTATTTGTCAACTTATAATAATGTCTATAAGTTTTATGGCAAATTTATTCTCCTAACATAATATGGTAGTCATCACAAGAAAAATCAAAATGGTATGCATAGATTTCCATAACAGTTTTAGAATTGTTAATCCAAAAATCTAATAACAAATTATTTCATAATCCATAAATTTTTAAGTATCAAGATGATACCTTGAGTAGAAATTTATGTCATATGTTCCATGTGTGTGTTGCAGTCAAATGCAGGTAAGCTACAACCAGTGCATAGTGTGACTTTAAAACTATTTGGATGAATTTTCTTTCAAGCTTTTATTTTATTTTATTTTTTTATGGACTCAAGTCCATCTTCAAAAGCTATCACTATAGCAAAGAAATATTCTGCAATATTACTTCAAAAATACAATAATCTGAAACTCTACATGCCCCAAGCACTTCAGGCAATGCAAATACAACTGGTATTTAGAATCATCCACTAATTTATTTCATGCTGGACACTTAGGATTCTGAATGTACTATGATTCGATAGAGGTAAGTAGATACTGTTCTCCTATCCTTAACCTTCTTTGTAGAATATCGATATTACACTTCAAGGTCTGAAAACATTATGTAATGAATTTACTCAAATGTAACATAGTAGTAAAAGAAGGTTCTGAAAAATATTTTGTCAGTGTAGTATCATTTAAAAAGTATCTCACTTTGGAAAGCTCAGAGTGAAAGATGAAGAAAAAGTGAAATTTAAGTGATCAGTCCCTATGACAAAGCCCCTGTAATATTTAGTGACTATTAAGTTAATACTTAGCTTGATACTCATACATGTCTAACCTACTAAATATTCATAAAAACTTTACTAGTTTTCAGCATAGTGGGACAATTCAAAAGCTTGACAATGATGACTAATTTAGACTTCAATTTCAATGATAAGACAGGAGACAAAAGATATAGAATAATTACCTGAATTTGCATATATGTTATATATTCAAAATTCTGACATACTTATGGATATTCTAATTACATTAAGGTGTAGAGACAGGAATAATTTAAGAATTCATGATAGGTTAGGGAATTCATGAGTTTAATTATAATAGAAGTCTTAGAAGATGTTGCTATTGAATTATACCTACATTGCTGACATCTGATAGAGATTTTGAATTTGACATTATGGAATGTGACATTTTCTATGAGAATCAATCCTTAATTTTTTTTCAGTATTTTCAACTATGAGGATGTGTGAAATACTACCAAATATGAAAAAAATCATCGTATTAAAAAAATCAAGGAATTTCAATTGTCACTATGCAACCTAATTACAATACAAATGATAACAATTTACTAACATACTGTGAGATGTCTACATTTTTGTCAGAAAGAAAAACTTTAAATCATATGCTAAAATTCATAGTAGCAAGATAACTATAAAAAGAATTATAAAAGAAATAGTAAAGAAAAAGTACATTCATCAAGAAAGTTTCTCCATAGATCAAAATTTTAAACTCAAAAGGACAGGGTGGTGAAAGTTGGTTTGGGTTCATTTGACATTCAGAATAATGCTCAATTCAAAGTATTAGGACCATGCCATTTTTCTTGACAGTGGTATTTTGCATGCGGATTGCTGCATAGATTCAATTTACAAGTCTTTTATACTCTGAGTCCTTTTTGAAAAGTGCAGGGACTGAGAAAATCCTCATCAGCAAGTTGTACCAAGCCCTATCTGCCATCAGTGGGGCTAGATCAGTAACTATATCACATGGGAAAGTTCCTGAAGCAGAATTATCTCAAGGGAGAAGACAGGTTTGTCTCAGCAGGAAATTTGAACATTTTGCATTTTAAGAAGAATATGATTGTGGCCCTAATGTGTCTAAACAGTTAAACATTTTTTCCAAAATGCAAATATCTAAGCCACACCCTAACAGAAGTTGGTTAATTTACTTTGAACAAGGATTGCTGTTGTCCTTCTTTCCAATCCTTGAGCGCATCAAGATACAGATCACCGGATTAATGATTCTCCACACATACAAGGTCCTTCAGCCTTAAAGGCCACCTGCTTTTACTTTATGGCCCTAATGGTTTTGATTTGCTCGGTTACCAGAGTTGAAGTGAAACCTAGATACTCTGGATTCCTACCTAGCCAAAATATCTTCATTTCCAATCATTGTCTCATATGCTCTGAGAAACAAGGACTTTAGTATTTTGATTGTTCCGAGGTTGTTAGTAGACACCAAATAGCATCGCAAAGCTTCTAAACACTTACTTATATTGGAAGATGAACCTGGTAGTCTTGCTCAAGGGTTATATATTTGCATAACACAGTTCTATTTCCAGTCCTTCTTATAACTCAAGCTCAGTTCAACACATCGTGAGAGCTCATTATCATAGGCCACACACTTGTCCATTAGAATTGCCAAATTTGCACATGTAATTCTCATATGCTGTTATCTGCTTCTTATTTAGCTCCAGAAATAGTCCCGGATCCATAATAACTTCATTATTAACTTAATACAGTGTCAGAATCATGATTTCCCCATTAATATTAGTTCAATGTCTCTGACAAAAACAAAAAACCAAAACACACACACACACAAACACACACACACACACCACAAAACAAAGCAAACAAAAAACAAAAACACAAATAAAACAATCAAAATGAAGTGCATGGGGGATGAAAACCAAATAAGTGAATATTTCTCTGTTGTTGATCTAGGAGTCAAAGGAGAAATCCTAGAAAATGAATAAAACACAAAAAGAACTTAGTGCCAGACTCACTGCATTGAAAAGAATGAAGTGTGGGTAAGATGTCGAATGTGAGCTTGGCTTACATCCGTGAACTGTTGCCAACTATACATACTTTTTTGGGGTTTTATTGTTTTATTTTGTTTTAATTTCTTTTATTTTGGACTCACCTATGAAGGCTGGAAAGTAGAAATCAGAAATATGCTTTCATGATCGACTTGAGCTTCCTATTCCCTGTGTTTTGGCAAATTTTTACATTGATCATATGCACATAATTATATACAGAAATGAGGACGAGTTTTGCTTAATATTTAATACTTTTGTTGCAGAGAGTCAACAAAGAAACAAATTAAACCCTTGATTTGATATGTATTTGGGACAGTGTATTGAAAATTATTGCAACAGCAAAGTGATATCAGTCTTAAGTATTTCTATTTCCAAATAGACGACTCCCAGTTAGCTTTCATAAAGTGCAGTTATTTGCTTATAAAATCTAAAGGTATGGATTCTCATTACTTTGAGCTTTGTGCACAAAAGTAAATTAATTGCCACAGAATAGTCTGAAATTTGCATTTAAACACATCTTAAGACTTGGATAATCTTCAAGTTTCTTAATTGAAAATTAATGGCTTTCTCTTAAAACCCATGCAAAGTCAACTCAGTAGTGCCTAATTCTTAGAAAATTCTTGGTCCTTCCTTAGATGCTCGCATTAGCAACAGCTCTCTGCTTTCAAGTTTCCAAACGAATCCAAGTCATACTTCAAAAAATGAAGACAAGTCCAAATCAGAATTTACAGCAGATCCTAATTAATCTTTAAAAGTTTTAGAAAGGAGCAGAGATAACTAAGATGACCTGTATGGTTAAACCTTTTTGTTTCTTTGCTTTTGTTAAAGCCTTTTTATGTATGAATTGTTTTCACCATGGCTTATTTAACAATGCTATACTCTAAGGAATCTTTTTAATTAATTCAGTACATTCTTAGATATTTTTATACACACACACACACACACACATATACATTCATACATGTACATCATATATATATATGTATATATGTATATATGTGTGTGTATGTGTAGTTATACACATAAATATATATATAAATATACAATTCATTCTGATTATTTTCTGTCTATGTTCTCTTATCTCCCTACAAACTTCCTCAAATATCTTTGTTCTTATCAGATTCTTTCACTTAATCAAAACGTTGGATTTTGTTTTGTGAGCCATTTAGTTTAACAAGGGCCTTCTGCATAACCTCTGGTTTGGAGGTATCTATTAGAAGCTAGTGTGGTCACCAGTCAATACACATTCATTTGTATGAATGACTCCCTGAATAAAGAAAGAGCTTTATCAGTGAGTAATATGCCCTCTTAAGCCCCTCCTCTACAATTGTCTGAGAAAGTGGCCAGTGTTTTTCAACTTCAGAGCAGGCATCCATAGCTGCTAAGAATTATTGATTGCAAAAGATATGTCTTACTTAAAAGTTGGCAAGTCAGAAGCCTTTATATACTATGGCTCCTAAATTATTTCAGTACCCTCTTCCACAAGGTTCTCTGAACCTCATAGGAGATTCTATAAATGTTTAGTGTGGGGCTAAATACTCTTTAGTCACTTTTCTAAACACTTGAGCATTCATAAAGCTGCATTCACAGATACTAGAAAGTGGCTTGCTTGATTATGGATGAGAATAGCATACATCTCTGTGTATAAACATCAATATTTAGAAAGTGCTTTAATGCTATGTCCATTTAGCTGAACAAAGTTTTCACTAGCCACCAACCCCCAGGACCAATATCCTCCCTTGCCATGGGCTTTTAACCTGGTTTACAGAAATAAGCATTAAATCTATCCTGTGGAGTAGGTGCCAAATGCCATTGGAGAGCGATTGGTTATCTCTAAAACTAGTTCCACTAGTGCAAGTGTATAGTGTCTTCAGCTTATCTAGTTCCAGTGAGCAACTGAGAATAATAGGAAGAACCTGTGTAGTTGTGGCCATCCTCCTTGACCATAAGCCATAAGAAGGCATTTCACTCCAGACACTGGTTTTCATTTAATTAACGCATTTTCCAACCGTTCAAGCTATTTCTGTTTAAAGTCTTCTAGTTGTTCAACTATGTTTGTAAATTCTATTATAATATGACAGCTTTTATATGTCCTTTTAATTTGGTTTAATTCACACCCCCTTCATGTTCCTACCCCTTCGCCTGAAATATTCTCCCTCTCTATTTTTCTATGATCTATGCTCTACAGTTTGCTCTCTTTTAAGACATCCCCTCCCAGTGATCTGGGTCTAATTTCCTAGTTTATACAAGAGCTCCAAGTTGAATTTATCAAACTAATGATTTGAAGTTAGGACTAGCGTGTAGTACTCATTTTTTCTGTGCTTTAGTTTGTCCTGTGTAATTTGTTCCAATTAAATCTATTTATATACAAACCTAGTACTCCCCTCTGATCCCCTCTGCAGTAATCTTACCAAAGGGATTCACCACCACACTCCCTGTCATTGATTTTAATATAAATATTATTAGCTATTCATTTTCCACTGGGTGCTCATTTACTATAGGGATTTTTTTCATGCCGTTAATTCAATTCTTTTGTTTGAAGGCACTTTCTATATTCTTTGCTATTCTCATCTTTGAGGTACAAGTGAAGACTGTGTGGCCTAATGTTTGGTTTTTTGTTTCCAATTTATTTTTCAATTTTAGTTTTACCTTTTTGGGTGGAAAAGAGTCTTGGTAGGATCCGTTTCTCTTTGTATCACTAATCATCATTATACATGTTTTAACACATTATATATCCTTGAAACTGTGATGTACATTGGAGAAACATGTAAGATTTCTGTTTGGGGATGACATGTTTGAGGCCAGACAATGTACAGTACTAACCCAGATCTCTCTTTGTTCATCAGCTTTTTGAGTCCTTTCCTGTTACTAAAAATAGAATAGAAAAGACTTGTGTTTGTATGGATCTTTTATGAAGCCTTCAGTTCTGTCAAAGTTTCTATAAATATTTAGGACCTCATATATTTAATACAGATAGACAGATGACATATCACTTAACATCTTCTTGAATGATAGACATTTATAATTGTATCCTTTGTCTCCTTTATTTTAATCACCTTTGACATATCATGTTGCCTATTACTGGTAAAGTCCTTTGGTTACCCCTTTCAGTGTCTCCCCTTCCTCCCTCCCTTCCTCCCTTCATCCCTTCTTCCCTCCCTCCCTCTTCCCTCCTCTTCTTCCTCCTCCTCTTCCTCCTCCTCCTCCTTCTTCTCTCTCTCTCTCTCCTATCTTCTCTCTTCTCTCTTTCTCTCTCTCTCTCTCTCTTTGTCTCTTTCTTCTGTTTGTATTAGCATTTTCTTGGAATATTATTCTGAATTGTCTCATTTTTCAATATATTCATATTCTTAATGTGAATCTCTTCTAAAGAGTTTTTATACCTTGTAAATTTACCTAGCCTGGCAGCATATCCATTTTGTTTGTTCTGAGTCTATAAACCAAATTGTGCCCTTTTTTTCTGAATTTCAATTGTTAAAACCCTAAAATACTCTGTGTGTATATATACATTTGCATATATATGTATGTGTGCATATATGTGTGTGCATGTTTGCATACATATGCATATATATCTTTTCAGATAAGTCCTTTAATAACGAATCAATTCATAAAAGTAGAACTCTAGTTAAATGTTTATTGCCTTTCTGAGGAGAACCATAAAAGAGATCTCTTCTCTCGCCTCACAATTCTACAAACTGAGGAAAGGCCATATTTGACAGAGATGTTAGCCATCAGATACATAAGGAAGACCTCACTAGGATCTGAAGTAGTTGACATCTTAATTTTCAAATTGACAGCACCCAGACTGTGACAAAATATTTTTCATTGTTTAAATTACTCAATTAATCATATTTTATTGTTATTGTGACAGACAAGACAGACAAAGACAGACATTGATACCAAGAGGTAGAGTATTATAACACATGACCGATTCATGAGAACTGCTTTGACAAGATGCTAGTGTTGATTTATAGGATTCTTAAACATGGGTCTGATGGGAGCTGAGGATAAAATCAGCAAGATGGAGGGATGTCCATCCACCCAGAAGTAATCTGGGCCATGAAGAAATGACAATCCTTGTCATGAAGAGCTTTGTTGAATTGCCATAGTCAAAAGTACAAAAAAGAAGTAAGACATGAAAATGCCATAAGAGGTTAAATTCAAGAAGGAAAACATGGACTTGGAACAATAATTGTCCAGGTCTTACATTTTAGCATGAAAGTCTGTGAATTCAGATGTCAGTGAATAAGGTAGCTCTCAGGTATCATTCAACTGGTGTGGGGGGGGGCATCTTTTTGAGGAGATAAGTCAGAACCCTGACACAAACACAGACTTCTAAAGATTTGCCAAGATACTGTCTCACACATAAAATTCCCATTTATACAGTTGGAATTTTGAGACAGTTTTGTACAAACCAAATTTGAAGCAGGAGATAAAATGTTAAACCAGAGGCAGGTTTAAAAGTTGACCCACAATGTCCCTTAATCACAGTAGTGGCTTGGAACTGGAGAAAGTTTTTAAGTAAACCATGGAAACTAGCAGCAGTTTCTTGAATAATAGCTATTTTTATTTATTAGCACAATAGTAATTATCTGGCTATGTTAGATTGTTAAATATATTGCGTGTTATAAAATTCTGAAGGTAATAGTAATTAGTATTCGGAGGATGTTGAAGTCATTTAACCCACATTGGTATTACAGTAAGTAACTTGATTAGGTGCCATACTACCTATTACCTTAATTATACTGCTTATTGATGTAATGCCAAAATTTCTACTCTTTTATCAATTGGAATACCTACACCACAATTACTCTATACAATACCTAAACCTGTTCTCTTTCCTCAGTGGCACAATGCCTTCTGACAGTGTGATAACACGCTTCTGTGAGTTTTGGCAATCTGCCATAAAACATTCCTATTTGCAAAAGGAAAAAAAAAAATCTTGTCTCTTTCTGTGTATATCTTTATTCTAGAAAGCAGAGTCATTTACATATTCCAAAGCCAAGTTGACACATTCACAGGCTGTAAAATAACGCTGTTCAGCATAGGAGGGACAAACATTTCAAAATGCCATGCCTTTGAAGTATTCCATAGTATGGGATTGGGTTCATGTGAAGATAGTATTCCCAGAATGAAGGATCATCTTCCCCCTGGGAGACAAAGGTTAATCAATTGTTAGCATTACCTGGGAAGACTCTCTTGGCAAGTCTCAAATTTGAATTAATGTGGAATTATTTCTGTTTACTAATACATTTTTCATTTAAAATATTTACAGTAAAATTAATGCTTTGTAATGATATTTAAATTAGAATATCATTCTAATTTAATACATTTTCTTGCCATTATAAATTACAATACAGTATCAGATCTTCATTCCCAAACAAAATTGAATTCATTCAGCTTTCAGACACTTTGTTCGCCTGCAGTATAAATATATAACAGATGTACATATTTCAAAAATCTAGTAAAATAATGTTTACCTAATAATCTGATTTAAAATAATTAATCTTCAACATAATGGTATGTTATGCTGGTAGTGATTTGAGATAATTCTGGGAGAGCTAACCAGATGGATCCATGAGTAAAGAAACTGGCCACCAGGCAGGCCTGACAACCTCAGTTACATCTTGGAACCAATACAGCAATATTTTAGAAGGAGGGAACAAACTAGTTTAGGTTGTTGTCCTCTGTATATAAGTATGGAGAGAGAAAAATAATTGTATTTTTTATTTAAGTTAAAAGAGATGAATATAAATGCATTCTACAAATCCTTCCAAGCAGTAAACATGTCCCATAAAATCATATAAAAGTAGATTAATACCAACAGTCAGCAAAAATCTATATCAGAAGACATTGCCAATGATGAAATATTTTAATACACAGCATCAAAGTTGGACCAGGTAAACACTGACAGAAGAAACTTTTGCAACTGATTTGGTTGACTGTGAACTTTACTTCTTTAAAAATATTTTCCCCTGATTGAAAATTGGTTCTTTGCTCATACAATATATCCTGGTTATAATTTCCCTGCCCTCTACTCTCCCAGTTCCTCCCATGATCCTCCCCTCCAGATTCATTCCCTTTTTGTATCTCATTAGAAAAGAACAGAAGTCTAAGAAGTACCAACCAAATAAAATAAAATATAATAAGAGGAAGTAAAACTTTCATATCAGATTGTACACAGCAATCCAACAAGGGGAAAGAATCCCAAGAGCAAGCAAAAGAGTCAGAGACTCACTCATTCTTATAATCAAGAGTCCCTTAAAAATGCTAAGACAATAGCTATAACAAATAGACAGAGGACCTCATATAGACCCTTGTGGGCCCTGTGCTTTCTGCTACAGCCTCTGTGATGGATAAGCCATTAAAACCTAGGCTCACAGCCAAACATATTTACTAATATTTTTAAACATCTAATTAAAATATTATTCTTTCAATTCTAGTTAGTGGAATTAGGGACATCTTGTTTCCAATATTGTTTAATAAAGTATGATTGGTATTCTATAGGAAACTTAGAATTTCTAACAAAATCTTCCCAGCAAGAAGGTAAATGACTAGACTAACTGAAAATCCCACCATATTAAAGGCCATTATGTAGCCTACAAGGAAAAGAATAATGCCTCACACTGAGAATAGTCCTCTTATACCAAGAAGAAGCCTGTGTGTGAAAGAGTGATGCACCTAAAATGCCATCTTTGAGTGGATATTGGGTAATCAGAATATGATATACTGGAAAAATGACTTTGGAACTGTCCTTTTTATTCTTCTTTTTTTTTTCTTTTTCTTTTTTTGTTTTTGTTTTTGTTTTTGTTTTTTTGTTTATTGAGACAGGGTTTCTCTGTATAGCCCTGGCTGTCCTGGAACTCACTCTGTAGACCAGACTGGCCTCGAACTCAGAAATCCGCCTGCCTCTGCCTCCCAAGTGCTGGGACTAAAGGCGTGCACTGCCACTGCCTGGCTCCTTTTTATTCTTCATGTTTATAGTTTTTTCATGAAGAAAAATGTTACCCTTGAACACATTTAGAATAATTAATTGCAAAAACATGTTCAATTGTCTGCTGACATTTTAATTACTATATTTGCTCCAGTGCTCATGGTCTTAAAATATTGTAAATCAAATCCCCAATCATCATGTTATACTCCTAGTAAACTTTCTACTCTGTCATTTTAAATTTGAGGAATATTCTGTATGTAGCAATAAGCCAGTTTATGCTTCTATTTTATACCATTGCTTTATTCCCTTG
Organism: Rhynchomys soricoides; assembly: GCA_019843965.1. Classification (NCBI taxonomy): domain Eukaryota; kingdom Metazoa; phylum Chordata; class Mammalia; order Rodentia; family Muridae; genus Rhynchomys; species Rhynchomys soricoides. The sequence goes on from JADRCH010000008.1 coordinate 7,588,230, forward strand.
ACAATGTCTACACAGCATTTGACCTTGTGACCACTTACCGTTTCCTCTAGCTCTTGCTTTCACAGCTCGTCCTCTTTCATTGTCAAGCATCCTCTGAAACCGCAGCCTATTCGTGCACTAAACCTGAACCCCTCCCTAGAACATTTTCAAACCACAGGTTTGTAAATACTTGCAGATAACTGAAACTTTATGTTGTTACATTTCAATAGTATATTTATCTTCTGATAGTATTTATATAGATATGAGTATGCAAGCAATAAGTAAAAGGTATACTTATATAAGTCACAAGACAATTTATAGAGTAGGCTTTCTCCTAGGTCCAATTCCAATGGACCCCAGGATTAAACTTCAGTCATTAGTCTTCGAAGCAAAGACCTTTGCTGACTGAGCCATCTATTCAGCCCAAACCATTAAGAGCTAAGGCAATGTGGAATCTCCCACAATGAACATGCCACATGTCAGTAATATATGGACATATCAAATCTTGAGCTCTGCATTTTCCTACTGTGTGTGCATTCATTTGATTATGTCCTAGCATTTTCATATTGCTAATCCCTAGTATATACTTCTCTTCTAAGATTCAGATCCACAGAACTCAATTGCTGTTAGGAAGCTGGACTTCAACATTAGCCAGGACATTGAATATTTCCATAGCTATTATTGATCATGCAGGAAAAAAGAGAAAGAAAAAGAAAGAAAAGAAAAAAAAACTGTTAAACTTCTGAGCTCTCCAATTGTTAAAGTCCTCCTCCATGAGATCAGTTGCCCAAGCCTCACACAAGGTCCCAGTTGTTTTCTTTTTCTAGTCCACAAATGTTCAAAAGCAGTTCCAAAGCTTTCTCTTTAATCCATACATGTCCCCTGAGAAAGCCCCACAGAGGCCTCTGTGCTTATCCCCACTCTTCTATCACAGGTTATTTTAGCCTCCAGATTTCTGGCCTAGTTGACAGTATTCCCATCCACATACACTTGTTCTTTCCAGGAGATGGAGCATGCCATTTTGAAGCATTTACTAGTTTTGTATAGACATCCAAGAGAGACTCGGGCACATGTTCTCTCCTACGCCTTTCCACTCATCCCTTCTCCAATCCTCAAGCACCTCCAAATGTCTAGGGTCCTTAGACCTTCTCTTCTGTTGCTTTGCCATGTAAAATGTCATTCCTCTTTAATTTTTAATTAAAACTATTTTAAAATTTTATATATGAATACTGTATTCATGTCATTTATATCTCTTCCTTTCCCCACTCCAAGTCATCATGTATACCTACAGCCCTCTCATAAATATGTGATTATTTTAGATTATTATAGTTATATTCATATATATGCATTATACACACTCATGCAAGAACACACATATATACACACCATGCACATTAACGAGTCCATTTAATGTTGCTTATATGAGGATATGCTTAGGGCTAAACACTTGGGATTATTTAACCCATCCAGGAGCTAGTCTTTGAACTGATATGTCATACAATAAAACACCTACACCAAAGGCTCAGGGAAAATTACAGGAGAGCAGAAAGATTCTAAGAATCAGTTGATCAGGATGCTTGATGCTAAGTGATGTCTTCCTGACATGCCAGGGAAACTGCAGCCATGAAATGTTAACAATATGACCCACATAATGAAACTACCAGTTGACATCCCATCTCTGATAGCGCAATTTTCACAAGGTCTGAAACCTAGATGAAGAACTACAGGTAGCCGTGACTGTGGATAGGGGGCCATTCAGTCTTTTCTTTTTCAGAGTGTTTGGTTAAGCATTCCATTCCGCTTGAAAACTTGTTTTTTCTAAGTCTGATTCCCTTTTGATGTTCTTTTTCCTATTTGAACATATCTCTGTCCTATCTCTTACTGCATAGTAGTTCAGTTTTTATCTGTTCTTGACTATCTTCTATAATCCTTAGCGACTTACTTGAGACTAGGCAATATGATTTACTCCAGTTTATTCCCTTTTGTGTAATAAAGTACAGAGATGCTGTAGCTTTCAGGGGATGAACACATAAATGATCAGGGCCATAGTAGATGCTATGCAAATTCAGGCTGATTGCCACCTTATCGCATTAAATCATGGGCAGACAAATGATAGTAAAATAGGAAAAATCATCTCCAGCCTATAATTTAAGAATGTTGGAACTTATAAAGAATGTTTGATTTCAATTGTTAATATAAGACTATTTTATCATTGAGAGAACAGAAAACAGGAAAGAGTATTGACCACAAACATTCAGAAACAGAACTGTCAACCAAAGAAGATAAATGTAACCCAGACAAATACGTGAGTCACATTCCTTACTTAAAGCTATGTCTTGTCCTCTTTGTAGCCATCACACTTGCTCGGTAGGTTTGATATCTATTTAATAATAGTTTGTTAGTCAAATAATGCAAAATGTAAATTGAAATGTCCTTTATGAAATTTAATAACTAAACACCATTATGTAGTGCACAATAACTTTTAACTTCAAAATCACATAGTGCTAGCATTTTTACTGAACTCTTCTACTGAGAGCAGTTGAAGCTCCTTTAGAAAATGCCTGGAATTCTACTTTCTTGATCTCATTTATAAATGTTATAATGTAAACATTTTAAAAAGAAGAAAATGTATAAAACAAACAAGATAGCTATACGGGCTCATTTTATTTTAACTTGACATGTCATAGCATCATCAGAGAGGAGGAAGCCTCAATTGAGAAAATTCCTCTAGGAGATCAGACTTTAGTCAGGCAAGCCTCATAGGGCAATTCCTTAATAAGTGACTGGTGGAGGAGGGCCCAGCACTGGGCTGGTGGTCCTAGAAAATTCCAAACTAAACAAACTATGAAAAGTAAACCTTTATTGCCCCTGCATTAGTTCCTGCCTCCAGGTTCTGGCCCAGCTTGAATTCCTATCTTGACTTCTTTTTACTATGAGCTGTAATATGGAAGCCTAAATTACTTCCCAAACTGCTTCAGTCATGGTTTCTTCACAGCAATATTAACCTTAACTAAGACAATAGTGTTGGACACTAAAATAGTTAAATTCTCTAGTCCTGGTTTGGTTGTAACAACCTAAGGATATGGCTAGTTAGAATCTGAGAATGGGATGCTACTTAGCATTAGGTTCTTTGCTAGTGTGAATAACGTAAGAATCTTAAGATAGCAGAATCCAAGATTTAAGTGTTCTCCAATGAAAGGCAGAAAGGGATATGAAATAATGAGGGATAAAAGAGAAATTCATGGGAAGAAAGATAGATATTTGCAAGCAGTAAAATGCCCAGAGGCAACAAATTCTATGATGAGGCCAGGAAGGATTCTGACCAAAGATGTGCAACAGGACACTGTTCCTGCCTCCACCTTGAGGTCTGATGTCTGGTGAAGAATACATTGCTATTGTTTTAAGTTGTCAGTTTGTGAGTGTCACAAATACCTTTGTAAACTAAACACAACACATTATACAAATAAATAGATAAATATGCTACACCATTTATAGAATCTACATGTATATTATTGTAAACTATTTTTTAAAACATGACATCACAGGAAGCTGAGAAAGAATAGAAATTGCAAACGCTGTCAAAAATAGTATTTTAAACATCTTGTTTAAAATGAAGAATAATTCAATAAAAGTGGTGTGAATTTGAAGAACAAACAGAATTATTTGTTTGGAAAATTGCATTGTGACATTTTCTCCAGGCACAAAGGCACAATAGAAAGACACAGTGGGCCTATAGGGGAAGAGAAGGAATGTGTTCCCAGTGCAATGCTTTCATTTCTTTAGATAAAGCTACTCCAAGCCAAAATCAGATGTGACTATTCAAGTGATAAACACCAGAAAGAGGGATGGACCCGAGTAGTGAAAAGGAAAAACAAAAACAAAAAAACCCCAAAACCTATTGAGGTAAATTGCTTATGCTGCTAAAGAGAGCAAACCTGGTTTAAAACACTTCGTGTGCCAAAGATGGGACTTAAAAATAAAATATTTCCTTAAGCATAACTTAAAATAGTTTGCATCATGATGGAGCGCTCTGGAGAAATTTTACTGAAACAAACTGATGTGTTTTACTGTTGGATAATAGCCAGGTACAGACCACACATGAAATTTTCTTGTTAAAATAATCATTTGCAAGAAAAAATAATAAAAAAACTCAGAACTCATGCCTGAGGATTATATATACATACATACATACATACATACATACATACATACATACATAAACACACATACTTGCTCACACACACACACACACACACACACACACATGTCACATATTTTATGTGATCTTGTGGTCATTACATGATAGCAACCAGACAGGGTACTGTGTGGCAGAAAAATGTCTAGTGACACTTGACTAGTGAGCCATAATAATTGGGTGCCCATGATGCCTGACATTCTTGTAACAGATTTTTCCCCATGACCTGTTTGTGACTGTCTTGGGCTATCATATTTCTGAGCATTGAGGAGAGTTCAGCAGCCCATGCAGCTGGTGGAGTTCACCCAGACTAGCGATACCACCCAGAGAAACTGAAGGAATCCAACAAGGGACAGCAAGCAGACTGGCCTGCTAGAAAGCTTCTCCAATTACTATGATCAGTCCCTCTCTGAAAGAGTTAGTGTATGAGACATGGGGAGCTTGTTATTGATTGGAAATGGAAATCAGTATGGTTGATTGTTGTCTGTCTTTTAGTTTCTCCTCTGTTCCTTCTGTTTAAACCAAGATGATTTTATTTGAATTAAATGTAGAAAAAGCAATCTACTGTTGTCAACTGTATTACTTTTGTTAGATAAGAACGTGTCACTAGATAGCAGAAAGGCATCCACTGTCCCCAGAAATAAAAGGTTTAAAATCAAAGCCAGCCTTTGGTATCACTCTTTGTCTTTACTTTAAAAACAAGCACTGCTTACCTGTACCTGAATTTGGTATGGATTTTTCATACGTTAAGACAGATTTGAAATGTACACAGACTTTATATGTCCTATGATGGACACATCCCTCCATGTATAATATTTATGCTGCATCATGACCAGGCTTAAACTCATACCTTGTAAGAAAAGATTTATATTGCCTCTGCAACTGTTCAACCACATGGGTGTTTGAAAGGATGGTCGTGTCTATGTGTGTTTCTGAAACATCAGGTGAGCACCAAGATTACCTCAAAGCTTGCAAACCAGAGCTGTGTGCTGATAGAAGTGTAAAGGTTGTGTTTTCTTTCATCTGCAATTCTTTCGAGTTTTATTTGTCTGTCTGTTTCTTCCATTGTTTTCATTGTCATTCTCTAACTGCAAGAGTTTATCATTGTCTTAGTTAGGGTTTTACTGTTGTGAACAGATACCATGACCACAGCAACTCTTATAAGGACACCATTTAACTGGGGCTGCCTTACAGGTTCAGAAGTTCATCAAGGAGGAAGCATGACAGTGTCTAGGCAGGCATGGTATACAGGAGCTGAGAGTCTACATCTTCATCTGAAGACTATTCCAGGCAGTTAAGATTAGGGTCTTAAAGCCCACACTCACAGTGACACACTTCATCCAACAAGGCCACACCCCCTTATAGTGCCCATAGTCTCCCATAACTCCTCCCGGATTCTTCCTAATTCCCTACCCACTCAAATTCACACACTTTCTTTTTCTCTGGTATAAAAATAGAAAAACAAAACAGATGAAAAATAATGAAGCAAGCAAACAAACAAATAAAAAAAGACACACATTTACATACACAGAAAATTCATAAAAACAAAGTTGGAAATCATAATGTATGAGCAATAGATATATAAGGGAAAATACACAGACAAAGCATCATGATACCTAAATTTAAAAAACATACCCTACAAAAGTACCTCTGAGTTCATCAGTATTGGCCTTGTTCTCTTCTGGGCATGAGGCCTGCTCCCAAGAGCAGTTTGTGTACCCAACGAAAGTCCATTGGAGTGTTATGAGTCTGGAGTCATTCAGAATTTCACCAGTCTGACCAAGAATAAATTTGAACAAATAAGAGGCTTTTGTCAGACACTAGTGCTTGATACTCATAGGGGCAGAACTGCAACATGAAATGCTCTCAAGATGTAGTCCCAAGTTACATTAGTCTCAGGTTGATAAAGGCAAAACTCACATGGCTATGTACTCTGTGCCTTTACGTAATCAGGAACAAAAACACATAGTGAAATATTTGCTGTGCATGTGTATTCAGACAAATATCTTGCCTACATTTAGTCATATACATTGCAGTCAGGGGCAAGTAATCTTGTTTATAGAAGCCAAAACATGGAGTTTGTTATCTTACATGAACAAGATCAGGCAATTTCAAGAACAATTCCTAGCATTGCAGAAAGTTATCTGTCCTTGATCAAGTGAGGCTTACAAGTCATAAGCATTTTTGCTTTAGAATTCTCTTAGGCACAGTAATTTTAAACTTTTAAACATAATGTTCACTATCACAGGAGAAAATTAGTTTTTCCTTTGGGTGGTTAACCATTGGCAATAGCTTCTGGGAGTGTGTATTATTTACTTCACCTCTCAGCACTGGTGCCACATCTGTCTTAGACCTATACAGCGCCTGTACTTGCTGCTACAGTCTGAGAGTTCATCAGTCTTATATATGGAAGGCATTATTTCCTTGAAGTCTTCCAGCCCCTCCAGTTCTCACAGTCTGTCTCTTCTTCCACATAGTTCCTTGATTACTCTAGAAGGGATATATTAATTTTGAAAATCAACAGTGTTGAAAAGTTAGAATACAGGATGAGATGAAGATAAAGAAATTTCCTAGGGTCTGTCTTGTTCAGCTTTGAGCTCACTATACTACCACCTAAACAAATCATATATTATTCTTCTAGCATATTAAGTTCATCTCATCCTAGGAACTTTGTATTTTTTTAAACTTTTCTTATTTTTTTTTAAAAATATTTAAACTTTTATTTTTTTAAAAAAACAAACAAATAAAATCATTCTTCACCTATATGAATGAATCTCAATAATTTGTTCTAATCTCAGTTCAAATGTTATAAAATAGCAAAGTATCTATAACTTCCTGCTAGATTTATCACATACTCATTTGATTATGAGCATAGGCTGTTTAGGTACTTGCTGGCTTGCTTGCTATGGTACGTGAAATAATGCAAACTCCATATTTTAACCTATTGTGTATATGTAATATTCCTAAAAGCTAGATAGATTTGTGACATCATGAGTCAGAGATCAGTGTGAAGGGACCTAGTGATGGGAGAAGAGAGGTAGACAAACAAAATAGCCTGTATTCCAGTTATGCAGAGTGATTGGCTAATTAAATCCATATGTATGTATGTATGTATGTATGTATGTATGTATGTATGTATGTATTTGTTGGATTTTGAGCCATGGTTTCTCTATGTAGCCCTGGCTGTATTAGAATTTGCTTTATAGAGCAAGCTGGCCATGAAGTCAGATACCCACCTGGCACTGTGTTCTGAATGTTGGACTAAAGGTACTCATCACAATGTCAGCTCAGGCATGTTTCGTTGTTGTTGTTGTTTTATTTTGTGTTTTGTGATATATAACCAGAACAACAAGACCTAAACAGTATTTTTGTTTGAACCAGGAGGCCAGTTTTTCATTAATTGCTAGTTACTCATGATGAGTTCTGGAATGGGCACCAGAAGGTGAATATGTGCTACTGCCTATCTGTAAAGTAATAGAATAGAAAATATATCAGAAAATACCTTGGAGAACTTAGTGATTCATATCCTGATAGTTTGATCATGTGACAGATATGTTATAGTTGTTAAACTGATATTCACCCAAGAATAACTTTAGTATTTGTTTAGAAATACAGAGATATATTTATACACTCTGTTTTTTAATATTTCATTATGAAATTTAATGAGAGAAAATGTCTCCATCCAAGATGTAAGAATGATAATTTTCTTTGCCAAACTATGACACTTGTATAAATACAGTCCTTAGTAAAACAGATAGAAGAGTACAGTTTTATTCAGAGAATAGTGTACAGGGAAAGATTTACAGATGTAAGCAAACCTGAAAGACACACAACACAGACAATTTGAGACAAATATTAAAACTGAAGGATATAACTTTAACTGTAATATTTTGAAAGTAACCTTAGTGATCTTGTGGCTTTGACAAAACATCAGTATCTGAGGAATGGTTATAGAACCAAAATCTGTGACATCTTCTGTCTTAGTGAAGGTCTCTATTGCTGTGATAAAATATAATAATCAAACAACTTGAGAAGGAAAGAATTATTTCTGGTAATAAAGCTTAGGTCACACTCCATCACTGAGGGATAGAAGGGCAAGAACGCAAGGTAGAAGTCTGGCAGCAGAAACAGAAGCAGAAGCCATGGGGGAGCACTGTTAACTGCCTTGAGCTTCATGGATTGTTCGACCTGATTTCTTGAATAATCCAGGACCAACTACCCAAGGGTGGTACTGCCCACAGTGAGCTGAGTCCACCCACAGTAATCATGAATGAATAAAATGCCAGAAAAACTTGCTCACAGGCAGATCTTTTGAAGGCATTTTATCCACTGAGTTTCACTACACCCAAACGACTCTAGTTTGTGCCAAGTTGACATAAAATGAAGCAACACATGTTCTATAAAGGGTCTTGATTCAAATATATTTATACCCTTGTAGATAACTTTTTATATTTTAAGTATATCAATAGCAGTACAATTTAATCTCACAGGAAAACCAAAATGTATTAATATAATTGTAAAAGATGACCATATTTTTCTTTGGCCAGATCCTATAATCTAAAGTCACATAACTCTACTACTTTCAGAAGATAGATAGATAGATAGATAGATAGACAGACAGACAGAGATTTACAGATTTCTCAGTTCAAAATTTTGTATATTTAACTTACCCAGGAGTTAGTTTTCTATTAAAAATTGAATTGTTTGGGGTAGTCTACTGTAGTGATAGAGTCATATATTCACATACACACACACACACACACACACACACACATATACACACAAACACACATACAAACACACACACACGTATAATTTCTGTTTTATATTTATTGTGTTCTCCAATATAGCTATGTAAATTCTTTGAACAGATAAATGCTCTCAAAATTCAGAAAACCAGTTGATATAAATTAATGCTTGGAAAACTAGCTATGTTGAACATTTCCAAACATAAGAAATAAGTGAATGAGGGTGAAATCAAACAGACTTTGTAAAGTCAATTCCATTTTGAAAAATAGATTATCTGTCTAGGCAAATTCCCCTTTTAACAGTAAGAGCAAGTTTCCAGATATGTCTGATCTGTTCATTCGCTGGCGTCTGAAAGGCATTGACAAATGATACTTTCTAATCGCCAGCAAAGGCAATGATAAATCTCTTGATTTCTGGCTTTGGACAGAGACGATTGGGTTTGGTGAAGTGGCTGATGCCATACCAAATCCTTAGAGATCCAAGTAGGGGAGCTCATTGAAATGATTATTTCACTTTATTCAGAGTATTGTTGAAACCATATTCACTGGTGTGGTTTCACTAAGTAGTTTAGTTATATACCCACATTATATCAAACCCCAGCTGGCTGCTTTCAAAAGTGCCTGCCAGGAGTTAGAAATGTATAATGCAGGAGTAGAGTCTTTGGGACAAATGGCACCAATGTGCAGGAAATTAAAACTTGAAAGTATCATGTTACTATTAGAAAAATGTTTTAAACATTTTACAGAAAGCAAGTAATATAAACACAGGAAGTTTATTCTTGCCCTGTCTCAAACTTCCCACAGGGTAACATTCTGTTGAATTCTGTGTCCTATGACAGAGAAAGAAGCCTACAGTTTTCTCCTGACTGAGGAGGAGCAACTTTGATTTGCATAGTAAGGTGGACTAGCACACAAAGACTTAGCAAAAAGTAAATATATTAATGTATGGCCTATAGGTATATATTTAGTGATAATGACACCTGCTGTCAGATAGGTTCTCAAGTTCTGACTCTGTCTGTCTTCTGGATTGCTTCTATGAATGGTGGCTGAGTGTTGAATTTAGGTATCATAGTAGTATGGTAAATCATTGTTCTTGGGAATTGTTATCTGTCTCCACTGGAACCAACACCCAGTAGCCCAGGGACTGAAAAAAACACCAAACAGCCATTGTCCTCTTCAGGATGTGCAAAGGAGATGTGAATTCCATCCTTTTTCATAAAATTAAGATATTATAAAACATATCTTCCATAAGCAGAAAATTTGTCCTGCCGTTAGTTCTGTGGTATGGCTCAGTTTTAGAAATATACATTCAGGGCAAGTCCAATTAAACTCCAATGTCTTAATCATCCACAAATCTACCATTTTTTTTTCTCCTTAGCATATTCATCATGTTTGCTTTTAAATTACACTTGTGATTAAATCTCGATGCTCATGTAAACTTTCATATTTAACAGAATCACTTTGTAAATGCAAAAGTAACTTACATTTCTCTCCCTACTCTATAAATATATGAAGTACTTATTTACTTTAGAAAAACTGAAGGACTTCTGTGTTTATATTAGACTCTGTACTTGGAGTCACCTGAAGAGCAAGTTGGTAGTTAATTAAACAGAAAAAGAGACAGACTCCAGAATTACATAGCACCATCAACATGGAGAAGTGTCATATTTTGTTGTTGTGTTTATTTGTTTGTTTTAATTTAATAAAGAAGATGTGGATAAACGGGAAGTAGAACACTGCTCTGCTGACTGTGGATCTGCCTCCATTTCTGAAAACACATTTATTTCATGTGTCTTTTCTTTTCGCTGTGTGTGGGGGTGGGAAAGAGAGAGTGTGTTGGATGTGTTGCTTTGATTTAAAGCACAGTGGATAAGAGCAGGCTTGGTTTTATATACGAGTGGCTCCAGCAGGTGATGAATTGTCTTTGACTTGCATCATTCGCCGATAAATAAAAAACATGAGAGATTTATCATGTATGTAAAAAAAAAAAAAAAAAAAACCTCTGGCAACATTCTCTATCATGTAAAATACAATTTAATAAAATAGCATTCTTTAAAATGCATGTGACCACTTGTCTCCAGTTTATGGACTGTAAATTTCAGACTTTTGTAGTGTATCCAACTTGGGAGGTAAGCGTTCAGAAGTTGTACCTACTTGCCTAGAGTCTGGTAGCATCACTTAGGCACTACTGGAGAAGGGTTGCTGGTGTGTGTAGTACAGAGTAGCCATCTTTTTTAAGTACCCTGCTGTGCTCAGTAAGGAAATGGGTTCTAATTGCTTCCCAGTAGGGCGGGTGTTTTGACCTGAAGCCTAACCATAGTTTTCATTCATAATCACCAGCAATTCACTCAGACTTCCTTTTGCAAAACAACAAAAACACAGTGCTTAAAACTAGTGTAGAAAGTGCTAATGTTCTAACTGTGAAAAGGAAAATGGGAGAGAATTGTGTCCACAGGCAAGAAAATATTCTTAGGAAAGCAGGCAACCTAGCTCATTGTTTAACCTTGCTAATGTATGGATGATTTCCACTCATTCATATTTATCTGTTGACAGTCTAGAGTCTTCCAGGGCTGTGGTGGCTGGTGACTGATTTTTCATGATACAGAAATCTTGTTTGAGAAGACTCAGGCCTTATTATTTATGGTTTGTCTATTCAAATATCTATTAAGCACTTTTAAGTCTTAGTCATTGGACTAAGTCCCGCAGGATATGAATAGATTAACAAGACATGGTATCTGTCTCCCAGACTTGTCAATGTCATTCCAGGGACCAAATGCCTGACTGGCACAGGCACAGGAGAAAATCATATTAAATATTTAGACACATCCTCTTTAGAGACCCATCTAATACTCTCCTAACCTTGAACTTCTAAATGAAATATTCTGTTTTAGAAATTGTTCTCTTTGGCTATGTGCTTGCATTCAAATAAATTGTCCACGTGTTTCTAGTGTTTGTTTGGTGCCAGAACACCTGGAAGAGAACCTTTGTAAGACATGGTGTGATGGGTAAGGCCCTATTACTGAAAACTAACTATACTTTCATATCTCATTCAACATGGAGAAGTTGAGATGGTACCTATGTGGTGGGTTCAACACTACTGAGAAGTGTTCATGCTGCTGGAACATACTCTGGATACTACCAAAGAGGGCAAAAAGGTGACCATCAGCCTGGCGCTACAAACACTGCAGCCTACCTCAGTGACATGCCTGAGAGATATGTTGGGGTAATACTGTCACAATGTTCTGGGTACAACCAACCAGTCGCTGATTGTGTTTAAGACCCATTCCATAAGGACATTGGTAAGGTAGACAAGAACCTAAGACTGGATAGGCCAGGGGCCTAGGAGAAAATCTAATACTGTTGTACAGCTTAAGAAAGATATCAATTAGATGACTCCTCATGACATTTTGCTATATGCATAGATTAGTGCCTTTTTCAACCATTATTAGAGAAGCTTCTTCTTGCAGTGGATGGGAAATAACACAGAGACACATACCTGGACAATGTGCAGAGAGTGGGAGACTTTGATGCACTCTGTCCTAGATAGAGTGACTTCATCAAACCCCTCCCCTTTGGGCTCAGGCAGCTATGCAGAAAAAACGAGGTATAAAGATTTTAAGGGCCAGAGAGGATGAATGATTAGAAGAAAACAGTGTCTTTCAGATATTGTTTGACCACTGGTACTGATTGACATGATTACCACTGACATGGTACTGATGGACATATGAACTCACAGACTCTGTGGCAACACAAACAGGGCCTGCACTGGTTCAAGCCAGATGGGGTTGTTAGCATTCTGTCTAAGCTTTACCCCACAGCTACCTGGTAACAGCCAGGTAGGCTCCACCCCACAGTTCCCTGGCAACAGCCAGGTTAGCTTGACCCACTATAAAAGGGGCTGCTTGCCCTCTCTTGCTCTCTTGTTTCTCTCTTGTTCTTTCTCTGGTTCCTTCCCCTCCCCCATTCCCTTCCCCCCACTCTCTCCATGTGCTCATGGCTAGCCTCTACTCTTCTACTTCTCTTCTCTGTCTCTCTCTCTGTCTCTCTCTGTCTCTGTCTCTCTGTCTCTGTCTCTCTGTCTCTCTCTGTCTCTCTCTCTCTTTCCCCCTTTCTCTGCCACTGGTACCCCCTTAACTCCTCTCCCCATGCCCTAAATAAACTCTATTCTATACTATACCATGGTATGGCTGGTCCCTCAGGGAAAAGGGGTACCTTGGCACGGGCTTGATGAGGCGTCCCCTCCCCCATACCTAACCACACCCCCATAGAACATATTCCCTCCTCTGTTCATCTTTTTATAATCACATCAGGGGGGTGCAGCACTAAAGCAGAAAATGAACATGGACTCCCACCCCCAACAAAATTGCTATCTACATGTGACGTTTGCTTGCAAAAACAACTTAATTTTCCCCAATGGATCCTTGCTGGGTATATCAATCTTCTCCTGACCCCAGCTCTTCCCGGCTATGTCCAACATGTCTCCATCCCAAATATATGTCTTCTTTTGTGTTGCTTTAAGCCATTGAGCCCATTTAGTAATGTCCATGTATGAATGAATATGAAGCAGTTCACCACTGCATGGGTGGTATAACCATGGCTACCCACCCTAAGACAAAGGGACTGTGCACCCCTCCCACTCTGCATTCCATCAGGTAATAGTTCCTCAGCCAAGGGTGAGCAATTTGGAGCCCATGCTGCCTCCAAGCTGACATCTTTAACTATTCCAATTGTTTGAAGGTCTTGTGTGGGTAGATAAGCTAAGGTGTGCAAATTCGATGTCATCTACAGAGGTCAGTATTTCACATAACAGGATTTCATTAAAAACATTCAGACTCCCAAGTGCTTCTCTCTTCCACTCCATTAGATTGACTTCTGAGCTCTCTCTTGAATCCTTGTGAAATCCCTATCTTGGCAGAGCCTACACTGGAATCAATGGCTGCATAGAATTGTGCTGTTTTTGTTTTGTTCCCAGGCCCCTTTCCACTCCTAGCTGATAAAAATCTCTAATGTGCTGTTATAAACACTTTACTTCTATACTTAGTGTAAATAAGAAATAGCATTTATGTCTATTAGCATCCCCAGAAACATTTGTCAACAATGTGGAGAATGACATAACTTCCTTAAGTGCATCCATCTGGGAGACTTTCCAAGTTGGGAGACACCCAATTGGCAAAGACTCTAAGAAACCCATTCATATACACTAAACATGAAACACATTTTGGATTTCTTTTATATTTCAAACTATTAGATTTCAGAGTGAGGGAGATAAGACAAAAATAAATACACACAAGCATAAATAAAAATAAAACAAACAAGGAACCCTACCGTACAAAGACATGCAGCTTTAAAGCAAATTAAAATCAGATCTTCAATGTCCCAATACAATAGTGGGATGGTAGTCATTAAGGAGAGAGCAAGGGAGAAATCTGATGTGCCTAGTCGTACTAAGATATATCTCTGCCTTGGAACCATTTTACTCAAGGAAATTCTTAAGTAGGAAAAATTTTATTCTACTTTTTGATGTCTTGAAGCGTCAATGAATTAAACAAACTTAGAGGTTAGTAAGAGAATAGGAAATAAATTCGAATTGCTTGCAAGTGGGTTTTAGTTGACAGAGAAATAACTCTTCTCTTAGTATTTCATCCTCTGAAATTTGCTGTGTAAACCAGGATGTTCTTGAACTCACAGAAATATGCCTGCTTATGCCTCCCAAGTCTGGAAATAATGGCACATACTACCACACTCAGCCCATTTTTACACCATTTAAAATGAAGTATATTGTGTCAAGTCTAGCCATCAGGGCATGTGATTTATTGCTAACCCAACAACCATTTCTGTGTTGAAGTACCTACAATCTAGCAACTACATTTAACTTGGAAGTATTGTTCTTGTTCATAGACCATTAATTCATTTGCATATATAGAGCTAGAATATTAATGGTGATATCATTAATTTAATATTTTCATCTATTTTATTTTGTGTGTAAATGCTTTGTCTGCGTGTCTGTATCTATATATACCACATTTATGCTGTACCAACAGAGCTCAACAGAAGGTTTTGGATTCTCTAGAACTGGAGCTACAGATGGCTGTGAACCACTTGAATGCTTGGGACTGAACTTAGGTCCTTTAGAAAAGGAGTAAGAGCCTCTAACCACTGAGCCATCTCCCCAGCCTCCAGTTTAAGATTTAATGTAGGAATCAGAATTTGAAAGCAGCAAGTCAAATTTCACCTCTAATATTTATAAAACTGGAGTACTAACTCCCTCCTTGGATGACTGCCACACCTAAATTAGTTAAGATATAAAACTAGCGTTGATAGACTAGATGATCATGTGTGGTCAATACCAGTATCATATCATCACACTGTCCCACAAAGATGACTGTGGGGCAACTTTTATGGTGCTTAAAATAAATCTAAGATATGGTATATTTAGCTTGAAATAGAATGAATATATTCCATAATATATAAGCAGAACACAAAGCCTATGATTATTCTATAAATCATAGCAGGAGGTTTATTTTTACAATGTAAATATGAATTTTAGTACGTTGGAAAAAGAGGAAGCAAAAGAAAACTATTCATGAAGGAGTATTCCTGTAAGAGTATAAAAATCATAATCAAGTTGTGATACAGCATTTATAGTACAGTTTATACTGTAAGTACTCCTTCAGAATATAGTTAGTTCTATATATACTGTATGGATTTGTACATATGTGTTCCTTTTGAATGTATGGCACCCAAAATAAAGAGACATTCATTATATGAGAGTTTTAGATATTTGGTATGCTCTTTCCAATAAATAACTTTACTAATGCAGATTTGGCATTAAAAACCTTGATAACAATTCATCAATTCAGATACACCGGTTGGTGGTAAAAATTACACAAAAACAAAGATATTCATTCACTGCTCATTTATTACAACTCAGGAGCACTTAGATATAACAGATTTTGAACCATGTGTCATCATGGGGTTTAGTGACACAAATCCAAGATGAATAAAGCAGACCCACTTATGATAGAAGACTGTATACCCAGTATGTGCATCCTGAAAATATTGAGTATATTGTGGTCCCTCCACGGAATTTGCCTTGAAGAGCATATTACTTCCCCGTCCTTTCTCTCTTGCTTGGAAAACTGACATAAATGAAGAATTGATGTCTAAAATTTAGTATTTAAAATTCATATTTTTTATTTAGTGTTTTAAGTTTCTTTGTAAATGTGTGTGTGTGTGTGTGTGTGTGTGTGTGTGTGTGTGCTGTAGACTCTAAAGTTACAATATATAAATATAACAAAGAAAATGTGGGATTATTGAATGTAAAAACTTTTGTTGAATGATTTACTTGCTTGGTTAAACTGTCTCATTGCAGTATTTTCTACTACCAGATAGAAGACACATTTTCTTCAGAGAAGCCTCACTAAACCAAATCTATTACTAAATAATAGGAAATATGCCTGAGAAAAATACATGAGACAACATCCTTCAGTATGTTACCATTTCTGCATGAAACAGTTTTATATTTCATCTCATTAAAATATTTTATGTTATTTTTTAGTAAAGTATATCATTTGTATTTTTATCATAAATTGTAGAATGTGTTAGATGTATTTTAAAGTTTTTGATAACTTGTGTATATTAACTAAATTAACTAAATCTTTTTTATTTGATTTTAATTTTTTGATACTTTATTTACATTTCAAATGTTTCCCCTTTTCCAGATCTCCCTATTGAAACCTCCCTATTTCCTCCCCCTGCTTCTTTGGGGGTGTTCCCCCACCCACCCACTCTTATCTTCCCTCCTTGGGATTCTCCTATACTGGGGCATCTAACACCCTCAGGCCCAAGGGCCTCTCCTGCCCCTGAAGGCTAACAAGACCTTCTTCAGCCACATATGTGACCAGCACCATGGTTCCCGCCATGTGTATTCTTTGGTTGGTGATCCAGTCCAGGAGTATCAGGAGGTCAGGCCAGTGGAAACTGTTGCTCCCTCCATGGGACTGCCAACTCCCTCAGCTCCTTCAGAACCTTCTCCAACTCTTCCATCTGAGACCTCAAGCTCAGCCCAATGATCCTGAGCTGTGAATTGAATCTTGGGTATTTCGAACTTTTGGGCTAATAACCACTTAACAGTGAGTACATACCATGTTCATTCTTCTGTGGCTGCTTTAACTCGCTCAGGATGATATTTTCAAGTTCCATCCATTTGCCTAAGAATTTCATGAAGTCATTATTTTTAATAGCTGAATAGTATCCCATTGTGTAAATGTACCATATTTTCGGTATCCATTCCTCTGTTGAGGGACATCTGGGTTGTTTCTAGTTTCTCGCTACTATAAATATGGCTGCTATGAACATAGTGGAGCATGTGTCTTTATTACATGTTGGAGCATCTTCTGGGTATATGGCCAGGTGTGGAATAACTGGGTCCTCAGGTAGTATTATGTTCATTTTTCTGAGGGTCCACCAAACTGATTTCCAGAGAGATTGTATCAGCTTGCATTCCCACCAGCAATGGAGGAGTGTTCCTCTTTCTCCACATCCTTGACAACATCTGATGTCACCTGAATTTTTGATCTTAGTCATTCTGGCTGGCATGAGGTGGAATCTCAGGGTTATTTTGATTTGCATTTCACTGATGACTAAAGATGTTGCACATTTCTTTAGGTGCTTCTCGGCTATTCTAGGTTCCTCAGTTGAGAATTCTCTGTTTAGCTCTCTTCCCAATATTTTGATAAGGTTATTTGGTTCTCTGGAGTCTAGCTTCTTGAGTTCTTTGTATACATTGGATATTAGCCCTCTATCAGATGTAGGATTGGTAAAGATGTTTTCCCAATCTGTAGGTTGCCATTTTGTCCTATTTACAGTGTCTTTTGCATTACAGAGCTTTGTAAGTTCATGAGGTCCCATTTGTCAATTCTTGATCTTAGAGAACAAGCCATTGGTGTTCTGTTCAGGAACGTTTCCCCTGTGCCCATGTGTTCGAGACTTTTCCCCACTATTTCTTCTATTAGATTCATTGGATCTGGTTTTATGTGGTGGTCCTTGATCCACTTGGACTTAGCTTTGTATAGGGAGATAAGAATGGATCAATTGGCAATCTTCTACATTAGACTGCCAGTTGAAATAGCACCATTTGTTGAAAATGTTGTCTTTTTTCCACTGGATGGTTTTAGCTCCTTTGTCAAAGATGAAGTGTGTGGGTTCATTTCTGTGTCTTCAATTCTATGCCATTGATCTACTTGCCTGTCACTGTACAAATACCATGCAGTTCTTATCACTACTGCTCTGTAGTACAGCTTGAGGTCAGGGAGGCTGATTCTCTCAGAAGTCCTTTTATTGTTGAGAATAGTTTTTGCTATCCTGGGATTTTTGATATTCCATATGAATTTGAGAATTGCTCTTTCTAAGTCTATGAGGAATTGAGTTGGAGTTTTGATGGGGATTGTATTGAATCTGTAAATTGCTTACGGCAGGATGGCCATATTAACTATATTAATCCTGCCAATTCATGAGCATGGGAGATCTTTCCATCTTCTGAGGTCTTCATCAATTTCTTTCTTCAGAGACTTAAGGCTCTTGTCATACAGATCTTTCACTTGTTTGGTTAGGGTCACACCAAGATACTTTATATTGTTTGTGACAATTGTGAAGGGTGTCATTTCTCTAATTTCCTCTCAGCCTGTTTATCCATCGAGTATAGGAATGCTACTGATTTGCTTGAGTTAATTTTGTATCTTGCCACTTTGTTAAAGGTGTTTATCAGCTGTAACAGAACTCTGGTGGAGTTTTTTGGGTCACTTATATACCATCATATCATCTGCAAATAGTGATATTTTGATTTCTTCTTTTCCAACTTGTATTCTTTAACCTCCTTTTCTTGTCTAATTGTTCTCGCTAGAACTTCAAGTACTGTATTGAATAGATAGGAAGAGAGAGGGCAGCCTTGCCTAGTCCCTGATTTTAGTGGGATTGCTTTGAGTTTCTCTCCATTTAGTTTGATGTTGGTCAATGGTTTGCTGTATATTGCTTCTACCATGTTTAGGTATGGTCCTTGGATTCCTGATATTTCCAAGACTTTTATCATGAAGAAATGTTGAATTTTGTAAAATGCTTTTTCAGCATCTAAAAAAATGACCATGTTTCTTGTTTTTTTTTTTTTCGTTTAGTTTGTTTATGTAATGGATTACATTGATGGATTTCTGAGTATTGATCCATCCCTGCATCCCTGGGATAAAGCTTACTTGATCATGGTGAATGATCGTTTTGATGTGTTCTTGGATTCGGTTTGTGAGAATTTTATTGAGTAATTTTGCATTGATATTCATAAGGGAAATTAGTCTGAAGTTTTCTTTTATTGTTGGGTCTTTGCGAGGTTTTGGTATCAGTGTGACTGTGGCCTCATAGAATGAATTGGGTAGTGTTCCTTCTGTTTCTATTTTGTGGAATAGATTGAAGAGTATTGGTATTAGATCTTTCTTCTATGAAGGTTTGATAGAATTCTTCACTGAATCCATGTGGTCCTGGGCTTTATTTGTTTGGGAGACTTTTAATGACTGCTTCTATTTCTTTAGGGGTTATGGGACTGTTTAAATGGTTTATCTGATCCTAAATTAAGTTTGGTAATAGATATCTGTCTAGAAATTTGTCCATTTCCTCCAGATTTTCCAATTTTGTTGCATATAGGCTTTTGTAGTAGGATTTGATGATTTTTTAACTTCCTCAGAATCTGTTGTTATATCTCCCTTTTCATTTCTAATTTTGTTACTTTGGATACTGTCTTTGTGCCCTGTGGTTAGTCTGGCTTGGGGTTTATCTATCTTGTTGATTTTCTCAAATAACCAGCTCCTGGTTTTGTTGACTCTTTGAATAGTTCTTTTAGTTTCTACTTGGTTGATTTCAGCCCTTAAATTGATTATTTCCTGCCTTCTACTCCTCTTGGGTGGATTAGGTTCTTTTTGTTCTGTAGCTTTCAGGTGTGCTGTTAAGCTGCCAGGATATACTCTCTGTAGGTTTTTTTTTGTTGTTGTTTTTTTTTGTTTTTGTTTTTGTTTTTGTTTTTTTTTTGGAGGCATTCAGAGCTATTAGTTTTCCTCTTAACACTGCTTTCATTACATCCCATAGGTTTAGGTATGTTGTAGTTTCATTTTCATTAAATTCTAGGAAATCTTTGATTTATTTATTTATTTCTTCCTTGACCAAGTTATCATTGAATAAAGTGTTGTTCAGCTTCCATATGTATGTGGGCTTTCTGTTGTTGTCATTGAAGACCAGCCTTATTCTGTAGTGATATGATAGGAGGCATGGAATTATTTCAATCTTCTTATATATGTTGGGGTTTATTTTGTGACCAATTATATGATCAATTTTGGAGAAATTACCAGAAGGTGCTGAGAAGAAAGTATATTCTTTTGATTTAGGATGGAAATGTTCTATAGATATCTGTTAAATCAATTTGGTTCATAACATCTGTTAGTTTCACTGTGTCTCTGTTAATTTTGTGTTTCCAAGATCTGTCCATTGATGATAGTGGGGTGTTGAAGTCTCCCACTATTATTGTGTGAGGTGTAATGTGTGCTTTGAACTTCAGTAAAGTTTAGTTTATGGTTGTGGGAGACCTTGCATTCATGGCATAGATGTTCAGAATTGAGAATTCTTCTTGGTAGATTTTTCCTTTGATGATTATGAAGTGTCCTTCCTTATCTTTTCTGATGACTTTTGTTTGAATGTCAATTTTATCCAATATTAGAATGGCTACTCCAGCCTGTTTCTTTGGGCCATTTGCCTGGAAAATTGTTTTCTAGCCCTTTACTCTGAGCTAGTGTTTGTCTTTAACAAGGAGGTGCATTTCCTGGATGCAGCAAAATGCTAGGTCCTTTTTATGGATCCAGTGCATCAGTCTATGTCTTTTTTGGGGGGAGGGGAATTGACCCCATTGATGTTAAGAGATATTGAAGAATAGTGATTATTGCTTCCTGTTATTTTCGATGTTATTTTTATGTTTGTGAGGCTATCTTCTTTTGAGTTTGTTGAAAAATTACTTTCTTGCTTTTTCTTGGGTATAGCTTCCCTCCATGAGTTTTTCATTTATTATTTTTCATCTATTATTTTTTTCATTATTATTATTTTTTGTAGGGCTGGGTTTGTGGAAACATACTGTGCAAATTTTGATTTGTCATAGAATGTTTTGGTTTCACCATCTATGATTATTGAGAGTTTTGCTGGGTGTAGCAGCCTTTGTGTTCCCTTTGAGTCTGTATGAGATCTGCCCAGGATCTTCTAGCTTTCATAATCTCTGGTGAGAAGTCTGGTGTAATTCTGATAGGTTTGCCTTTATATATTACTTGACCTTTTTCCCTTACTGCTTTTATATTCTTTCCTTATTTTGTGTATTTGGTGTTTTGAGAATAATGTGATGGCAAGAATTTCTTTTCTGGTCCAATCTATTTGGAGTTCTGTAGGCTTCTTGTATATTTATGTTAATCACTTTCTTTAGGTTAGGGAAGTTTTCTTCTATAATTTTCTTGAAGATATTTACTGGTCCTTTAAGTTGGGAATCTTCACTCTTTTCTATACCTATTATCCTTAGGTTCTGTCTTCTCATTGTATCCTGGATATCCTGGATGTTTTGGGTTACGAGGTTTTTGCATTTTGTGTTTTCTTTGAATGTTGTGTCAATGTTTTCTATGGTATCTTCCGCACCTGATAGTCTCTCTTCCATCTCTTGTATTCTGTTGGTGTTGCTTGCATCTATGATTCCTGATTTCTTTCCTATGTTCTCTAACTCCAGGGTTGTCTTCCTTTGTGATTTCTTTATTGTTTCTATTTCTGTTTTTAATTCCTGGATTGTTTTGTTCATTTGTTTGATTGTGTTTTCCTGTAATTCTTTAAGGGATTTTTGTGTGTCCTCTTTAAGGGCTTCCAGTTGTTTACCTGTGTTCTTTTGTATTTCTTTAAGGGAGTTATTTATTTCCTTCTTAAAATCTTCTATTATCCTCTTGAGATGTGATTTTAATTCTGAGTCTTCCTTTTCTGGTGTGTTAAGGTATCCAGGGCATGCTGTGGTGGGAGAGCTGGGTTATGATGATGCCAAATAGCCTTGGTTTCTGTTCCTTGTGTTCTTGCCCTTGCCTTTCACCATCTGGTTATCTCTGGTGTTAGCTGGTCTTACTCTCTCTGACTGTGGCTTGTCTTTCCTGCAAGTCTAGGTGTCAATACTCCTTGAAGACCAGTTCTCTCTGAGAGGAATTTTGGTTTGGAGAGATGTGGTGCAGGATCAGCTCTAGGGTGCAGACAGAAACAAGAAAGATCTAATCCCCAGCTGACCCTTGTTTCCTGTGTCCTGATGGCTCTTCAAGGGTCCCTCTTGGTCCAGTGAATTTGAAAAGAAGTGGTTGTCTTGCCTGCACTTAAACATGTGTCAACACTCATGTGATACCAGCTCTTTCCTGGCACTATTTGGGTATGGAGCCCTGTGTCACAGGATCTTCTCTCCAGCCACCGAAATAAACCAGAACCCCGTTCCTCACTCTCTGTGTCCTGGGTATTCCAGGTGGGTTCCTCTGAGCAGACAGGCTTGTCCACACTCCCCAGAGGCTAACTTTCTCCCAGTGCTATTTGGCTATGGAGCCCTGGTGGCCCAGGCAGAGGTCTTCCGCCACAGATGGAAAATGGAAGGCTCTTGTTTCCGGCTGTTCCTCAGTCCCTGTGTCCCAAGGATTCCGGGCGAGTCCGGCTTAACAGTTTTAGTTCTCTTACCCCCTCTCAAGAGCTTTTCCACACTCCTGGGAGGCTAGCTTTCTCCCAGTGCTATTTGCCTATGGAGCCCTAGTGGCCCAGGCAGAGGTATCCCACCACAGATGGAAACCAGAAGGCTCCTTCCTCCAGGCTGTTCCTCAGTCCCCCTAACTAATTCTTAATAAAAGTGTTTCATCTTGTCAATCTTCTAAAAGCAACACATTTCACATAATCTTTTTTATTGACTTTATCTTCTCATGATAATGAACAATTTTTAAAACTATAATTTATTTAACCTAAGGGGACCAAAATGAAAATTCATAACATTTTTTTCTTTTACGTTTATATTTTAATCTTCTGCATATTTTGTCAAGAAACACCCCCAAAAAGTGTGAGT
Source organism: Rhynchomys soricoides (assembly GCA_019843965.1). Taxonomy (NCBI): domain Eukaryota; kingdom Metazoa; phylum Chordata; class Mammalia; order Rodentia; family Muridae; genus Rhynchomys; species Rhynchomys soricoides. Next base: position 7,611,286 of record JADRCH010000008.1, read on the forward strand.
ACTCAGAGGTAGAGTCATACACCTAGATTAATAAACGTGCAAGGAAAACTTAAAGGTCACTTTTAACCTTTGCTATGGTCTGAGTGCCTCCTTAAAGGATCAGATGTTGTAAGTCAGCTTGTGAACAGGGCCTGTCCAAGGTCACTGGTCACAAAAGTCACCCCATTTTTTAAATTTATTTTTGTTTTTTAGTTCATTATTTTTTTGTCATTTGTTCTGGTTTGGTTTGCTTTCTGCTTTTTGCCATGTGCTGTACCATCAGATCGCTCCTGCACCCTGCAGATGCCAGCACCTCTATCTTGGAATTTGTAGCCACTGAAGATAAATTATATTTACCCTTTTCAAAACTCTTCATCATCCTTATAGTGAAAAACCTTTCTAAAAACCTTTCTAAGAGTTTTTCAGCAGAGTCTGAGATAGGAAAACCAGGGGAGGGGGGAGAGATACTCAGTACTAAAGACCTAGAGAAGCATTTAGTGATGAATGGTTATACTTTGACTTGAAGAAAGAATACTAATTGTGGAAACAAAATTATATAGAGGGCATACAAGACAAGAGTAACTTAAATAAAATTGGTACAACTTGGTCTCAACATCCCATTCTCCATGATAGAATGTTATTTTCCTTCTAGAACAAGGATTTCTTTCGCGTTGGAATGCTGTCCTTTGTATCTAAGAGCAGGAAAAATGCCTATGTAATGTGGCACACGCTTGTGTGCAGGTTCCGTTGACTGCAGATGTCAATACTTCACAGCAGCAGTGTTTTGTTACCGTCTGTTTTATTCCATCTCTATGTAATGATGTCTAAAGAGACCAGTTTAAAACTAATGGAGATAAGTTCTACAATTTTAACATTTTCTGAATGGTTTGAATAATTTCTTGAACTTTTTATATATATTTTAAAATATAATCTTATTACTCTGTGAAAATTCAGCTGCCTGCAAATGTGATGCTCTTAATGAAAATGATGACAGTGATTTAAGTAAATATAACAGATTTCAGGGGGAATTACCAATGGATAAATGAATGTGAAGTGTTGGTGTTACTACGCTGAGATGTTCTCGATAGGCTACTGTTTGCAAACTCTGAAAGGCATGACTGTGGATGACAGGAAAATACATCAGAAATCATCAGACAGATTCTTGGAAATCTTCCATGGGGGCAAATCTAAATTAAAAATTGTTTTACTAGCTTGTCCTTTTAGAATGATTTGCCCTAGAGAAAGAGATGGCTTGCTAAAAACATGAAATAAATAAAACGTAGACATAGGAAAAGCCTGAACCATCCTGACACCAGACTCAAAAGATGTCTTTTCATTTTTCTATCTCTAGGAAAGCAGAGACTATATTACTTTCCGCATTGTGTCTCTAGGGCTTGGCATTTCACATGGCAGGTGCTTGCTAAGTATCTGATCAGTGGTACCGGGAAGAGTAAATGTGATCTATATAACAAGAGAGATAATTAAATTTGTGAAACCATTATTATTTATGATAGTGTATGATACCAGTAGGTAAGAAGAAAGCATGAAAGCATGTAAAAATAAAACATGTTGATAATGTAACATAACCATGTATGTATGTATGTATGTATAACCATGTATGTAATATATATATATATATATATATATATATATATTACATATAAATATATGTAACAGAGATAGTATGAGAACCATAACCCAAAACCCCATTATAATTATTAATTATATTCAAAAATATTTTCTTTTGTGCTTTCTTGGCAAGTATAATTTACCACAATAGAGCGGAAATGATTTTGTATATTTTATAATGCCTCTCAGAAATTACCATATCAACGAAACAATGAGAACAGAACTGTTTGCTAGCTTTATAGTGTCCCTGAAATGTCAACTGCCAGATTAAAAAACAAAATCTGTTGTGTGACAACCTCTATTTGTGGGGCTAATGTTTCTCGGCTTTCATAAACTGAATCCTTGGCTTATGCACATGTCAATTACTCTGAATATTTTTTCCTAGAAATAAGGTGGAACTATTAGCCTTAGAGGTGTATCTTCTATGTGGTACTATTTACATTGTTACATCATAAAACAATCGCAATTACTTGCCGAACTATAAATACAAAAGCAACCTGGTTGGCCTTGTAGATGATGTGGTAGAATGGAGGGGGTGGGGGTTAAGGAAATGGGGAAAACAGTTTAGTTTTCAGAGGCTCTTGTTACATCCTTCACTGCTCTGTTTTATCTACATAACTCTGGTCTCCTGATTCTCTTTTCTTTTCTGTGGATAATTGCTTTGTTGTTAGTGCTTTGACACTGAGTGACAGTGCTTTTGGGTGGTTGACAGCCAAATCTATTGGCAGACGATAGTCCTCATACACAGAGAGGTGCTTTCTTTCTGCCTAGTGACAGTAAGAGCTTCTGAGTTGACAGAGAAGGTCTCATCCCTCTCAGGAAAGAGACAAAAGCAAAAGTGGGGGGAGTGAGATTTCTGGCAGAATAAAAGCATCTATTTAATTCGACTGTAGAGAAAAATATAACAGGCAAGCCTGTAATGGCTTCAAGTTATAAACAAATCATCTCGGTTATGTGTGTTTTGCCTATAGAAAGTTTTATCTCTTAGTAAGCTATCAAGGTCTCTGAATCACGTCTTTCAAAACATTGTAAATGAGAAATAAATTCATCATTTCTCAGTAGAGTTTATTAAAAGTAGACTGGCACAAAGTAAAGAGAAGATATCAGCGATGTTCTGATATATTTTGTGTCACAGTATTACAGTTGAGTAAGCATAAATACTTCTAACAATGGTCAGCAGTATTAGGTTTCAAAATGCTAGAGGTTTCACACAGTGATTTGCAAGAGCAGGGCAGGGGATTTGATTGGCCATTGATAGTCGCATCTGAAAATTATACAAGTTTTGATGACCAGGACTGTCTTACTCTTCCTTGTGAAAAGTTTTTGCTCTCTCATTCTAAACTGTCACTGTGACTCTCGGAGGTCAATTATGAACCCAAGAAAAAGAGGACAGAGTAAAAGTTGTTGCACATCTGGATGATATGTAATTCCTTTTTTTTTTTTTTAATTGAATATTTTCTGTATTTACTTTTCAAATGTTATCCCCTTTCCCGGTTCTCCCCTCCTGAAAACCCCCTATCCCATCTCCCCTTCCCCTGTTTCCATGAGGGTGTTCCGCTACCCACCCACCCATTCCTGCCTCCCCGCCCTTGAATTCCCCTACATTGGTGCATCTATTGAGCCTTCATAGGACCAAGGACCTCTTCTCCCATTGATACATGACAAGGTCATCCTCTCCTACATATGTGATTGGATTCCACCTCACACCAGTCAAAATGGCTAAGATCAAAATCTCTGGTGACAGCAGATGCTGACAAAGATGTAGTACTCCACCATTGTTGGTGGGAGGGCAAGATGGTACAACCACTCTGGAAATCAGTCTGGCGGTTCCTCAGAAAATTGGACATGGTATTACCCAAGGACCCAGCTATTCCACTCCTGGGCATATACCCAAAAGATTCTCCAATATATAACAAGGACACATGTTCCATTATGTTCATAGCAGCCTTATTTATAGTAGCTAGAAGCTAGAAAGAACCCAGATGTCCCTCAACAAAGGAATGGATACAGAAAATATGGTACGCTTGCACAATGGAGTACTAATCAGCTATTTAAAACGATGACTTTATGAAATTCTTAGACAAATGGACGGAACTAGAAAATATCATCCTGAGTAAGGTAACCTAATCACAAAAAGAACACACATGGTATGCACTCACTGATGAGTGGATATTAGCCCCAAAGCTCCAAATACCCAAGATACAATTCACATACCACATGAAGCTCAAGAAAAAGGAAGACCAAAGTGTGAGTGCTTTGGTCTTTCTTAGAAAGGGGAACAAAATACTCACAGGATCAAATATGATATGGGTTTTTACAGGAGTTATATTTTTCTTTTAGTCTCTGCCTAATAAAGTAACCAACAAAGGTCTAAGACTCAGTCGTATGTTTACTGATTCAGGGTTGGGGCTTTCATTATTACATCAACCACAGTTAAGGTAAATGAATTTTGTTCCAGAACATCAGACTTGATCTACATACCACATACCCTCATCACAAGGTGAGGGGCTTCAATGGAAAAGTTCCTACTACACCTAGAGCATGCTGCCTTGGATGATAAAGACAATGAGTTTTAGATGCATCTTTGTCTTATTCAACAACACGGCAGCAATCGTATTACAATGGACATACTGAAAACTGTTGTACACAATTTGGATGCAGCAATAAGCTGTCTACAAAGATGCCCCTATTGCAACATTTATGTTCAATTGGTGAGAGTTCAAAGAGAATCAGAGAAAGTAATAAAGGAAAGGACATACAACACAATGGTAAGTGATTTGACAAAAATGAAACAGATGGATGTAGCATTCTGTGATGCAAAATGATTGAAAGTTTATCTATAGAGAAATCCCCAGGTAACATCTAAGAAGAAATCTGAATGACAAAATAGTCCAAGTATTTGATTATCTGGAGGTTAACCATAGTTTCCCTGAAATTTTTCAAAAGAGACGGGTTATAAAGGAAATGGAGAGAAAGGAGGTCGTTCTGAAGGTGCTTCCTGCTCCATGAAGTAAGGTTTAGTATGATCTCAACTTCTAGATTCCAGTATCATTTTCTCAAATGTGTCTACTTCCTGGGATGGGATTATGAATAATTAAGTGAAATGAATACATGAATCAGGTATTTTTTAAAACTGAACAATATCACCCACTGTAAAAATTCAAGGGGGAAATGTGAACGGTGCTGACGATGGCCATCTTCCAGCATCATCCAGATTCACTTCCCTAGGACTTTTAAAATTCCTCTATTTGTTCATGTTGATGCTCCAACTGGCTACAATTGCAGCTACTTATCAATTTTTCATTGGGATTTGTCTCATCAGTGAATTGCTTGAGGTTTTTAGCTCTCCCTATTGAAATGCTGCCCAAAGAACAGAATGTAGATCATACTAATGTGTTTTTAAAATTAAATTAGTGTGGACTCCATTGTTAGGGCCCTGCCATTTGTTGATGTCCCAGAGTGCTTGCCAGATGGCCCCATGCCCACAGACCATAGAAACAAATAAGATAAAAGGAGATCTGATAATGTTTTCAAATATGTATGTGTGTGTGTGTGTGTGTGTATATATATATATATGTGTATATATATATACATACAAATATATATATATATATATATATATATATATATTTGCATGTTTCTGCATACAGCACTTGCAGATCACCGGTGAGGGTTGAAAATGTGTAAAATATGAACTAATCAGAAGAGCATGGAAAAAAACAAATGTGGGTGAAGTATCAGATATGAAAGAAAATAAAATTAGATTAGGCAGAGAGGTCTCTGTGAGATAGTATGACACAAGATTTCTTTAAATTTGTAGCATGTAGACTGGCATTTCAAAAAGTTCTAGCCTTTCACTATGTAAAAATGAAAAGGTTGCAATCAAATTCATGGATCTTAGGGAGGAATCAAAAGTGATGATATATTTTCATATATAGTATATTGCATATTCAGGCATACATCAAGAAATTGTAGTTACAACCATTCTGCTTGCAACAGACAAAAATACCTTGAATCTTGCTGAAATATGAATACACACACACACACACACACACACACACACAGAATTAGCAATCTCATCTCATGGACCTGATAGACAGGAAATGAAATACAGCTGAGCTCATGGATCCAGAACAGCAAGTCAGGAGCAATGGAGGCTGCCCATGGTGTTTCATAACTGATAGGCATGGGCACAAAGAGAGGTAGGAGTCAAAGATAACACAAAGCTTTTGAGATGGGTGAGAGAATCCAATATCCTGGCAGAGTGGGCACTCAATAAAATTACCTCCTCCTTAATGACTGGCTGAGAGTCAGAAGGAGTCCTTTCAAAACGAAGAGCCGCATGCAGTCTCTGACATCTGACTTTGATATTCCGATTCCAGGTGATAGGTGTCATATGTCCTGACTCTTGGTGGAGATTTTAATAGAAAACACTGTAATGCTCTTTCAGTTGGGTAATGCTGTAATATTAGAACAGTCGTTTGCATATGAGTTACTAAGAACATTAATGTAGCCAATATATACAATGCATTTGAGTCTCTTGACACTTATTTCATGTGTAGGTCCTTTTGTTTAGTAAGGAGCTTAACTTCAGATAGTTATCTGAAGTTAGGTGTTTCCTGCCACAGAAATTTACGATTTCTTAGATTGTAAATCACTTGAATATTTTCATATCCAAATATAAATGTAGCATGTAAGCATACTCATATTCATCTTTTTTTCATAATACTCTTCTGCTTTGGGTCCCATTGTAATTGATAATTTCTGATTCAGATAATTTATTGTATTAAAAAATACAAATGAACTGACTCACAGAGTAGGACTATAAACTAAATATAATAAATGGTTCCCCTTATGATTAACATGTTGTCTTAACTAATATCTTTTATTTTTATTATTTAAACTTTTATACAGCATAACTAATACCTTAGTAATATTGTATTAGTATACTTTATTCCAAAAGAAATCAAAGACCTGAACTCATTCAATGTTCACTAAATATGCAAATAAATGTAAGACTAGCATTGACTATTAGGGTAGGTCTGAGATACACAAATTGAGTATAAGAGCATATGAGTACATTCAAATATGTAATAGCTAAAGCTCAAGGTCATCCCGTTTAGATGACCCCCAACTCTCTTTGCTGTTTCAGTTTGATGATAAAAAATTCAGGTCTCTATTTGCTGACAATATTTAATGGGAATTTTCAGACATAATTTCAAACACCAACTTCTGAAGAGGAAATGACAGTGCCACCAAATTGCCAATACCTATTACATAACTGAAATGTGTGCATTTATTAATCTGCTTAATCACCTCCCAATACAATTGGGAGTTAGAAAAACTGTAAATTTTAGGTTTCTAATTTAACACTCTCTGCTTCTGTCCTTATTTGTTCAAAAATGATTTTAAAATTGATTCAACTAGAGTGTTATTCAGAGTCAAATACAATTAGAAAATGGATAGATGGCAGAGACAGACAGAGTTTGTCTGTGTGTGTGTGTGTGAGAGAGAGAGAGAGAGAGACAGACAGAGACAGAGACACAGAGAGGAGAGATCTGTGTATTTGCTTATATATGGTACTCAGAAATGAATGACTGGAAATTGTATAAATGTATGTTTTATATTAGAAAAATTTCAAACACTATTGAGAGTTGGCTACAGTCTGGAAAAAACTCTAAAAACATCCTTTTTACACCGAAAGCAGAATTAAGTCAGCTGACTGTAAATATGTTTTTGTGAATGTGAACATATACAAAGGTAGCAGTAGTTACATAAAAATAGAAAGTTACTGAAAATGTTTACACAGTCCTATTATAAGTACTGCACTGATAAGTGCTTACTAAATATAAAGGAAGGAAAGGAGAATGTATATCTTAGCTTTGTCTCAGTATTGTGAATTAAGGGAAAATTTTTTTCTTATATTTTTTTACTTAATATATACTTTTTAAAATGAGAAAGTAAGATGCTTGTAATCAGGATATGCATAAAGTTTGTTTGAGATTAGCTTCAAATTTGATCAATTATTCTCTGATTATCTCTGAACTAAATTCTAGTACATTTGTAAGTAGCATGTCATGCTTAGAATCCCAGAAAAACTTTTGTCCCTACCAGAAAATGGAAGCAGAAAGTCATGGCATTATCTTCCACTAGGATGTAAATATCCAAAAATTGTTTCAGATGATTTATTTCCAGATTTTGAATATTTATGATTTTTATCTGGCTTGCCAACTGATTTATTGAACCAGTGCAGGGCACTTGACCTCTGTAACATAAAGCACCTGCTTAGCTAGAATGTAATGGATTGATTTTTATTATGCAAACTTATTAAAAACTTCATTTTCATTCTCCTTTGTTGGATCTCATTCCATAATTTTTGTTCTCTCAAAAAAAAAAAAGGAGGCATTGCTGCCACTTTTTTCTCTATATTTTCTCTCACTTCAATCCATTGTTCCTGTAGTATTTCAACCTGCATCACTGCTTTCTAAATATAAGTGAGCTCATTTCATCTTTACATGTTTAGAAGGCAGCCTCATTAGAGATTGCCACCAGTACCAGACAGGACAATAGCTAGTATTTTAAAAGTATCATATTCAGATGAATAAATGTGAGTTACAACTCTGTTCCGGTTCCATCAATTTTGCTCTGTGCTGTGCATTGTTCAGGTATATAAATGTCACATTCTAACCATATTGACAATTCCTACTTAAAAGAATCCTCCCTGGATAGGCTGTGTAAAGAATGACTCATTTAGGAAAATGAAATAAATTTACATGTAAATATTACAAACTCATTGAACTGTTTGCTTGGTATGTATGTGTGACCAAACAAATCCTGAGGTCCATTCATGTATGTGTGAAAGTGTCTGTGCCTGAGATTATACTATTCTGAATATTCACAAATCCATGCAAAATTCTCAGTTAACAAGGATAGAATAAACATTAAACTATATGTATAAGTAGAGTTCAGCAACTATTTTATTAAAAATGACTCCTTCAATTGATAGATTCTAAAATGTCACATGTCTGTAAACATGTTGTTGCATGTGTGATCATGCCTCTACGAGACATCTCTTCATAGCTGCAAAGTGCTGGCTTTGTTTTACCCATGGTATGTCATTCTACCTAGAAATTGAATGGCTAAGCAGTGTCACGTTGTTTCTCCGTGTAGAGTCCCCTTGTGAGTCTTCCAGCCTCTCTTTAATTTAATCTCTGTGATAATCATGTGACCATGTGGACCTGTGAGAGATTTATAGGTAGAAATCAGAGGGCAGAGAACTCTTGGAGAAGCCTCTGTCCCTACAAAGTAATGATGTTATTTAAGAGCACAAAATCTCTCCACACCTATCACTTTGACATATGCCAAATTCTACACGGATGCAGCTTCCTAAAGGAGACTGCTGGAAGCAGTGTCAGTGTGGATGTGGGCCTATTTGTAAGTGACAGGGCAATTCCTGTGCAAAGCCCCTAGGTTCTAAATGAAATTATTTTGAGGACTATAGCAAATGCCAGACTACTTGTAGCAGGAAATTCCTCAGCTTCTGTAAAACTTTTCTAGTCTCCAAGCACTTTTAAATATGAACAAATCAGAATAGAATGCAAATGAGGTTAAATGAAATTGTAAGATTACTTCATATACTCTGTACTGACTCATTGATCAGATACTTTTTTTCAGTATACGTGTTTTTATAAAAACATAGAATCCTATAAGATAATCAAAAGAAAGGAGAAAAGTAGATAAAAAATGATTAGCAGGCAAGCAAAAAAGAAAGATAAATAGAATATTAACTTGGGAACCAATTCTTAGACATATTCATAATCATATACATGTAAATGTTTCTCCCAAAGTAAATAAAGTAAGATGATATAAAATTGGAAAGGGATGACTGGAAATATCTGCCAATAGTAAGTATTTCCAAGGACATGTGGTCTTCACATTTGGTTTGTGGGGAGGTTAATCTTACAAACAGTTTTGTAAACCAATTTGGTATCATCAATTAAACTGAACACATGCATAACCATTAGTTACTATCTCTATCTGTACTCTAAAACAGTGGTTTTCAAACTTCGGGCCACCACACCATTGGTGGTTGACAGACCCTTTCACAGAGATCACATAGATGATCAGAAAACACAGATATTTACATTATGATTCATAACAGTAGCAAAATTACAGTTATGAAGTAGCAATGAGATACTTTTGTGGTTAGAGGTCACCATAATCTGAAGAATTTTATTAAAGGGTCACAACATTATGAAGGTTGAGAAGCACTGCTCTAAAGAACACAGTTATGTACTCCTGCCCCATTACTGTCTCCTCCACTGTAACTGGATTTCTTATAATTTGGCATATTTTAAGAGAAAAAGATTTCATTTACAAAGAAGTCCATATTTTCCAATGGTGAAATATATGCAGATATTGCAGCATGGAATTTGAAAAGTAAACAATACTTCTAAAGGGCATCAATTGCTTAACGGACAAGTTAAAAAATATGAGTGTGTATGTGCATGTGTGTATGTGTGTGTTCATGTGTGTGTGTTTGTGTGTGCATGTGTGTTTACACATGGAAACCAATGTCGTTTATCAGAATAAACAACTTTTACTTGGATACATTTTTGATAAATTTAAATCCTAAAGTGTTGTTACAATGTAAACTTTAGAATAGTGCTTATGACAAAATGTATACATTACTTATAAGATGCAAAAATGGATTCAAATTGCTTACAATAGTTCCTGATAAAGTTACCACTGTGAATAGTGTTATGTGATGTTGTGTCAGATATTTTATTTTATTCTGGAAAAAATAATTAAACCTAAAATGTGCTACAAATGGTCAGTTCTTGATGTGCAGGATGAGAATCCATCACATGATTTTTGATCACTAATTAGTGTTCAATTCCCCTCAGTACAACAGCAAACTCCATAGCTAGCGGTAACTTTCCTCACTAACTCAATATGCTACACTAATTGATAACTCAAGCAAATATTTTCTCTCTAGCAACGAGGTGTCATGACTGTATATTTTAATGTCATTTCAGAAAACAAAGAAGTGTGTTTCCAATACAGTTATGTTTATTCAAAGACATTTAATTCTTGTACAGTTACTATTAGACATTAATTTCAAGATTCTTTGATTTGAAATGTCTAATATAATTTACCTATATGAGATTATGGTTTAGTTTTAATTGCATTTAAGGCACACATTTTCCTAAAGTAATATTCAATATGCACCATCAATTATCTTAAAGAAAGAAGCCCAGAAAATATATTAATTATGGGTTATGACCCAGCAAATTATGAATTTCCAACCAGAAGTAAATTATTGCCACTAATTAGCTTTCTTGTTTGCCAGACTGGGTTAAAGTCTTCATCGCATTAGTCATTTCATAAATCATTTTCTCAAGATGCAAACACGGATGGAATAAGAATGGGACTCTGCTAAGAGCTTAGTAATAATTAGGGCAGAGGGTTGTTGAGCAGTTTCTACTGGTTCAGGAATATTTGATCAGTTCAGTACGGACTGTCTGGAAAGGTAGAAACATTAGGGTTTGTGTTTTGCTCTTATAAAGTATCTGGTTTTTCTCCTTTTTCCTTTTCCTTTTTCTTTTTAAAGTCTTTTTTCTTATTGGTTATTTTATTTATTTACATTTCAAATGTTATTCCTCCTTCCAGGTTTTCCCTCTGCAAACACCCCTATACCATCCCTATCCCCCTCCCCCTGCTTCTATAAGAGTGTTCCACCCCCACTCCAGCCTCACTACCCTAGCATTCCCCTATGCTGGTGCATCACGCCTCCTCTGGACATCATTTATTATTTGTTTTTCTAGTAGACTATGTCTTTGAAACAGATTCTCCACATTAATGGCTGATTTGAGTAGTTCTGTTTTTAATTTTAGCTGTACAAAGTCTTTAAAACATATGATATCTCAGGAGCTGGTCTTACCCCAAATATTCTTCCCTTATTAGGCAGTAATACTCAGTTCTCAGTGTTCTGATGTTCATGGGTAGTAATATTATGACACGTTTGGTTCGTCATTTTTACCATTCTTAACATAACGTCCATCTATCTCTATCTCCAAAAGTTAAGTTGTCCCTGTCGGGTCTCACTTCAGTGAGCAACTTATTCAAACAGAAAATCCAAACAGAAGCTCAGCCTAATGGGCTAGTAAGTGTTAATGACTGAGAATGTGACAATGCACTTACAAGAAGTTACAGAGCAACATATTTGGGGCACATAGCTTTATTTTATAAATAATAACATTCATTCTCAGTTATCTGCAAACTAAAGCAGGGCACTTTTGTTGATGATTACTCTTGTGTCCCTCACACTCAAAAGGTCTAAGATGCTCCACATGCAACAAAACACATGGATACATATAAGCAAAGAAAAGTAAATTTCTTTGAAAGAAGAGAAGGCTGTAGGGAAGATTTCTGGACCATCTTGCTTTCCACTGCTTGTCATTTTGATTCATAAGTTGCAGTGTAAGGCAGGGTGTGCAGAACTTATGTTATCAGCATTTTGATGCTACCCATAGCATTTAGAAATCAATTCAACATATCATGAGCCCTGGGGAAAAGAAATGATACTTTCCTGATTAGCCACTTTTCTTGAGGACTCAAACTTTTAAAGAAGTTGCATCTCTTTTATTTGATTTCAAAGATAAAGGTTATTGCCACACTAGCATGAAATGAGGCAAAATTTTAGTACAAAAACTTGAGGAGACTAAATCCAGGTCTGTCTCCTGGAAAAACGTACATATACTGCAAAAATGTTCCCAATCGAAGCACTGGTCCTGTCAGCCCCAGCCCCATTCAGTAGCAAATATCCAAAGCAACACTCTTCCACGCCACTAATACAAAGGTACCTTTCCAGTCTACACCCACTCTTACCCCCTTGCAACTTCCAGTACCAATGAAAACCATGTCCATGGATGAACTGCAGCTCAATGCTTACCTACTGTTTCCCTCAGCTGTCATCTTTTCTAGCCTTTCTTACCTCAACTCTAACGGCTGTCCTCAGAACTCCTGATTTTTCTTGTCCTTCCCCGCTCCCCTGATGTTTTTAACCTTTCCCAAACCACTAAAATCAGATGCACTTGCATTTTTCAAAGTTTGTTTTTTAATTGCTAGTCCAGATTGCTGTTTGGAACCATGCAACCTTACACCATTTTAGCCTCTTCAATGTAAATGTAAGTGCTGCACATTCAAATGTGACGGGAGCTCAATGCAGTCTTCTCTCTCAGGTAGACACAATTTTCTTTGGGAGTTATTATCTTAATCAGAAAGTCATCCTTGCTCCCATAAATATAATATCTGACATAGACTCTATGCACATTAAATGTGGGATCAGGCAAACCAGGAACAGAAGAGATGAGAGACCAGACGGTCATCCCCGATATTCGGTTATGTGAACAGACTCATGTTCCAACAGCACACATTTGATTATTGTGTCTTCTTCAAACACATTTAAATTAGTGACATGTTCTAACTTCCTTTTACTTTAGCTATCCTATAAGCATGTTTTGATAGAGTACTATACTTAAATAATTTCACTTTATCCCAAATAACCTTGAGAAATAGGCAATGCTGGTCTTATGATAGACATGACGGAGGTGAATTTTAAAGACATAAGTGACTCTCTGTAAAAGGTATCTACTTAGTAATTTGCAGAGCCAGAATATGACTTGAGATTGTTTTTTTTTTCTTTTTATAAAATATGATTTCAAGCCATTGTAGGATTATTTTTATTATATAAAATGAGGTCAATGGGAGATTAGCCTCAGTTTCTTCATCCATAGACTAAGGATAATAATATCTACCTCAACGCGATAATTAAATGAGATAATGGCTGTAAAGCTTTTAGTACAGTGATTGGGCCATGGTAAGCCCTTGTGATGGACTACAATTTATTAATGTGTGATTTTAAACCTCTTCCTCTATGAAATGTGAAGCAATTAAAGGCTTTTGAGCAAGACAGTGATACAATGAAAGGGAAAGATTAATCTGTCACTTGTGGGAAGGTTACATATAAGTACAGAGAAACTAGAGACAAAGCAAGTGCTTTGAGGACTATCCTAATAGCAGACTCACAAAGCACTGCTTGCCTAAACAAAAGTAGCATCTGCTGGAGACCATCTCAAACTTCAGATGAGTGTGCAGGAGAGGAGGAATGCCAAGACTGCTGGTCTCCTATCTCAGAGAAAACTAGCAAGAGAAATAAGAGAAAAGCCTTCAGGCAAAGGGTAAGTTGATTGGCAAAGCTGTAAAGATGCAGGAGTTCTCCATACAAAAGATGACATCCAGGTCAGTAAAGTTCTTTATCTCAGACCCAGAGAGATCTTTTGCCTGGAGAGAAGTTGGTGCAGGAGTAATATTTCCTCATTGCACTGATTGTCATTGTTTAAAAGGTTTATAGTCTTAGTCTCAGCGTGTAAATCAGAAGCCCAGAAGATCACAAGTCTCTTTTGCACCTGCCAACATGTGCCATTAGTAACCACTGCCTTCTAAAACCAGAACTTCTGCCTGTTGCTTCCTTCTATTTCTCAGCACTCCATCACTGTACTGTTGCCAGGTTCAGACTGAATCTCAAACAGGTCAGCTTGCAGCAGCCAAAGAGGAACAGTGTGCCTACAAGTCATCAACAGTGAAGGGTTGCTTACCCCTGCCACCAGACAAGAGCTGTATTTCCTGAGTCATGTGGAGGAGCTGGATGGTTTGAAAGAGCAATGACACGTTAAGGCTAGGACCACTTAGTTGAAATGATACAAATTCAATTCTGAGGTGTCATTGAAGTGCCAGGTAGCAGAGTGTTCCAAATCTTACATTTCAAGAGCAGGAGAATTAGTAATCCCTCGTAAAGATTTTGAATGTTTTCTAAGTACCCAAATTATGTTTCTATGACTTATTTTTATCCCTGGGAAAAAAAGCTAAATACACTGAAGTGGCTAGTGTCACCGAAGTGGCTAGTGTCACCGAAGTGGCTAGTGTCACGTCTTAACAATTAACTTCTCTCAAGTGATCTTTAAACCTGGAGAATCAATAGCATTCACTGGGTCTGTTGTCAAGAAAGAAAATGCAATGTTGATAAACTTGTCTCTCAATAAAACTGTAGAAGTTGCTATTTTTAAAGTGTGTTTACATCACATTTTAAATTTCTTTATACGAACCCTTCACCAAACAATAACAAAACTTACCGAGCATTATGGCTGCTCAGTGAAGTAATAACCACTTGGATTAGTTTCTCTGCTTGAGCAGCAAGTTAGATGCATGTACAAGAGTGATATATAGCATGGCCAGAGATACCGTAGAAAGTCTTCACAGCAGACTGAACATCGGAATTGACACTAAACCCTGTGTCAAGATACACACAAAGACTTACAGACACAGAACGTACCTGAGGTTATAATCTGTCAAGATTAACAAAGAGTGAATGCCTGCTAAAGCAGATAGACTGTGGAATAATTGTCATCTTCAGACTGGTGAAAGAGATTTTTCTTCCCAATTAACATTCAAGTGCGTGAAACCGAAATCCATTTACTCATTTTCTGATAATTTATGCTACAGTGTACAGAAGTAATAGTCCTAGCTTCACGGCACATTTATACAGTGCTTTTCATCCCCAAGGCTCCTGAAGCTCTTTACAATTATAGCTAATGCTTGTTAAAGTACTCTGAAGGGGGGAGTGTCTCAGACATTCCAAATATTATGATTATAAAAGACTTGAGACAGTATATATAGGAACACTCCACTATCGTAAAACTGTTGTCAGTTCTAGTAGAGGGGGAAAATGTATTTTCAAAAACTAATGAGCTGGTGTTCATACTTTTTCCTTCAAAAAACCCAAATTTACCCACTTTTGGGCTCTACCTCTACTGAGTAAGTTCTAGACATGCTGTGTGCCAACTCTGGGGAAGCAGGTAGCATGCTGCAACATGATAACTCACTGCAACCTCACAGGGCTTTGGCAGCATATTGAATCATTGAATTGAAGTTGTCTTTTTACGTATCCTACCTTTTTACTTTAGAAAAAGAAGTAGGAGCTTAAAATAGCATTGTCCTCTGACTCCTGGTTACAGTTTGGTTTGGGGGAAACAGTTTTTAACCTTTCTCATGAGCTCAAGGCATTGTATTAGGAGTTAGTGCATTTCACTATACTTGGAAAGCTATATTTGTTTCAAGTGGTACGTGATGTGGTTTTCTTATATATGAACTCACAGAAACATACAATGCCATAATATAATGCTCTTGGGATCAAGAAATTGAACAGAATGTATCTTGTAATTTAACAGTATTGTTTATTTATCCAGGTTGTTTCAGAGGCTCAAGACAACTTTTTTATCTTTCTCCAATATTCTATTATTGTATGGTTTCAAGATATCATCAATTACCATGTAACAAAATTCCCTCCAAACTTTAATATTTAAAATAATCATTATTCCTTCTCTTTCATCCTTCTAGGTTGTCAGTACCAAGCAGACATTATTTGATATTTAAGGTGTCCTTATATAATTTGAAATATATGGTAGATGCTGCCAAATTCCAAACAGGGTTGATAAAGACCCTGGGAGAGCAGCATCCTTCCACCACCTTGTAGCATCCAGGCCCATTTTCTTATATGTTGTCCATATAGAGTCTACAGCAATGTAGGAAAGCTGCTACTGAAGCCATGTACTCTCAAAAAACAAATTTTCATAGACAACAAAAGCAGAAATCAACTGTCTTTGAAAGGTTAGCGTAGTAACCATAAATTTTAAATTCTGCTGTCTTCTGTAAGTTAAATCTAGACTCAACATTGCCTCTGGACCTGACTCTTACTGTTCTGTCCATCTTCAGTGTCAGTCTTTGATGCTTTAAGTAAAGCAGTTTATACTTAATGATACCAAAAATTTTCAGTTGGTAAGACAATTTCCAAACTTTCCCATGTGTTTACAAATTTATCATGACTATCCCAAAAGAGAAAACCGACACCCACAAATTGTCTTCCAGGTTTCATTTGAGTGAGATCTCAAAGCTCAAAATAAATAAATAAAGATGTAATAAAAATATCATAGCTTAAGTTCTGAGAAACATTCAATGTGTAAGTGACTTTTGTCTGAGTCAATTAGCATGTTAAGGCTTTCTTACGTTCAGAACATTACTATTTCCGTTAGTGGAGATAATGCATTAGAAACTGGATGCCTTGGGCATAAGGCTTGAGAAGCACTCAGTAAATGGTATCATAGTTTCTCTACGTGTTCTGCCTGAAGATCTTCCCAGCCACCCTAATTATTCACAATCACCTGCTTACTGAATCCACTACTGGTTCTACAAGCAGGAGAACTCATGTACCTTATGTCCAAGGTATCTATGGATTGCCTGTCTAAGATCTTAGTTCTCCTAGGCTGTCATATTCAGCTCTCTAAAACTGTCCATTCTCTCATCTCTCTTTTGAAATGCAGCTGAAAAATCTCAATTAAGATTCTCAGGACAGTGGAAGAATAACCCCCGTGTATCAATTTTACCTTTCTCTGTTTCTAACAGAAATTGCTCAATTTTGTTTCCCTGCTCCAACCTAGAAAATTGTTGTGATTTGGTACCTGAAAATTAAAACATATTATCTCTATCAATATGACTATATTCACCATAATATATATATATATATATATATATATATATATATATGCACTTAGATAGTTTTCTGTAAGCACAGATGTAAATAAATTGAATAATTCTTATTAGCCTGATAAAGCTATGAAAATATTATAACATTTATTCATTAATATTTCGGTGGCATAATAGATACTTGCTTCCCACCCCTTCAATCATCCAGAAGATTTATGAGTGGTAAGACAGGCATTCAGGAATTTGGGGATACGAATTACTTGGGTCTAGAAGTGATCTCCAACACCACCCTTCACATTGTAATGGAGATGCTCATGTATAGCCTATGAGCAAAGAATACTGAGAAATAAAAATTAGCTTTCAGCCTCAAGAAAGAAAGAGGATATTTTGAAACAGGGGTGCCAGCTTCTGAAAAGCTACCTACATTACAGAAATGACACAGCCTAGACACTAATCACAAACAAAACACAGCAAGAGAATCATAAAGACAGTGGCAGTTTAGAAAGGTTTTAATCTGATGACATGGGGTATCATTAGTTTAAGCAACATTTGCCATGGAGTAATGATTGCCAGTTTCAACCACATCTTGTGACTATTTTTACACAAACAAAAAAAAGCTATATTACATATAACACCTCCATTTAAATACTACTTGGAATTTAATTAATCAGTATTTTTGATAAAGACCATAGAATCGTGGAAACTAGTTTAATTTGGATAGCACAACAGTGATCTATGAAGACTGTATTCAATTTCAGCTCCATTAATTGTGCATTGTAGATCTGACTACGAAGAAAATGACCTTAGTTCCCTATAAATGATAAGAAACTAACTTAAATGTCCAGTGTTGCTTCAGTTCCACTTGCAAAGCATGGTTGGTACTTACTGCATCTGTCCCCTGAACAAGAGGTAGGAATTGGGACTAGCCTTGTAGCTTGTTTGACAAAGGACCTATGACAATAAGTTTAGGAGGAGGTTTATAACCTACTATGTACCTTGTTTCTTTCTATCACTCTTTCTCATGATGTTCAGCAAATAATCAGATACTGGTTGTCTAATCAGCTCAGAGCCAAGGGTACCAAGATATCAGTAGAGATTGCTGTAAGCCACAAATACAGGAAATACTATCAAAAAGGTTTGAAATTATCAGGATCTAAGAGTACTTAGTTATTATAGTATGTTCTGACTTCTGACTAATATTTTTGTCAAAAGTAATCGTGATTCAATGGTTACTCTGGACAAGGGTTTATAAGGGCTTGAATTAGGAATAACAACACTCACAGACCCGTAAATAGGGAGCAAATAAATTGGATGAACTTGCTTGTAATACTTAATTTATCTGATAATCTGCATTGTCATCTAATGTGGGTACTAATAACTTAAGACAATTTTAATTTATGCATTATTATAAATATATCAGCATGACATTACCTGTATGACAGGAGCCAAGAATAAAGCCTTTTTGGAGACACTGAACCGATTCCTATTGTGTCTATTATCACAAGTTTTAACCATGCTTAAAATTAACAGACATTAAATTTGTATGTGCAGAATGAGTTCACTGGTACACAATTTATAAACAAGACATTGTAAGAAAAAAACAAGTGCTTAAGTTGATTATATGAATTACAGAAATACTTAGTAAAAAATCTAGAATATGAGCCTGTTTGTTTGAGGAATTAAGTTCTATATTTTTTAATTTTTATTTTTTTATACTTTAGTTACATTTCAAATGTTTCCCCCTTTCGAGATCTCCGCTTTGGAACCTCCCAACTCCCTCCCCCCTCCCCTTGTCACTATGGGGGTATTCACCAACACACCCAATCTCCTCTTCCTATACTGGGGCATCTAACACCATCCGGCCCAAGGGCCTCTCCTCCCCTGATGGCTAAGAAAACCCTCCTCTGCCACATATGTGGCAAGCACCATGGGTCTCTCCATGTGTATTCTATGGTTCATGATCCAGTCTCCAAGAGCATCGGAAGGTCAGGCCAGTGGACACTGTTGCTTCTTCCCTCCATGGGGCTAATAACTCTCTCAGCTCTTTCAGTTCCTTCTCCAACTCCTCAATCTGGGACCTCACACTCAGCCCAATGGTTGCTGTGAAGTGATTCTTGGGTATTCCAAACTTTTGGGCTAATAACCACTTATCAGTGAGTACATGCCATGTTCATTCTTTTGTGACTGTGTTACCTCGCTCAGGATGATATTTTCAAGTACCATCCTTTTGCCTAAGAATTTCATGAAGTCATTGTTTTTAATAGCTGAATAGCATTCCATTGTGTAAATGTACCACATTTTGTGTATCCATTCTTCTGTTGAGGGACATCTGGGTTGTTTCCAGTTTCTGGCTATTATAAAAATGGCTGCTATGAACATAGTGGAGCATGTGTCTTTATTACATGTTGGAGCATCTTCTGGGTATATGGCCAGGTATGGAATAACTGGGTCCTCAGGTAGTATTATGTTCATTTTTCTGAAGGTCCACCAAACTGATTTCCAGAGAGGTTGTATCATCTTGCAATCCCACCAGCAATGGAGGAGTGTTCCTCTTTCTCCACATTCTTGACAACATCTGCTGTCACCTGAATTTTTTGATCTTAGTCATTCTGGCTGGCGTGAGGTGGAATCTCAGGGTGGTTTTGATTTGCATTTCCCTGATGACTAAGGATGTTGAATATTTCTTTAGGTGTTTCTCAGCCATTCTAGTTTTCTCAGTTGAGAATTCTCTGTTTAGCTCAGTTCCCCATTTTTTTTTTTTTTTTGGATAGGGTTATTTGGATCTCTGGAGTATAACTTCTTGAGTTCTTGGTATATAATGGATATTAGCCCTCTATCAGACGTAGGATTGGTAAAGATCTTTTCCCAATCTGTTGCTTGCCATTTTGTCTTATTAACAGTGCCTTACAGAAGCTTTAATTTCATGGGGTCCCATTTGGACAATTCTTGATCTTAGAGAATAAGCCATTGGTGTTCTGTTCAGGAACTATTCCCCTGTGCTCATGTGTTCAAGACTTTTCCCCACTTTCTCTTCTATTTGATTCAGTGTATGTGGTTTTATATGGAGATCTTTGATTCACTTCAACTTGAGCTTTGTACAGGGAGATAGGAATGGGTCAGTTCCCATTCTTCTACATGTAGAACCAGCACCATTTGTTGAAAATGTTGTCTTTTTTCCACTGGAAGGTTTTAGCTCCTTTGTCAAAGATCAAGTGTGTGGGTTCATTTCTGGGTCTTCAATTCTATTCCATTGATCTACTTGCCTGTCACTGTACCAATACCATGCAGTTTTTATCACTACTGCTTTGTAGAACAGCTTGAGGTCAGGGATGTTGATTCCTTCAGAAGTCCTTTTATTGTTGAGAATAGTTTTTGCTCTCCTAGGTTTTTTGTTATTCCATATGAATTTGAGAATTGCTCTTTCTAAGTCTGTGAAGAATTGAGTTGGGATTTTGATGGGATTTGCATTGAATCTATAGATTGCTTTCGGCAGGATGGCATTTTAACTATATTAATCCTGCCAATCCATGAGCATGGGAAATCTTTCCATCTTCTGTGGTCTTCTTTGATTTCTTTCTTCAGAGACTTGAAGTTCTTGCCATACAGATCTTTCACTTGTTTGGTTAGAGTCACACCAAGATACGTTATATTGTTTGTGGCAATTGTGAAGGGTGTCATTTCCCTAATTTCTCTCTCATTCTGTATAGGAAGGTTACTGATTTGCTTGAGTTAATTTTGTATCTGGCCACTTTGCTGAAGGTGTTTATCAGCTGTAACAGAACGCTGGTGGAGTTTTTCAGGTCACTTAAGTATACCATCATATCATCTGCAAATAGTGGTATTTTGATTTCTTCCTTTCCAATTTGTATCCCTTTGACCTCCTTTAGTTGTCTAATTGCTCTAGCTAGAACTTCAAGTACTACATTGAATAGATAGGGAGAGAGGGCAGCCTTGCCTAGACCCTGATTTTAGTGGAATTGCTTCGAGTTTCTCTTCATTTAGTTTGATGTTTGCCAATGGTTTGCTGTATATTGCTTTTACTATGTTTAGGTATGGTCCTTGGATTTCTGATCTTTCCCAGACTTTTATCATGAAGGGATGTTAAATTTTGTAAAATGCTTTTTCAGCATCTAACAAAATGACCATGTTTTTTTTTTCTTGGAGTTTGTTTATGTAATAGATTATATTGATGGATTTCTGAGTATTGAACCATCCCTATATCCCTGGGATGAAGCTTACTTGATCGTGGTGAATGATCGTTTTGATGTGTTCTTAGATTCAGTTTGCAAGAATTTTATTGAGTATTTCTGCATCGATATTCATAAAGGTAATTGGTCTGAAGTTTTCTTTTATTGTTGGATCTTTGTGAGGTTTTAGTATCAGTGTAACTGTGGCCTCATAGAATGAATTGAATAGTGTTTCTTCTGTTTCTATTTTGTGGAATAAATTGAAGAGTATTGGTATTAGGTCTTCTTTGAAGGTCTGATAGAATTCTTCACTGAACCCATCTGGTCCTGGGCTTTTTTCGATTGGGAGACTTTTAATGACTGCTTCCAATTCTTTAGGGGTTATGGGAATGTTTAGATGGTTTATCTGATCCTGACTTAACTTTGGTATTTGGTATCTGTCTAGAAAATTGTTCATTTCATCCAGATTTTCCAATTTTGTTGCATATAGGCTTTTGTAGTGGGATCTGATTTTTTTTTTAATTTCCTCAGAATATGTTGTTAAATCTCCCTTTTCATTTCTAATTTTGTTAATTTGGATACTGTCTCTTTACCCTCTGGTTAGTCTGGCTAAGGATTTATCTATCTTGTTGATTTTCTCAAAGAACCAGCTCCTGGTTTTGTTGATTCTTTGTATAGTTCCTTTAGTTTCTACTTGGTTGATTTTAGCCCTTAATTTGATTATTTCCTGCCTTCTACTCCTCTTGGGTGGATTAGCTTCTATTTGTTTTAGAGCTTTCAGGTGTGCTGTTAAGCTGCTAGTATATGCTTCCTTCAGTTTCTTTTTGAAGGCATTCAGAGCTCTGAGTTTTCCTCTTAACACTGCTTTCATTGTGTCCCATAGATTTGGGTATGCTGTACTTTCATTTTCATTAATATCTAGAAAGTCCTTAATTTCTTTCTTTATTTCTTCCTTGACCAAGTTATCATTGAGTAGAACGTTGTTCAGCTTCCATGCGTATGTGGGCTTTCTGTTGTTGTTGTTGCCATTGAAGACTAGCCTTTTTCTGTAGTGATCTGATGGTAGGCACGGGATTATTTCAATCTTTTTATATCTGTTGAGATTTATTTTGTGACTAATTATATGATCAATTTTGGAGAAGGTACTATGAGGTGCAGAGAAAAAGGTATAGTCTTTTGATTTAGGATGAAATGTTCTATAGATATCTGTTAAATCAATTTGGTTCATAACGTCTCTTAGTTTCACTGTGTCTGTTAATTTTGTGTTTCCAAGATCTCTCCATTGATGATAGTGGGGTGTTGAAGTCTCCCACTATTATTGTGTGAGGTGCAACGTGTGCTTTGAGCTTTTGTAAAGTTTCTTTTATGAATGTGTGAGCCCTTGCATTCGGGGCCTATGTGTTCAGAATTGAGAGTTCTTCTAGGTAGATTTTTTTCTTTGATGTGTATGAAATGTCCTTCCTTATCTTTTTAAATGACTTTTGGTTGAAAGTTGACTTTATCTGATATTAGAATGGCTACTCCAGTCTGTTTCTTGGGGCCATTTGCCTGGAAAATTGTTTTCCAGCCCTTTACTCTGAGGTAGTGTTTGTCTTTAACATGGAGGTGCGATTACTGGGTGCAGCAAAATGTTGGGTCCTGTTTATTGATCCAGTGTGTCAATCTATTTTGTTTTATTGGGGAATTGAGTCCATTGATGTTAAGAGATATTAAGGAATAGTGACTTTTGCTTCCTGTTATGTTTTATGTTATTTTTATGTTTGTGTGGCTATCTTCTGTTGAGTTTATTGAACGATTACTTTCTTGCTATTTTTAGGATGTAGTTTCCCTCCTTAAGTTGGCATTTTCCATCTATTATTCTTTGTAAGGCTGGGTTTGTGGAAACATACTGTACAAATTTTGATTTGTCATAGAATATTTCGGTTTCACCATCTATGATTATTAAGAGTTTTGCTGGGTATAGCAGCCTGGGCTGGCATTTGTGTTCTCTTAGAGTCTGTATGAGATCTGCCCAGGGTCTTCTAACTTTCATAGTCTCTGGTGAGAAGTCTGGTATAATTCTGATAGGTCTGCCTTTATATGTTACTTGACCTTTTTCCTTTACTGTTTTTAATATTCTTTCCTTATTTTGTGTATTTGATGTTTTGACTATAACATGATGGGAGGAATTTCTTTTCTGGTCCAATCTGTTTAGAATTCTGTAGGCTTCTTGTATATTTATGTTTATCTCTTTCTTTAGGTTAGGGAAGTTTTCTTCTATAATTCTGTTGAAGATATTTACTGGTCCTTTATGTTGGGAATCTTCACTCTCTTCTATACCTATTATCCTCAGGTTCTGTCTTCTCATTGTATCCTGGATATCCTGGATGTTTTGGGTTAGAAGCTTTTGCATTTTGTGTTTTCATTAACTGTTGCGTCAATGTTTTCTATGGTATCTTCCGCACCTGAGATTCTCTCTTTCATCTTTTGTATTCTATTGGTGATGCTTGCATCTATGACTCTTGATTTCTTTCTTAGGTTTTCTAACTCCAGCGTTGTCTCCCTTTGTGATTTCTTTATTGTTTCTATTTCTATTTTTGTTTCCTGGATGGTTTTGTTCATTTCCTCATCTGTTTGATTGTGTTTTCCTGTAAATTTTTAAGGGATTTTTGTGTTTCCTCTTTAAAGGCTTCTAGTTGTTTACCTGAGTTCTCTTTTATTTCTTTAAGAGAATTATTTATTTCCTTCTTAAAATCTTCTATCATAATTATGAGATGTGATTTTAAGTCTGAGTCTTGCTTTTCTGGTGTGTTGGGGTATCCAGGGCTTGCTGTGTCTAAGTCCTATTTTTTAAAGCTATATTTGTCAACTATATTTGGAATCCTCTACAACACTTTGCTTACTTTATTTTCTGTAGCTTT
The DNA here is from genome assembly GCA_019843965.1 of Rhynchomys soricoides. NCBI lineage: Eukaryota > Metazoa > Chordata > Mammalia > Rodentia > Muridae > Rhynchomys > Rhynchomys soricoides. Next base: position 7,635,581 of record JADRCH010000008.1, read on the forward strand.
TATTTATCCTGCAATTAAGATGGTTCTTAAAGTCTGTGGGTCACTTTGCACCACCCACTGAGAGAAATATAGGAGAAAATGGAAATTTTGCTTTGCTTTGAAAAAAAGCCAGAACATTTCAATATGCCTTTCAGTGGTGTAAAAAAGAAGGAAGCAAGTTCAAGATGAGAAATCACTAGCCAGCAAGCACATTGTGATAAATCAGCTATAACGTGATTATAGCAACTTCCTTGGGAATGAAATCAATGCAGAATCAGACTTAGATAGACCAGGGGGATCAAATGGAGTTCAAAGGTACTTCTCCATCTTGAAATTGGATAAGTATTACTGTTATTATTATCAGTTGCTGTAATATAATACAGGAAGAAATATCTGAAGTCCCTCTGCTGCTTTTATTGGCTGGCTAGACAAGTCAATCCATTTCAGGGAAACAAACTTAAATATATAATGTCATTCAAATATTGAGAATTGGAATCATTTGAAAAAAAAAAATTAACCCAGGAGTCCTTGTGGTTTTTTTTTTTAATAGCATGAAAAAACAAGCAAGTTTCTTTTTTTAAAAAAAAAAAAAATGCATGTGCTTCTCATCTTGAGAATTAGACAATAAGGCTCTCTATAACAGAAAATACACAGGGCTGAAGATCTAGAGAGATATATCAAGTGTCTGCTTTGCAACTTGACTATCTACCTATGTATCTTAGAGATGGAGTTTTCTTTTATTTGTAACCTTGCTAACAGTGTTTCTTTGTTCTGCTGTATGATTACCCAACTTTCCCTTTCTATACTCATTATTGCCATGGGCCACCATCTGATACTTTAGCTCCATGCCTTATTTCTACCTAGCATTCTTTGCTCATGTCCTTGTCTTTCATATCCCAAGATTCTGGCAATCTTCCTTGAGCCTAACCCAAGTGACTATTTTTTATTATTATTTTGAAATGTACAACTGTCTGATCACTACACCACCACACTACAAATCATGTAGTAGCTCCTTTTCTAGGGAATTAATTTGCAAGGATAAAGGCTATCAGCATTGTCTTTGCCAAGCATCAGTCAAACTGATTGCCAAATAAGTTCATCTTTCATTTTCTGTTTAATATTTCATAATAATCTTGTGTTTTTGTTCTTGAACTCTTGATCTTATTTTGCTGATCTGTCTGACTATTTCTGAAGTCCTTTTGGTGTAATGGTTGGGCTGGTGCTTTAGAAGCCATTCCATACTCAACCTGGTGATCACAAACAGTATCACTGCCACGTGGAAGTATAGGGACAGCTTGAGTCACCCATTTTATTTAAAGAATTAAAAGAAAAGTTTCATCTCTCTTTCCATAGACAGTTCAAAAAACATACTCCACTAATTCACAAAAGAATAAATGTGGGTATATATATATTATATGTACATGTGTATATACATATAAATTGTGTGTGTGTGTGTGTGTGTGTGTATGTGTGTGCTGTCTTTGTTTATGTAAACCCTGCTTACCATTCTGTCCTTCTAGTGGAGAAGTTTCCACCATGGTGGTGAAGCATTTATTTGTGAATGAAGAATCTCAGAACTGTGAGCAGAGGATCAAGGAACCCTTTATCACATTTTGCTTTGTCTTATCATTTGCTTTTTTTTCTTGAATAACTCAAGTACAGATGTAGATTAAAGAGTAAAATTGGGGTTCTATCGATGTTCTTCTAATAGCAGAATAGATAATTTAGTAGATAAGTACCCAGCTCTTTGTCTGTCATGGAATATCCATGTCATAATTAATATCTGAAATTATTAACAGTGAGAATGATCAGGCTTTGCTTATTTAGTACTTTGCTCGTCAGCACTCAGAAACAGGAACTTTGTTCTAACCCACCCTTGCTGACTGTAGGGACCATTTCTCCAGCCCTTGCACCCCAAAATTTGATACAATCCCTTTCTTAAGTAGGCCTGTATTCAATCATCTTTTCTAATAAAGAATTAATCTTTATTGATTCTGTGGCTAGATCTCTAAGATGTTCTCATTTAGTAATCCATAATCCTAGATAATACATATTAACGAAAGAAACTAGAGTGATCGAATAAAAATAGATTTCAATAAATTTTCTTAAATGGTAGTTAATCTTATTGTAATTCCAACTTGCTACCTAGAATAACTGTCCACAGAAAGATATAAAAATATTACTTTATGTATTTGTACATTTGTTATCTTAACTATTAACTGCTCCTGAATTCAACACTTGCTTGTAATAGGAGAATACTTTATGGTAGAATGATCAGACATGACAATACATATCAATAAGCAGGGCCACTAGGTAATATTCATGACCTAGGAAAGGAGTCTTTTTGATTTTTTTTCAACATGACAAATTTTCAATGCCTGTAAATAGCTGTACTTGTTTATAGCAATGGTTTGTATTTGAAAGTTAACTTCTATAACACAGAGAAAAGTATGTATATAGCAAAAGGTTAATGTTGGGTAATTTTAGTTGTCACCATGATGGGCTTTAGATTACTTTGAAAACAAATATTGTGCATTTATGTGAGGCCTTGTCTACATTAGGTTAACTGAAGTAGGAAAACCAACATAAATGTGGATGGCGACCACACCATGGGTTAGGGTCCTGGACTAAAGGGAAAGGACAAATAGTGATGAGCAACAGTGTTCCATCTCTTTCTGCTTCCTGACTGTGACTACAGTGTGAACAACTGGCTTCCGTTCCCAAGGCTCCAATTTTCCAGCAAGGCAGACTGCAATTCAATAGACCTGTGAGCCATACTAAACCCTTCTTCTTTAAAGTTGCTCCTTCTTAGGTATTTTGTCACAGCCATGAGGAAAAAACTAATATAGATATTAAAGTAAGACACATTCACCTCAATGTAAAATATTAGTCATGGCTGTATGGTGTCTGCTTTACAATATATATTTAATGTAAAATTGATTTAACCAATTTTTATTAAAATAATATTTCCCTATTCAGACTAATATATACAAATATTTTTAAAAGGATGAAACTATAGTAGAATATATCAGTCAGGAAGTTCAGCAATAAATTCCTAAATTTCTTTATGACAGAATGTATTAATCAAGCAAGCAACCCTGCCACTAGACCTGACATTTTGCTAAAAGAAACAAACAATGTAGTTATTTACTTAGCTACATGCTTCCTTTCTGGGGATATAAATTCCTAAGTGAGATGTGAACTGCCAAATGCTTAGACCTGTGTGCTCCTCTGTGAAAGCTAGCTATCACTATTTACCCGAAGTGCCATTCTTAACTTGAAAGTATTATTTACTTCATTATAGTGTTTATTTCTAGGTACTTGTGATGTGTATTCAATTAAAATGTATAGGACATATACTCTCTGAAGGTTTATTAGCAGGTATGAGAAGACATGCAAGAGTAAACAATTGGACTCTTACTCTCAAGGAGCTAATAGACTCATAACAGGAAACATGTGTATTGATGTTTGATAAAAATTTAACATGAGTTCTCATTTGGGGCAAATGTAGACATGATATGAGACTGTTAAGTCCTTCAATATGTACAATGAATATATACAAATAAAAATTTAAACAACAGCTACAGAGATTAATCTGTAACTGTTATCATAGGTTTGGCCCTCATTAATTTGTATCTTTTTAAATTTAAGTGTTGCCCAAACCAAGGAATGGATGACTCACTTTGTTTAGGTTATTTAAATACTAAAAATCTCCTGCCTACAAAATAAAATTTCAATATTAAGACAATTCTGCTACAAGAAAACCCACTCATTTTTTAAAACTTTATTTTAGCATGCATTGATGTTTTGCCTGCATATGTGTCTTTGCAATAATGTCAGATTCTCTGGAACTATAGCTACAGACAGCTGTGAGTTGCTATGTTGGTGCTGGGACCTGAGCCCCAGTCCTCTGGAAAAAACAGCCAGAGCTCCCTACTGCTCCTAACCGCTGAGTCATTTCCGCAACCGCATGAATATATAGATAGATAATCTATGAATAGATATGAATAGATAGATAGATAGATAGATAGATAGATTCTGATATTTTTAAGGGGTGTATGTCACAAGCAAAAAAGTGTACTGTGGCTGATAGCTCTTGTTATTAATATAATACAGAGCATTAAATTTAAGACTAAATATTTAGAAACAGTTGTACAAATCCCACTGTATTATGTGTTGTTTGAGGAAATTCTTTGCTATCTGATTAGTGTTCAAATGGTGCAATTATATCTTGCTTTGTTGACATTTTCGCCCACAAATCTTTGCTCCAGCAAGTATTCCAAAATCAATACTATTGGGGTTTCTCTTTTATTGTTCGACTCCTGAATTCCTCCTGAACAGCCGCACAATGATACTAGTTTTTATTAAATCCCCAAGTCTCATAGGCATAGATAAATAAGTCCTCCTTGATAAAAACAAATGCTGATTGAAAATGTGTTATTAGATACCACAGCAGCACTATGGTTTGTAACTGAACTATGAAATTAATTCACTGTATCTTTTCCAATTTAAGCATATGTCAAAAAGTATATGTATCAGGTACAGAAGCTGAACAAAGACAGAAGCAATAGTCCAGGCTAGTTGTGGTTCTCACAGGCAATATGACAGCAAGAAAACTGATGAATGATTTCAAGTTGGAGGCAAGACCAGACCACAGAGCAAGACCCTGTGTAGAGAAATCTAAGAGAAGAAAGGAAATAGTCACCTTCCTATAAGTAATCATCACCTAGGTGACTGTCTCAGAAGACATATACATATGTAAGATTACTACATTAGCTGCTTAACCAAATAGAGTTTGAAAAATAATTTTCAATCTTACAAACAAACAAACAAACAAACAGAAAGCAATGAGCAAAAGCTTCAAAAACACAAAAGACAGTTGCATTGAAGGACATGCAAGTGCTCTCTTTGCTTTTATCTCAGCATTAAATATATTGTAGCATAAAATATATTGTAATCTATTTCATTTCCCATACACAACCTTGTGACTATCAGCATCCTTATGCCCTTGGAGAAAGCAGTACTATCTGGTAATTCAATAGTTATCAGTTATATAAATGCATCTTAAAACAGCAATTGCCATTTGTTTTGTTATGTTTCCATAATTTAAGGTATCTCCCAAGTGATTGGTAAATAAAGGCCTGCTCTCATCTTTATATGGGAGTTACAATTTTTCTAGCAAGTTATTGATTTTTACCAATAAGTAGACACAGGTGAATGCAAAGTACAGAAATAAACCTGAAGAAAAACAGGAGCAGAGGTATTTCATCTGGTCTATGGAACTCATGGTTCCCTCTCCCTCGGTTGAGCCCTAGGCCATAACTGCAAAGATCTCTCTAGATGTTTTCCCAATATTTATGTACTTTGACCTAATCTTCATCATTGCTTTCCTCAACCCTTCTCTATCCCCCTCCCATACAATGCTCTACAGTTGTACTTTTAAAGTGGGACCCCCGTGGTTGAATTGGGGAAGGGCTGAAGAGATTGAGGAGGGCTACCTTATGGGAAAACCAGCAGTCTCAATGAGCCTAGATCCCTGAGATCTCTTCTAGGATACTGAGTCACCAACCAGGTGGCATACACTGGCTGGTCCTAGGTCCCTGACACATGTACAGCAGAGGACTGCCTGGTCTGGCCTCAGTGAGAGAAGACACACCTAGCCCTTGAGAGAGTTGGGGCTCCATGGAGTGGGGAAGCTTGGAAGGATGTGGAGGTTTGGGGGTATTGGGGTATAGGGACATCCTCTTGGAGATGAGGAGGAGAAATGGGATGGTGAACTGTCGGAGGGTAGAAAGGGAGGGAGACAGCAACTAGACTGTGAGGAGAAATTGAAGATGATGATTAATAATAATAATAGTAATAATAATAAAATAATGTGAATTACTTATTTATAATATTTCTTTACAGTTCAGGAGTACAGCATATATTTTAAGTTAAATAGTTTTATAATTTTTATCATTATATAAGTTGCTTGTCTGGTTTTGTTTAGAAAAGTCTGCACAGATTCAATTTTTCCATATACTTAGTTGTATGTCATTGGAGACTATAAGGCTTTTCTGATATTTTTATATCCTGTACTTTAAAAAACCCTTCTTAAAAGAAAAATTAAATGAAATCACTCATGGAGTATTTTCAACAGGACTCCATGGAGAAAAGAAAGCTCGCCCTCCCCTTTAGACAATAATCCATGAAAAATACTAAGAAGCAAATCCACTTGCCTCATTCCCCAGGCCATGCTGTTAATCTACTGTCCACACAAATGCGCTCAGATCTCTTTTCCCCATAGTAAAGCTGGAGTCAGTTCCAAAAGCCAGAGTACAAAAACAAATAAGTGCCAGAACAGTGAATAGTAATGTGGTCCATCAATTTGTTTTGGTAATTGGCACATCCCATGCTGTAGATTCCTGGCTCCTCTCAAATTCAGCTGCTTTCCTGTCTTGTATTTTCTCTCATGCTGTCTGTTGCTTGTTCTCTTTCCAACCTGGCTGCAAACTACTTAAGGAAAGACACACATTTTTTTATGTCTATTTTTCTCATGGCTTGAGAGGGCCCACCTGATCGTACATTATGGATATTATTTCCTAAATGCTTCACAGAACTCTGTGATATTACTAATTCTCATAAAGCTTTGGGGAAAATGTTGAAAAATGTTTGCTTCATTACTAAATTTAAAATTGACACATCAGACTGAACAAACCCTTTTAGTAATCACTCCCCCTTAAAATGTTTCTTGGTGAGCCCTTTGAATAGGAAAAATAACTGATTATTGGTAAATAAAATATTCAGTAGTGATATACTAGAAAGTATGCTTACTTTATCAGTTCTAGTAAATGTGTCTACTTTATATAGGAAGACAATAGTTTTAACTGTATAATCATAATCTGAAAGAGCCATATATTCTCAGCTTCTGTAATTAAGTAGTTTTATTATGTGATTTTCAAACCTCAGGAGACAGTTTCTTTTAGAGGTTATTACTTGGTAAGTTTCTATTTTGTTCAGTCTAATCCCTATAAGGTTGAGTATTTCAAAGACATGTAGAAGAGTTTTATTCCTCCTCCATGTGGACAATGTTTGTTATTTTATTGTAGACAAATGATTTCTTCTGACGTTGTTGTTGTTTTGAGTAACATTTCTCCCTGGTAAGAAGGGTTTGTTTCTTTCAGTTCCTTTGGTAAAAGGAAAGGATGTTTGACCTTGGTTGTTGTGTGTTTTCATCAAGCTGAGGATCTCAGCTAAGGAGGATAATTCAGCAATTATCACTTTGGTAGGTGAATTAATTTTCAACAAAGCAAAGATATTGACATGTGGCATCTTTCTTTCCAGATGTGAACTACTGACTGCCCTCCTTCAGCCATTCCCAGGCTCCAGGAACATAAATGTACTTGTTTACATTTATGACTTTTACTCTAGCTGCTTGTCTATCTATCCCATATGTATATCTGCCTGTTTATAGAGGGTAGTTGTGTGTGTCAGACACCATGTTGGTGTTCTCTACTACTCTCAATTTTAAGCAGCATCTGAAATCCCAGCCATATCTATTAGGATTTGAGCTGTGTATGTGAAAAATTCCAGTAGGGGCACACCTTGGCTTGATGACTCAGCATCTTACCAGGTGCCCAATAGTAATACACTTTGCTTAAATTTTGAAAAGGCACATTATTTGATAGGCTTGATATTTATGTAGGGGTTGGAGAGATGGACCAATACTTAATAGGCTTTTTTACTCTTGAATGGATTGATTCAGTTCCCATCACCCATGTAGCAACTCTTAACTGCCTGTAACTATAGTTCCAAGGGCTCTGTTACTCTCGTCTGACATCCCTGAGGTCCTGCATGCTTGTGGTTTATGTATACATACATACATACATACATACATACATACATACACACACACACACACACATACATACATAAACACATATGCACACATTAGTTTCAAAATGAAACCTATTTATCATATCCCAGAGAAAGATACATGTGTTTCATTGATAATTATACCACAACATATAATTAGCTTGCTACTTCAAGAAGAGCCTCACAGTCTAGTGACCCATACAGAATAAAACAGACACACTTCTTTATAGCTATCTTGAATTCCACAGAAACTCCCCAGAAACTTTACACTAAAATTCCCTTGTAGATATTACATTTGTAATTTCATGTCTTTATAGTAGCAGTTCCCAGCAATAAACTGTGATAAGCACCTTTTTTCCTGACATAACATATTTCTCATGATTTTCTGAGAGTTCCTTAAGATAGAAATAATAAAACCAGAAATGTTCCCAACGCATTGTTTGTTAAATTTATTGTTCCATGATGGTTTGAAATTCACAAGTGAATAAATTTTGTGTTAAAAAGATACAGTGATAGCTTTTAGTCCAGGTAGAAGGGCTATGCCAAGGGAAAGATCACAATATATTTAAGACATTTCTTTAAAAACCTTTCTGTTTCAGGTTCCTCTAGTACCAATCAGACTTTAAACATGTTGTTTTCATGGGCAGCAACCAAGATGTCCTCATCCATTACTTTGAGCAGTTCTATAAATCTGAAAATAAACTTAAACTTACTACCTGGCATATAGAAATGGGCACCAAATATGAATCCTCAGCCTAACTAAATAATAATAACAATCAGTATGTATACAAGTCTGGTACTCATAAACCCCTTATCTCTTAGTGCACATGCACTCACAGACATTCACTAGGTTTTGTCTTGTCACTATTCTTAAAAGATTATTTTGATAGTATTGAGAAAAGGATATGTTTCAGAAACAAACTTGAGTACTATATTTAATCATAACTTGCATGATTAATGATTATTTCCTTGGGTGATAGTTTGCCTTTCTTGTTCTTTAATAGGGGGATGAAACCCCTTCTTTTACTAGAGGCAGGCAAATTTGAGAAATAAGTTTTTCCTGTGATTGTAAATTAAAATGATTTAGAGTCAATAGTGGAGTTCTTTGCTTGAGTATAATCTAAACTCTTTTTGTAAATCAAAGACTAATAAGTGAAAGGTTTAGTCTAAAATATAAATAATAATTTTTTAGTATATTGCAGAAGTTTAGCCAGGCATTGTGGTTTGTGCCTTTAATCCTAACTCCTAGTAATTGGGACACAGAGGCAGGTGGATCTTGGAGATCGAGGCATGATTTTTAAAGCTATCTCCAGGACAGCCAGGGCTACACAGAGAAACCCTGTCTCAAAACAAATCAAAAGAAAATTACAGAAGTTTAAAAAGCATTTTCCCGAGTCATGTGGCTGTTGCTATATAGGTCTCAAAGTCACCATCCTTAGTGGCATTTTCTGACTGTCAGATGGTCTCCTTAGCTCATGTATGATGCCTAGATGACCCTGTTGGCTTTGAATTTGTGGTTTACTTTTTTCACCTTTGCAACTTGCCAAGCTCTTGTTTAAAAATGTAAGAAAATCGAATAGAGAAGGTTTGATCATCCTGAGAGATATGGAGTAGGGTCAGGGCAAGGATCTGCTCACTCATCAGTGATTACTTTCCTACATTCAAAACTGGGAGAGAGAATTTTTACTGGTATGGCACTCATTCATCTCTCTCCTGGACGGATAGGAAGATAGTTACCTCCAGCATCAGACAAGTATAACACAACCTTTGTTGGACACAAAGTCCTAAGGTGGGGTTGAGAAAATAATAGGCAGGTTTAAGAGAGTTTTGTAATTTCCCAAAGAACAATAGTAACTCCAGTTATAGTAGTTATAATAGGGATTTAAATAGTTATAATTGAGAAGCAAACACATTATTATTCAAAGCACCCATAAAAATTGACTGTAAATAATGGAACATTTGATGCTCATGGTGTAGCCAACACTTTTGAGAGAAAAATGGGCCTGATTCCTAATCTTACTTCATTAATGCTTTTTAAGCAAAAACACAAATTGTATTAGTTTTACCAAAGGAGAAGGCTTACATATGGTATTTCTGACTTAAAAAAGGAACAATATGACTATGACACATTTCTGTATTTTAAAAAATAAAGCTAATTTTTCATCCTATTTTTTGGAGATATAATGCATTTTTCGCTTGTGATTGTAAATGTTAACTATCAACTGGCAAATAGTTTGCAAAAAGAAATAAACATAAATGATGTTCATTCCCAGCCCCCTGTCTTTAAAACATTGCTTAGGAAATGAAGACATGTAAAAGATCATAATAAAATCATTGAAGGAAAAGTTTCATTAATGGACAGGAGAAATGAAACATAAAAGCATTAATATTTCAATGCTTCAGATAATTATGATTACTGGTTTTTATTTTCATTTTCCTTTTATGTGGCTGTATGATTGTCTTAGGTAATGTCAAAGTTGGTATATCTGAGTATATTAATGCATACATATATGAAGTGTTCAAATCATCTGAATGATTTGGAGATTTTTGTAGGTGACCTTAAATATCTCTCAAAGCCCATTTTAAAGATTATTTTTGAGGTGAAAGATTGAAAACAAAGTGATATTCATAATTCAAGTTTGGTTTCTTCTCCCCTCCCTTTTTTTATATAAAGTAGGTATGATTTCATATAACCCAGGCAAGCTACCATGAAATAGGCCAGAGAAATTCCTCAGCAGTTAACACACTCTTGTTGTTTCTGCATAGATTCTTGGTTAAGTTGCCACATTCTCTCAGAGACTCATAACCATCTGTAACTCCTATTCCCTGGGATCTAATGTTCTTTCTGCCCTTCCTTAGCACTAGCACATAAAAGTACATGGTGCACATTCATATGCAAAAACATGCATACATACCAATGTGCATACACACAAACACACATGCATACATATACAAATACACATGCTTAATATATACATACATACCCACATACACACATGCATGCATTTATGAAGGCATATATGCATAAAATTCAAATTTAACAAATCTTTTAAAAAGCATTATGGAATCAAGGATGACCTTGAACTTCTGTTCTCCTACCTAAGTATCCTCAGTGATGAGATTATAGGCATGCAACATCATGCCAGTCAGAAATCCCATGTCTTTGATCAGGTAAACTCTACTAGCTTTACATATTTGACACAGTCAGGACACAGATTATTTCTACTATCATATTAAGTACCCCGGTGTTTTCTGTAGTTCAGTTCCAATGCCCAACAGATACCTTCCCAAGCCACCAACCAGATGTCAAAGTATCTTTTGGTCATATTTCTCCTTACATGTCACATCCATAGATTCAGAGGACATCTAATATCTGTGTATACCTCTGTTACTTTACATAGTGTATTAGAAATTCATAATATGCTATAGTGTATCCATATGATTTTCTTCCCCCCTGGAGACACATATGAACATATCATGATACAATGTATCTCCTGAGATGCTTTGGGAATTTTTTAGGTTTACCCACCTTCTTAATGTTCCTGTTGCTGTGAAGAGACTCCATGACAATGGCAGCTATTAGTAAAGAAACATTTAGTTAGGGCTAGCTTACAATTTCAGAGATTTACAGAGAAGCATGGTGAAATGCAAGCAGCCATGGCGCTGAAGAAGCTGAAAGTTCTTTATCAGGATGGGCGGACAAGACTAGAGTAAGACACTGGCCCTGGCTTGAGTATTTAAAACCTCAAAAATCTGCCCCAAGTGACATAATTCCCCAACGACGTTATACTTATTCCATCAAGGCTATACCTCTTAATAGAGCCACTCCATGGTGACCAAGCAGTCAAAACTGTAAGTCTATGGGGATTGTTATTATTCAAAGCGCCTTGCTCATAGAAGACTAAGCTATGAAACTTTATATTTGAAGTCTCTGTAGATACAATTATATCATTTTACCATGGAAGAATTTAAAACACTAAGGATAGATTAGCTGGGACAATAGTGCTGATGCATTTTTAATTGTAGCAAGAACTGTCCGGCCATTTTCAAAGTAGTTACACTGTTTACAATGACCAGCAAAGTATAACTGTACTAGATGACCCACATACAAATATATAGCACTCACCAAGATTTGAGACATCAAATTTTCTTATTTTTATTATTGAGATATGAATACTGTAATTGATAAATACATGGTGGCCAATCATTTTAAAGCACTGTTAAAAGTATAATCATTTTACATATACATATCTTTATGGTGGGTTTTTACCTTTAACATTGTTTTAATTTTAATATATCATATTTTTACTCTTAAAATGTGATAATTTTTAATAAATAGTAGGTAAGATGGCAAAAATGGACTCTTAAAAATTCATCTTCCCTCTTTTGTATTAGTTTCTGCTATCTCACTTTGGGTGGCTTTCAGTAACTGATGGTTCTTACTTTAAGAGACATTTCATTTATTGTTTTTCTATCTTTTGCATTTTTATTTCCCATTTTGGAGACCATGGCTTATTTGCATTTGTGGAAAAGAATCTTTATTTTTCTAAAGGCTGAATGATTTTAGATTCCACATTTTGATAAATTTCTGTTAGTAAAACAAAGTTCAAGGCAGATTTCAGCACATATATTTATTTCTTTCAATATGTTTTTTTTATACATGTTATCTCTTTATTGTTTTATCAAGAATTAATAGACAACACAGAGATGTGTGAATTTCTAGACACTGATCTGTTTCCTCGATTGCCTTGTTTCTAACTTGGTACACCATTATTGCACCTTGTTGGTAAGACCTTAGTCCATTTTTAATAACATTGGTTCATCTACATTACTTGAACTTTAATATCAAAATTTAATTTTCTTATCTTTTATAGAAGATACTGAGAGCCATAGAGATAGCTCATCAGGTAAAGGCTTTTGCTGCCAAAACAGACTACCTGAGTTTTATCTCAAGGACTCACATAGTAGAAGAGAACTGACTTCTCAAAGTTGGTCTCTGACCTCCACAGGCACATTATGGTATACATGCACTCACGCACACAAAGAAACTGAGTGAATTTAAAAGTTCTCCTTGAAGACTTTTAAACCATTAGAACTTGTTTGAAATTGTATTGAATTTATAGATCAATGTACAAATAGACAATGATATTTATTTTTTATTTTACATCATTTTATTTATTTATATATTGCCCCCCTAGTGTCCACTCCCACAGTTCCTCATCCTGTTCCTCCTCCCCCTTACCTCCGAGAGTGTGCTCCCCCACTGCAATGCCTCCCCCATTCCTGAGGTCTCAAGGCTCTCAAGGATTAACCACATCTTCTCCCATTGAGGCAGACCATGTAGACCTCCGCTACATATGTGCCAGGGGCTTGGGAAGAGCCCATGTATGCTCCTGGTTGGTAGCTCTATCTCTAGGAGTTCCTATCTCATGGGATCTCGGTTAGTTGGGACTATTGGTCTTCCTATGGAGTCGCCCTCCCTTTTAGCTTCTTCAATCCTAATTCAATGATAGGGATCCCTGACCTCTGTCCAATGGTTGGGTGTAAGTATCTGCTTCTGCTTCAGTCAGCTGATAGAAGGGCCTCTCTGAGGACAGCCATACCAGGCTCCCATCTGTAAGCACATCATAGCATAGTAGTGTCTGGCCTTTGGTGCTCTCCACCCCTTGCCCCATGAGATGGATCCCAAGTTAAGCTGGTCATTGGACCTCCTTTCCTTCAGTCTCTTCTCCAGTTCTTCTAGACAGGAGGAATTCTGTGTCAGGAATTTTGACTGTGGGTTGGTAACCCTGTCCCTCTACTTTAGGCCCTGTTGGGGGCATTTTGGCTAAGGTCACCCTCAATGAGTCCTGAAAGCATCTCTCTAGAGAACTCCCACCCCACCTTCTGTTCCTGAGGTTGCTTATTTCCATTTATTCTCTTAGCCCACTGGGCTTCTCTCCTGTTCCCTCCTCCCCCCATATCTGATCATGTTCTCCTTTTCCTCTCCCCCTCCTCTCTCTTACCCAGGTTCCTCCCTCCCTTTGCTTCCTGTGATTATTTCCTTCTCCCTTCTAAGTGGGGGAACTTCACTTCAGCATTTCTGCTTGGTACAATTCAGAGGAAGCTATTGTCTCCCAGGGGCTGGAGTTGTAGGTGGTTGTGTGCTGCAGAGATAAGGAAAGAATCACAGCATATGACAAAGAGGGAAAACTACAAACACTGGATCCAAATCTGGTTACGACTTCAAACTTTGAATTAGTCCAAATTTTACTCTACTAAAGTGAGTGATGGGAAAGAGTCACAAGCAAGTGAGGCAAAAATGATCTTTACTATTGTTGGCAGATATAATCAAAGTGAACTAAATAAGCAAATAAAGCCATGAGATTGGGAAAGTATATTTCATAGTAGCACAAAGGCATTGACACCTGAATGGAGAGGATCTAACTAATGCTGGAAGACAGGAAGCTGGGGGACAATGATGGAATACACTTCAGCCCCCTACCTCTAGACCTGGAGAGTCCCATTACTGCATTTCCAGGTCTTTACACACACACACACACACACACACACACACATTTTTCTATTTCAAATCTGATTTTTAAAAGTCTGAAGATTACTCTGAAATACCTAAAACAGTTTAATTCAGTTGTATGAACCCTTCATAGCAGCAGCCCATGATTGCTGGTGTTTTACACTGGAGACTTTTGGAGTTGACCAATGAGAATGGCTGTGCCTGGTAGTACAGCCCTGTTATCATAATGGTCTGGAGGAGGAGATAGGAGTGTTGAAGGTTTGAGGCCAGCATGGTCTATGTAGAATGTATCTCTAAGTAAAAACTTTAAAAGAGGCCTAAGGTTGTGTCTCAGGAATAAAGCATGTTCTACATGCAGGACCTAGATTCATTTGCCAGCCCTGCAGAAAAACAAAACAAAGATGCATTTGTAAATGAAGAAATTCTTCAAGATAACAATGGAAACCCCAAAATTATTCATCAATTTTTAAACAGTTCCATTCCAGTCACTATTTCAGAAACACAAAATATTTACTTTCTTCTGTATTGTAAGATATATTAGATAAATTTATGTTTATTGTAATGAGAAAAAATAGTACATTTTTTCTGCAATTTAGGGATAGTTACAACAGTGGCATTTGTCACATGGACAAGTTATGGTTATGAAATACAGACATGTAGGTGATGTCCACATTTTATTTCTGGTACATGAACTCTGAACATTCCCCTGATTCACATAAGCTGTGATTATGTTGGTCATCTTATTGATAAGAAATACGGAAATATATTATAAATTTTGGAGAAACTGACTATATGTGACTGACACTCATTCACTACCATAGTCAAACACATCCATAGACACATGCCTTGAGACAGATCTGTTTTAGTAGGTCAGTAATCAGAGATATCTCTTTCATAAATGGAAACATTATATCTAATTCACATTAGGCAGAATCTATTCTTTGGTATTTTCTCTAGAGTACATAAATTGTCAAAAAGGACTTTGTGATCACCTACTATGGCTTACTCATATTTTCCCCATTTCAAATTATGTTCATTCATGTGTGTGTCTATGTGAGTTAATGCAACCTGGGTGCATGCACCTGCATAGGCCAAAAGATGGCACCAGATTCTCTGGAACTGAAGTTTCAGGTGGTTATGAGACAGCAGATGTGGGTGCAAGACCCAAATTTGAGTCCTTCAGAGAAGTAGCAAGTATTCTTAATTGCTGAAACACTTCACCAGCCACGGGGGTTAGACAATATTTTAAACATTGATTTTTGAAAGAAAAGTCAGTCCTATTGTGTTTCTTTTCTGAATTTAGAAGTCAGAAAAATGTGTTCATACACTATTTTTACTTTTCTTTTTAAAAAATTTCTCTAGACAGGAACCATAAAAATATAAAAATAGAGGGGGTAACTAACCAGTTACCAAAAAGGATTTTTGAAGAGGCTTCCAAACACGTGGATGAATGAACTATTTGTTGATAGGTGAAAAGATATAGTAGTTAATTTTCTTATGGCTGTGATAGAATAAATGCCAGAAAAGCAACTTCAGAGGAGGATATACTAAGGCTCAGATCTTCAAGGATACCAGGCTAGCATAATGGAAAAACCATGGCAGAGATGGCTCTCCTGTGTATAAGAACACATAAATCTGTTAACCAAGAAGCAGATCCAGGATGTAACCCTCAAGGCTTGCTTCCCAGAGATGCAATCCTCCCCCTGAACTTCATGATCGAAGCAGATCCCACAAGCGCGAACGTAGAGGGTCAAGTCCATAAATACTTGAGACTGATGGGACCATTTTACATTCAAACCACAATAGGTTGTGAAGCAAAGAAATAGTATTTATCATTATAAATATAGGGAGTGAAGTTTTCTGATACATCAGGATTTTTGGAATGTGAGTGGAAAGCAGAGATTAAGATTAAGGTCACCAGATTCAAAGGCTGAGAGATGGCTCAGTGGTTAAGAACGAGTACTGCTCTTGCAGGGAACCCACGTTCAGTTCCAACACTTTCATCAGGTCGCTTACAACTACCTATAACTCCAGCTCTTTAGATCCGGAACCCTCTTCTGAACGGCAAGAGCACTTGTATTCTTAATTGCCTATGCTCACACACAGACACATACACATAATTAATTTAAAAAATTAAAGTAAATAAAGATTCCCAAATTCACTGAAAATCATTTTAAAGAGTTCAGAATTCATTCTTTAACCACATCTCCAGCCAGCATCGCTTTTTAAATGACTGATAATGCGATCTATTGCTATGGTTTTAGAGGTAACCTTGACAGGCAGGGCTTAAATAACTAATAAATAGATACGCTCCATCTGTGACTTCCAATTGGATGGGTATAGAGAAAAGATGTCATTTACAGTGTCTGCCATGTGGGTATACGAGTCTACATTCAAAAGACATTTCAAACGGAATTGGAAATCCCTTTGTAGTTTTCTCTCCTTCTCAAAGCTGACGATACGTTCTTAGAAAATTGAAATATCTCAGAAGACTTACAGTCAATATATTGTTCCTGTGTTCTTTCCCTTTATTGTTTCCTAAGCTTATTTAACTGAGCTCTCTGTGAGGACTTTAATAAACACTGAGGAGACTCCAGTGAAATCACTGTTTCAGCCAGCACAGTAATAGAGTGAACGCTGAGAACAGTAACATGTGCCTGACATATGTTGAACTTGCTTGACATGTGTCATGTTTATTATCCCGCACAATAGCTCCAGTCACAGAGAAAGCACACACACTGTACTCTCACATGAATTCTGTAAGAGAGATGGGGCCCCGAGTGATGACATGTTGCAGTGTTAACAAGGACTGGGATTGCAGTTTGAATTCCAGAAATCAAGCTGTACTTTTCTCCAGATACTTCGGATACCACACTCTTTCCTTCAATTATTGTTCTTCCTAAACAATTTGAAACTATTATTACATTGAGTGGAAAATAAAGAATTAGAAACATCTCTGGTTATTATGTAACAAGAAATTATGTATTAGGTATTAAAAGTAAAAAATCTAGAACGTTTTGCTCATGGCTTTGTCATATTCTTTCATCCCTTACAACAAACAAATGAAAAAGGATACTTTGTTTCTGTTTTGGTTTTTGTTGTCTTTTCTTTTCTTTTTTGTTACAACTACTATTTGTTGAATTGTTGAGTGAAACATGTCTTAATGGCAGGTCTTCTTTATTCATTCTCATTACTGAGAATTTTCCTAATTAATGTTTACGCTTATCCAAACTCATAGGTAAATTTTAGTGGCGGGAGCTTAGTGAAATAACTATATGACTGTTGATTTTTCAATGTTTATGACATCTCTGTATATTTCCCATAAGTCAATGTAGGTGTAAAAATATTTATCAATAGCCTATTTGATAGATTATTTTCTTCTTTGAATACTTATCATAGAGACCTCAAAAGCCAGACGATTCTAAATCCAACATAATTATCCCAAGGAAACAAAAAGAGTAATTAAATTGAATTAAACTTCAAACTACTGTGTTCCCATCTGTAGTTCATTGTAAACTACCAGGAAACGCCTTGCTAATAATCACTGAAAGTTACTTAGTGCCCATCACAACATTGTTAATGAGACTTCTACATCATTATCATTTCTGCAAGTGGCAGACAGCTAACAGGCATCAAATCCAAGAACTGTGACTTAATACAGACATGGTAATGAGGAAGGGGAACCGAATTCAATGGCTTCTATTGGTAAAGGCTCCAGGGTTAGGAGTCCTCTGTATGAAGTTTTGGTTGATAAATTGCTGAGACTCTGGATGAAGGCTTAGTGCGCACGCATGCACCTGTGTTCGCCCTCCCTCCCTCCTCCTCCTCCTCCTCCTTTTCTTTCTTTCTTTCTATCTTTCTTTCTTTCCTTCCTTCCTTCCTTCCTTCCTTCCTTTCTTTCTTTCTTTCTTTCTTTCTTTGACAAAGACTATCAAAGGTCCTCCCAGGTCTTATACTGCACACTGCGGTCATTTGCCTTGCCTCGGGGAATGTCTGTCAGAATGATGAGGCCACTTACAATTCAAGAATTCTCTATCAACTTGAAACTATTTGTGGGCATGTTCCTGACACGATGCGGCATTGTAGAATTCACACTAATACTATTCCTTCTATACATTAGTTATGACATTCTCTCCAAATATTGTTCATCCTCTCTTCTTACACATGTAAACACACACACACAAACACACACACCTAATGAAAAGGCAGTAATTACCAAAGACAAGGATTTATTTCACAGACTGGAAATTAGAATGCTTCTTTTCCAGGTGGCACCCAAAGACTTAACTTAAAATGGACATAACTCAGTTAATAACCTGAGTTTATTCTAAGTATTTAATTCTCTGATGAAGAATCCAATCCCTGATTCTGCCCTTATCCCACCTCTCAGGTTCTAAACAACCAAGGCTTAAAAAGAATTTATCTTTCACCTCTATCTGATCACAGATACATTCAAATTATTATCATCAGGTTATTTAGTGGTTCAACTTTTCTGCTTCTCATTTTCAATGGAGGAACTTTAAACATTATTGAAGAGTTTTTAATTGTGAAAGTCTGGACTCTTTTCTTTACTTCTCCCGTTCCAGTAGCCATTAACACGTTTCATAATGTTGACCACTTCATTTTCATGAGTGCCCATGGAAATTATAGCTTCTGTCATAAGATGTGGAAAGAACAGGAGGAAATGCTCTGGAAAAATTTCTAAATCCCACTTAGCACCTGATTCACTCAAGTCGAATTGTCTATTGGAGTTCTCAGCCACAGGAAAGGCTTTGTGCTTAGCTTAATTCAGTGGCCACACATCTTCACAAATTACAGGCATGCACCCTCAGGAAGCTGCAGCAGTTAAAGAAAGATACCTCTTCAACTACCGATTTCCTTTATTTTTGTTTTATTCTTAACTCCTCTTTGCAGACAATTAGTGCCCCCCTCCCCTTTTCTTTTTAAATTAGCCCATTCTATGGTGATTAATGAGCCGGGTTACAGCCCTTGAACGAGGCACTAGCTGAACCCTACAAGGATGCTCATTGCTTGAACCATACAGCATATTTTTTTCTCTGTGGTAAAGTACAAAATACCCACATATTTCCAAATAAATTAATTTGAGTGAGACATGCATCCTCTACTACTTAAGACCTATGTAAATACCCCACGGGTGTTTAAAGTGTTCTTTCTGGACAAGTTTTCTCATTCACAGAGTGTAATTAACGTTTTCATTTGGGTCTTGTTGCTTTAGACTTTTGAGTTCTCTGGTGTGAATGACAATTCATATAATGATTTTCATCGAAACATAATTAAAACCTGAAATTTAGATTTTAAAAGGATTCTTGTTGCACCATACCTAAGACTAGATACCTAATAAGGTGTATAATCTCTCTTCCCTAACTGAGACCCTCAAAGAACAAAAGGAGCCTAGACAGTTTGCTTCTACTGACGACTGTCTAGAATAGCAATGCTTCACCAATGAAGTAAAAAACATTCACAAATTTTCCTAGTCTACATAATTGTAACATCCCTCTGCATAAACCTTTCCTGCTTGTATATGTTTGTTTGGAAAGTTTGTTTAATCATATCACTCATTACATTGTTTAATCTGAATTATCACTGTGGGCAGAGACTGAAGTGTCTCTTCTCTCTCTGACTCTGGGACATGGATTGGAAGAGCTGTCTCATACTTCCCTGTTAGAACAGTTTCTCCATAGGCTTGGAGACTTACTTCTGTTCCCTAACTCAACCACTGTTGTCAGGGAGTTCTTTTTCTTCCATTTCCTGTCAGGTTTTTTTCTTCCCTGCTCTGCTACTATATTTTAGGCATAGCTGTAGGAATAACGAATATTCCTTATCTTTTTATAGTGTTGAGGTAGATTTTCTTCCTACTCACCAACTCATCAACCATTTCTGTCTTTTTAAATTTTGTGAACATTTCTTGGAATGCTCCTTTAGTGGAAAGCACAGTTTTGGAATATCCATTCTGCAATTTAATTATAGTAAAATGTAAAGAGGGTCCATTATATACTGGAAGCATTATAGGTTAGGAGAGATTCACACAAGATCTGTGTCTGCACAAAGGAAAAAATAGTAAGTAAATAATAATAATTATGATAATATAAATATTAATATATAATATAAATATAAAATAATAAAAATAATAATAGTAAGTAAATATAAATAATTTTAATTTTTAAACCATTTTTGAGAGAGACATAGAGAGAAAATTTGCCTGTGTACATATATGTTCCATATATGTGTGGTGGAGATCAGGAGACTGAGTTCTCTGGTTTTACCATGTCAGTTGTGAACTCAAGGATTGAACTTAGGTCATCAAGTTAGGTAGCAAAACCTTTTACCCACTGAGTCATCTCACCAACCCTAAGAGTCACTTTTGCTTCTCTAAGGCTTCTTAACATAATGCCTCCCAGGTTGTGCGACACGATATAGTTTTCTTCAGTTGCCTTCAGTGTTACTTTAGATGGAACACCTTGCCCTTCAAAACTCATGTTTAATTTTAAGAACCATTGTCCTATTAAAAGGCAGAAGACCTGTGACAGAAGATCAGGCTGGGAGCTGACACTGGGTATACTATCAAAGGTTGGATCCATCTTTGCTCTCTAGTCCTTTTGCCGTTGAGCACATGACTACCAAGCAAGAGGATGCCTCAGCTGATATGAGCAGCTCAGCTTCAGATTACTATAATTATCCAGTCCCAGGTATTCTCAGTTATAGCACACACACACACACACACACACACACCCCTATGAGTTAAATATTACAGTAAGATTATGTTTATGGGCTGTTTCTTATTGCAAAGCAAAATGAGTATATCTTACCAGTGTATTTATCTCTATATCTTTCTGCCTTGAGTTTCTAAATGTAATATAATAGACTATATCCACTTAATAAAGTGATGAACTAAGATGTTATCATATACCACACATATCAAATCTATTATAGAGTACAAGTTTCTTCATTTTACAGACTCAGAGCATAAATATTATTTTTTGAATAGTGTGTTCTCTTCTGTACCTGTTCAAGTGTAGACATAACAATTTCCTAAAGCTTTGTGTAACCCAGATTTAACACTAGATAAATGTTGTCACATGCTATTGTTCTTTCCCTGACTTTTATAGTAAGGAATTTTTAAGGCTTCTTTCTTTAGCTCACAGACAATAGAAAAACAAGCTATAAACCTAAGTGGGTTCGAAGACTAGTTTGCCAGCCTCTGTGGCAGAGGGATTTCTTGGCAATAAAAATGGTTTTCTTATCTCTTGGGAGTATGAGACGTTTGTAATTTACTTCACATTTCTAATAAAAAGCTTATAGTCACGTTGATTATTGTTTAATGTATCAATTATTTTTAAGGAAAAATTATGGCATATTTACATTTTTCATTTTAATAATTGCTCATACTATCTATTCTTTTTTAAATTTAAATGTGTGTAGGAATCACCCAGGCATCTCATTCTATCTCGTATTCTCCCATTTTACTTAGACTGACAAAAAAAATTCTGTACCTAAAAATCTTGTTGGTTGTAACAACACTTCTGGCCCAATGAAAATCTTTTCAATTGTGAAATTATATACCATCCCAAAGAAAGCTGCCTTTGCTTAAGTATGGGACAATTAACTTGTGTGGTGGTCTTTAAATGAGTGAAATCCAATGGCTTTAAATAAAATGTTTGGCCATTAGAAACGAAAAGCCAAAATGTATGAAAAACATTAGTAATGCATGAAAATGATATAAATAACCTTACAAAACTTAAAAGAACACTAAAAACCTAGCATGCTGAACTTGTAATTCAGAAACTATTCTGGCCATGCAGACCACCTTCTTTCAAGCTTTTCCAGTATTTTTCATCATTTTCGGTAGATTAGAGCTTGCCTACTTAATGAGAAATTCAGTAAAAATAGAAGAGCACGTGCTCTACTAAAACTTGATATACATCACACATAGGCTTACAAATTGCATTTTCTGTATGAACATATAAATATGCAGGCGTATGAGGTTTAAGATACGTTTGGTCTGAGATTTCTAATGTCAAGTTTCAATCCCATGCAAATAAATGAAAGGGGCTGAATACATAAACCTGTCAAAACCATGATTTTAATGGAAATGTCAAGATACTTCGGAATGTCAGTATAATAATCCCTTTGACGCAGCTCTAGGAAGGAGCCTATGATCTTAGAAGAACTAACCTGTCACCCTGCACTGTATGTTTCACACTAGTACCATCCCCAGCTCCATTATGTAAATGACCAAGCACTCTTTCAATTCTGGAGCTAAATGATGTCATGACATGACTATCATCTTATTTGTACCTTATAAAATTAGAAAGGTTATTAAACATAATTTGACCTTTGGCATACTTTAAGAAAATCCTGCTTTTTTTTGCTATTTTCTCTCTTCTCTTCTTTTTTTCCCCTTTCTCTTGTTCCTCAGACTCATTTCAACTCTTTGCATTCTCTTCAACTTTCCATTAAAAACAGTTTGTTGCTGATATATGCATATATTATTTTTCTTAGCCAAACCCAAGGTTTGATTAAATGAATTTTTTTTTTAGTTGTATGTTTCCTAGTTACTCCTCAAAGCTGTTGCCAGAGAAAAGAAATTATGTCCATTGAAATCTACATTCAATGCCAAGTACATTTGCCCTTGACCTTTTCTAGGGAACCGGGTGTGTGGGATCTGAGATGGTTCAGTATTCTGAAGTTCCCATTGTTTCGCACTAGCTGGTGCTGCGGTACAGAAGGCTATTAGCTATGTTTATCTTTGTTGGTACATTCCGATCAAAGCATATTCAAGGAACAGATGCTTGGAGATGGACAAAGGTTATGCATTTGGTATGCTGGACAATTGAAGACCGAAACACACTTGTCAGAATCATTTACAGAGCTAACAGCGTTCCCTTCAGCATTTTAAAATAGGCTTAAAAGAAACCGAAAAAAATGCCTTATAAATGCTTCATAATAAAGGCAAAGACCTTCTTCTTCCTGAATGGAAAGCATGTATAATTTGTGTAGAATCTATATTCCTGTGTTGATTTACCTTGTCCTGAGTGTAAATTGTTCAGTAATATATTTAATATGGTATCTGCTCCAGCCCTTCCGACCAGAATCAGGGCTTTGTCTCCTCCCACTCTTGTGTTACTTTTCAGTATTCTCCACATTTCTCACCAAAGCTCCCCAGTCACAGTGGTTTTGCACATCAAACACATCTTCACAGTTAACTTTCCATTCAGGAAGTAAGTTTCTTACTTGCCTCCCAGCTTCCTGTCCTCTGTTTGAATCATTATGTCATTTATTTACACTCAGCAGTTACTTATCAAATGCTTACTGCATGAGGTGAAAGCATCATCCTTGTTCTCAGAGAACATGTATTCTTGTGGGGCTAAAGGCAAGGCATAGGATAATATAAATACAATGTGATATGCCATCTTTTAAATCTATGAATCAATCAATATATATTCATGAATGAAAAGTAGGCACTGTCATCGGCTTTATTAGATATAGATGTGGTTGTGGATATAAATATAGACACAATAGAGTTATTGGCTCTAAGGAGTTGGAAACTAATAGGAGAAGAAAACAATAAGATAATAGATAGGCTTCTTGTTAGAAACTCTATGGGAAATCTTTAAAGAAACAGGTAGTCTGTAGGAAATTAATCCATCTCTAGTGAGATTAGAAACAATTCTTTGAACCCCATATTCTTGGTCTCAAAATAATAAGAAAAATCTTCATATGCATTTTGTTTATTAGCACTGATCATAAGAAGCACTGATCTTTCTTTGGCAGTCACTCAATATTCCATTGGTCTTTCTTGGATAGAAGGACAGTATTGGATTGGTTATATTGTATCTCCGTTTGCTTTCTATCACTATGGTAAAATACCATGACCAAATGCAAATTGAGGAGTGAGCAGTTTATTGAACTTGATCACAACCAGTCATGAAGAACAGGAATCATTTGAAATACATGGAAGGCAGAAATAAAAAGACAGGTAATAGGAGAAGGCTCTACTCTCACTTGTTCTCCATAGCTTGTTTAGCTTGTTATACAACTGAAGACCACCTGTCCAATGGATGGTTCAGTCTACAGTGGGCTGGGCCCTCCAACATCAATTATAAATGAAGAAAATGCTCAGATATGTGTACAAGGCAATCTGATAAAGGCATTTTCTCAGTTGAGGTTTCCTCTTCTCAATTAATTCTAGCAGTGTCATGTTGACAAAAAAAAAATCAACAGAATAGCAGGAACAATAGAAATTAATTTTATCCCCATTTTTGAATGCTGATATTCCAAATTAAGCTGCCTCCAAACTAGTCCCTAACTTGGACTTTCTTGCTAGCGATTGTTGTGCTGTGTGGGCACATGGCCTTCCCTCAGTGTGTATAGGAAAGAAAGGTTGCTGAATAGCTCTTTGATTTTGATTTCCTCTTTTATAGGAACACCATTTCTTTACAGTACCCTGCCATTCATTTTATTATACGCACTTCCTTAGTGACAACACCTTCAAATGCAAACACTCTATACATCCATTCAACATATGAGCAATAAAAGACAGAAGAGAAACACAGATATTCAATCCATCCAAGTGATCAAAAGGATTAGTAATATTTTATACTGATGTTTACAACCTCAATAATTAAACATCCCAGAAAAAAGGTAAAAAAAAAAAAAAATGGCGAAATGAACTCCAGATTTTTCTTTCTTTCCATGGTAGGTCCCTATCCTGTAATAAACATTTTCTCTATTATTATACATACATATTTTCTCTTTTATTATAGATATAATACAGAATAACAACAACATATTCCATGGAGAAATGTAAGAATATGAGTCTTTGATTTTGGTAATAATTAGGAGTTTTGTCACTTCACTGATTAGGAAAACCTAAATCTAGGCTGTGAAATGCCTGACTCACATAAGACCTTGAAGCACAGTTATGGGTAGGAGAGTAATGTTTGCTTCTTCTGTTTTGATGATAGTCTTTGTTTAGACTAGGCATAGCATACACACAGCTCAAGTCACATTTTGCCAAAGGGGATGATTTGCTTTTAATCAATACCTTGAAACTTAATTTCTTTTAAAATTCATTACTAGCTTTATGTATGTGTATAAGTTGGATCATCCTCAGCCTGTTACGCTGTCTCCTCTCTCCTACTTTTTATTCTGAAACTATGTTCTTCCCATAAACCCTTCTGACTGTCTTCAACTTTTTTTTGTGTGACCTACTGAAATTAAATAGGACTGCCTATTTGAGCATGGCTTTGAGGCTATATATTGGAACATGGGAAACAAACATGCTAACATATTACATATTCTCTTAAAATAGTTTTTGATATTAAAAGATAATGGCACCAATTACCCTTCATTTTAGTACTTTCAACATTTCCCATAAACTTCAACTTGCTTTCTCAAATTCACAGCCTCTGTTTCATTCGTTGTTACACACATGCAAACATGCGTGTGCACACAGGCACGCACGCACACACACACACACACACAATGTATTAATATATATTAAATAATATATATCCCTAAATATATAAATACAACCTACTCAGTTTATATAATGTTACTTTTATGTATATGTCACCAAGGATGATATTAGATAATATACTCAAAATGTACTTGATCTTAAGAATAATGAATTTGAGAATAAAAATTTACTCTTCAATAACGATAATGGAGTCTTTTAACTACTTTGCCCTTCTACCTTTTTTGTGTATAATTACTTTTTAATTTATACAAATATATATGAAGATACAAATATATCCTCAGATATACCATTTTTAATACTGCCCTTTGAACATAATCACCATGGTTCTTTCTGAAACCTGTCACTTTCCCATTATCATGATATGAATGCATGAGATTGTGTGCTCTGTCTGTAGAGGAGCTTTCACAGAAGCAGTTCCATGTTGCTATAAATAAATTCCCTGAAATGTATTAAATTTCTTGTCCACAAAACTTTATACCTGTGAATTTTCTTATACGAACACTGATGTTTACAAGATTTTTCCTGGTAGCATACTTTGACCGCTGTATTTCTACACGAATCCATGGCGGTATTTGAAAACAAGTTTTTTCTGTCTGAAGAATTATTCAACAGCTTTATGTGACATTTAAAAAATCTTTAGCTTTTCTATTAAATACCACTGTGGGAAAATAGGAGTGAAATGTTTTTAAGGAAATAGTTTAAATTATGTGTGTGTGCATGTGTGTGTGTGTGTGTGTGTGTGTGTGTGTATGCACACATATGTTCTTTAAAAGTCAAACAAAATGTGTCCTTCTTTTGTACAAATATATACAGAGATGGTAGCACACTTTCCTATATTAGTTTAAAATAGTGTCAAATTTAACAACTTACTATTATATTTCATGCAAAAAACACATGTTCTCATAGTGATTCAGATAAGTCTCACTTAGGCTCTGAATTACTTTGTTTGAAGTCAGGATTCTTAAAAAGTGTATAGTTGTAGATAGGGAAACATAACAGATGTGTGCACACACCTTAAACCTGTGGCAGAATATAGACAAAGGTTTTAAGATATGTGGATCACTAATGGTACAAAGATGACACAATCAGAAGACAGATTATCAGGTGCTAACTATCAAAACAACAAGTAACCTATGTGAAATATTAATTAATTTATCGTGGGCAATACTATTACATCACTTTTCAAATCTATAAGTGGCAAATCAACATGCTATTTAAATGATATTGTAAGTCTGAGTGTCAAATTGTGCAGTGGAATACCTTGAAAACCAGCATTTGAATCAGAGGCCACTGTCTTTGAACACTAGTGAAAGATAACGTTTTTAAATTAACACCTTTCAAGCCTGAACACTGCTCAGAGAGGATTCCTTGAAGTGACCGAATACAAGTTCACTCTGACAGCTTAGTGAACAGTTGCTCCTTAGCCTTTATATTGGGAATTTTCATCCAAACTGACTGTTTGCCTTTGTTTTGGTTACTTTTCTATTATTGTGATTAGATGTCTTGATCAACATAAAATATAAAAGAAAACATTTAATTTTAGGTGCTCAGGGTTCCATAGGGTAGAGACTATGACTCTTCCGGTTGGAAGCACGGCAATAGTCATGGAGGCATGGTGCTGGAGTAGTAGTTGTGAGTTAATGTGTCAAAACAACAACTGTGAGGTTGAGAGATACACTGGGAATGTCGTGAGTTTCTAAAACCTCAAAGCTCATGCATGGTGACACACTTTATACAACATGGCCACACTTCCCAATCCTTCCCAAACATTTCCACCATCTGCAAACCAAATATTCAAATATACGAGCCTATGGGGATCATTCTCATTCAACCGATGACTGCCTCCCTCTCCCTAGCCTCCCTAACCCATGGAGAATATGCTCCTGCTTTCTAGACAGATCCCTTAATGGCAAAAGCTTTATCATCCTTTCTACTCTTCATTGCATTGTTCTTTTCTTATGTGGGTTGATTGTCTTTGCATTTATTTTCTAAAACTCATATCTTGCCATTTTATTTCTTGTTTGTACTGTCACATACCAACTGAGTCTATTCTAACACTTATCTCATACAGTCTCTCTTTTTAAGAAGACTTATACTGTAATAAGCCCATGTCTACTTTACCACTCACTCCAGAAGGTAATTGACCACATCTGTTGAAAAAAGTTACATATGTGGTCCTTGAAGGACAAACGCCCCCAGTTCTCCATAATCTAAATGTCTATGAACTCAGCAACACATGACAATCATTGTTTTATTGATCGCCTTTCCATTTTATACCTCTGAGTTACATGACTGAGGACATCATTTTTTTCCTCATGAAAAAAGCATTTTAACCATAATATAGAAATTATCATCCCTTGTATCCAGGGTTATTGTGTCACCAAAGCTCTTCTTCCCAAAGTTCCTGCAGGATGATGTGGCTGTGCAGAAAGTCTCTTCTCACTTTTTAGAGATAATTTTTGTGATATCTCAGCTACTTTTTCTGTTGGCTTAATCTTTATCTGTGTGTCACTCTCTCTGTCTCAGTGTATCAAGAAGCATTTTGTGTTCATGGATGCTTATTCCATGATTTGACTACCACTAATTTGAGTGAATGAATGTAAAGATGGATAGATATGTTTTTCATGAAAGAAAGAGTGCAAATAGTTTGGAATAACTTGTACACCACAGCTAATGCCAGGCAAATTTTTAAGCTCAAAATTGTGTTTAAAGTGAGGAGGAAGAGAAGCACAAAGAGGAGGAAGAGGAGGAGGTGGAGAAAGAGAAGAAGAAGAAGAAGAAGAAGAAGAAGAAGAAGAAGAAGAAGAAGAAGAAGAAGAAGAAGAAGAAAGAAGAAAATGAAAAAGAAGAAAAAGAAAGAAGAAAATGAAAAAGAAGAAAAAGAAGAACCAAAGAAACAAATACCCCAAAATTTATATCTCTTCCAAGCAAATAATTTTTATGAGCATCTCTAGCAATAAATTAAAACTCAGTTTTAAGAATTTTGAAAATTTTAGATATAACAGTATTTGTTGTATTGTATTTAAGTCTAACCTTTCCTAACAGATTCAGATTCAGATATATTAGAAGTTTGAAGTGTGGACTAAGAGCAAGTGTCTCTCAGTTTCTCCTGCTGTTTCCTACCTTAATACATTTAATGCCATGATGCCATTATTCCTAGATTCAATAACCTACTGTCAAGATCTTAAAGCCAGTTAAATTATTTTCCCATGTATTTATATTCAGTGGAATAAAGACATTCAGAAGCTGTCACGATCTTAATTTGTGTGTGTGTGGGGGGGAGGGTTTGCTAGGATTTAAACCTATGGTTTCTATTTATATATTCGAGGCATGTTTTCAGTGTTAGTCTATCAGGGTGACTTTTATATGCCACCTCATGCCCTCAAAAAAGTCTGATAAGGATATACAACTTTTTGATGCTCAGACTCTGCTGGAATAAATGGAAAGAAAGAAAGATAAAACATGAAGGATGGAAAACATGATATCCAAGTTTCATTTCTGTTGCTGTGATAAAATACCCCTACAAAAAACAACCTAGTAGAGAAAGGATTTATTGTACCTGACAATTCTAGATTTTAGTGCATTATTATGGGAAAACCATTCTGAGAGGAACTTAGTATATCTTGTTACATTGCATTTATTGGTCCAGAGTCTTGAAAAATGAATTCATGTATGTTTACTTGTATTAGTCACATCTCTATACATATATTTATATTCCATGGTCCTCTGTCTTCATAATGGTGCCAACCACAGTGTGTGTGATGGTGGCCAGCAAGATTTTCCATATAAATTAGCATAAACAATCTTCCCAGAGACACACCCACAGGTCAGCCTGATTAAAATAACCACTCATTGAGACTTTCTTCCCAGATAATTCTAAACTATGTCAATTTGCCAATGAAAACCAACCATCACACATGGTGTTGTGATAGCATGAGCAAAAATGGTCAAGCTATTTAAATAGCCCAAGAGAGAGCTTCTGAAGATGACAAATGTGAGCAATTCTTTGAAGAAAGAAGTGTTCATCATTGCACTTTCCATGGGAAGAAAAAAAAATATGAAGTTGGAAAATGTGAAACGCTGGGAAATTGACTTGGATTGGGTTATGGTAGTTCAGATGTAGACTGCTGAAAGAGCTTGGTTTTTATTCCATGTGCTGAGGAGAGATGATATCAGATTTATGGCATTAAGCTTTGATATATGAAAAATTCACACTTCTAAAAGCTACAGTTTAAGAAAAGAAAGCAGGAGGAGGAGGAAGACAAGGAGGAAGATGAGGAGAAGGAGGAGGAAGAAGAGAAGAAGAAGAAGAAGAAGAAGAAGAAGAAGAAGAAGAAGAAGAAGAAGAAGAGGAGAAGAAGAAGAGGAGGAGGAGGAAGAGGAAGAGAAGGAGGAGGAGGAGGAAGAAGAAGAAGAAGAAGAAGAAGAAGAAGAAGAAGAAGAAGAAGAAGAAGAAGAAGAAGAAGGTATCCTGATTTAAATAAAACACAACAGTTGTACAAGCATGATTTTGTAATTAAGCATCTCTTCCAAATATATGCCACTACTTTATTACATGCCCATACTGGAAGACCAGGTTACAATATTTAAAGAGCCAGTTTTTTGGCTGATGCAGCCACTGCCAGCATATGCATGTGTACCAGCTGTTTTTTTAAAAAACTGCATTTTACACAAGGGGAGATTGCACACAGTAAATGTCAAGGATTCACTGGGGGCAGTGCAGTTTCTGAGGCATGAAGCTAATACATATTTGTCTCATTACTGTCAGCAGATCAACTTTATTCTGTGGATGGCAAAGGCTCATAGCTCATAGGAAATGTAGTTACAAATGACCTTTGGGAGGTCGTGGGGACCACAACTTCCAGAATTCACAGCGGAGCCAAAGCCTTTAATAAAATCTAGGGAAATAATTTTCATAGACTTTCTAAACCATGATTTTCTCATAGAAACAGGGATGTATTATGGGAATCACATTTTTCATATCTGATTAATCAAACATTACATTGGAGACAACATAGAGTGTTTGTACAGGCAGTCTAATCCACTCCTGTGGTTTCAATATTGACCAACAATTTTCCTGAGGTAAACATGTTTTGCAGGATCATCAGGCTATTAATGGTCTTTTGCTTGAGTAGTTTCAAAGACAGAAAGAAAAGTAATCTTGATTCGTTGATAGGACAATTATACACTATAAGGATAAGATTTTCTTTTCTATGTGGGTGTATTTCTCATAATTTTAATCAAATACCAATATTCCTGAAACAGATTATTTTCCTTTCTTATGGTGTTTTCCATTTTATTTGAAACTAAAAGTCTCTCTCTCTCTCTCTCTCTCTCTCTCTCTCTCTCCCTATCTATCTATCTATTTATATATATATATCCTCAAGGCATTTGGTAAAGAAAAGCATACACAATTGAGTGTTCTTAATTTAATTTTACTGCTTTATTTTCATAAGAGCTGACATATCCCAGTTCAGTAATCATTAATCAATCCCATGTTCAGTAATCATTAATAATGATTAATAATGAATAGGTAAAACATGAAAACCCCAGAAAAACATCTCCTTCTGTTTTGGGGCAGATATAAATGCTCTTTTATGTGGCAGTCCATCTATGCTATGCCAGCATCTGTATTGAGGAGTATACAGAAGTTGTTTATTGGATCACTTACCAGTATCATGGCATAAACACCCCAGCATCATTGATTAAGGGCTATTCGTGTTAAGCAAATGACTAGTGTGAAATTCTTAAGATGAGACAGGATTCTTCTCCAAGATGGAACTGGGACAGACTGAAGACAGCTATAAAGAGAAATGTCCTTCCAGACACAGAGAGAAATATTCTAGCAGAGACATAGAGATATATATTAGCATAGTTCCTACTGCTGGGCCTGGGAAGATCTTGAGAATTAAAGAATTTGCTGTAAGAAATGTTTCCCACTCAGGCAAAGCCAATACACAGCAGCTTTCCGCTAACTCAGTCTTTCCAGGACTGAAAACCTCGCTGGCCTCACTTCCAATGATACTTCTGATTTCTGCCACACTAGTGATATAATCAATGACTATTTGTTTACACTTAACTCCCCCCCCCCCCAACTGGAGGCTACCAGGTAACCAACTCTGTCTACCTAAAATAAATGCTTAAAATTTTTAAGTCACTTTTTATACCTTTTCACTAATATAAGCATCAAACAACATTTTCAGAAGCCAACCATCATTATTTCGTTATTTTATTTACTCACATTGCCTTATATTTACATATATTACTTTTTGTTTCACTCTAGTAGGTCTTCTTTTCCAGAGATTAGTATAGCCAAATGGGTAAAATGGTTATGTACTAGAAAGAAAGGGAAAAGGTGGCATCACTTGATATTCATAGGTACTACTTAGCTATCTGTATAAAGTAAGTAGCTCACAGCCTCCATATGTTTTAAATGTGATGTTTTCACATACCATCAGAGAAAAGTGGATTTAGATCTTATATGACTAGATATGCTACTAAGTGATATCACATTACCTTAAGAAGAATGAGCATTACCCTTTAAAAGATTGGTGGATCCCTGACATACTATCACTCCTAGGGTGACAACTCATACATGTCAGTGTTAATCAATCCTGGAATTGGTTTCTACTGAGTTAGAAGTGTGCCTCAGAGGCCTTGTCAACTTCTTAGCATAATGAATGGAACACTGATATGAGAGACTTTGTCAAAACACATCACACACACACACACACACACACACACACACACACACACACACACGACCTTACTTGAGTATGAAATTAGTCCTCTCTTCCTTTCCCTAAGTAAACAATTCCAAAGCTGGATCTGGGGGAGGTATAGGAGAGTTAGATTTGGGGACAAGACATACTGGCCATCTCTATTTGTTCTTCCCAATGTGGGCACATTTACTAAATCTCAAAACTCCTTGTTCTCATTTGTCTACTACTAACATCTTTAATGGAATACATAGGGCAGATATCTGAGTCTTGCTTTATTTGTGAGGTCACAGCTAAGACTTTGGTCCTAACAACTTTACCAATGCCACTGATCACTGTACAGATGCCAACAAAGATCAACATTACATTCATCAAGAATAGGAGTTTAGGGGCTTCTGGAAAGTTGAACTACTGCCTTACCAGTTGCCCAAATATGGCATGTGAGGTACAATACCATAATAAGTGTACATTTATAAAGTGGCTATAATTACTTACAGATGGGCAACAAGCACAACAAGAACTCTAGAATTGGTTGTGAACTGGTTCCTCTAGGCTCAAGAAAGCATTCCTAGGTAGATAAAGTCTTCTTCGTGGCAAGTGTTCCATTTTCACCATGACCATAGGATCCTGGAAAGTGACATACCCAACCCTTGAGTCATGTGCCACAAAGATAATATAATTCAGTAGGAAAGAATCTAGAGGTTATCTTGCTTCTGGAAGAGGGAAGGGGAAACCCAGGATATTGTGACTAGTCTAATCTTTGTCTGAGCAATAGGAACAAGGGGTGGTCTGCCTAAGGCAGTTGTTTTCTCTGTAAAACATAAAACTATTTCTAAATATGCTATGGTAATTCTGAGATCTCCACACAAACATGGAGGGGGCATGTTGGAATACAGAAAACTGATTTCTCTGAGAACTTATCTGAAAACTAATTTGCCTGGAGAACTTATCTGAAAAAAATCCAACAGAAATACCAGAATGTGTTACTACAACTCTCTTTTTACCTCAGAAATAAATGCAGGCCTTATTTTGATGTTTATTTCGAGTCATTTCCTTTGAAGTTTATCCCCATGATTAGTAATCAAGTTATACACAACCCAAGGAAAGTTGTTTCTGTGTAATCCTTTTATTATGTGAAAATGGCAAGAATGCTGATTGCATGTGGATATTTTCCAACAACAAGATGTAGTAATAAACAAGTCAAAACAGAGAGATGCCTACATTAATGACAAAAGTGATTTTTTTAAATGAAGTGTCAGTTGAGCATGCAGTATTGGCACATGCCTTTAGCTTCAACATTTTCAAGGCAGAAGCTGGTAGATCTCTGTGAGTTCCAGAACTGACTGGTTTTGTATAGAGAGGCCATGTTTCAAAAAAAAAAAAAAAATCAAATAAACAACAAAATGAGTGCCAGTTGAATATGAGAACTTGGTGTTTTCAAATGACAGTGTGCAGTGGAGAGACAGGATCCAGAAGATAAGAAATGTTTGAAGGTAGAATGTTTGAAGGGAGCGGATGGATTACTTTGTGCTTCTGCTGCTAGGAATCACTTCAATGCCCAAAATATACACTTCGATGTACAGGTTCAATGAGAGGTTTCTTGGATCATGCTAGTGTATTGAAGGAGAGATAAGGAGTTTCTAGAGGTTTCTTGTGCAAGAACATGAATTTACATTTATGATAAAAATTATATTTCCCAGAAGAACAACTGGTAAATGGCCTTACCTAACTCTAAGGATGCCGGAGAAATGCAATAAAACTACCTTGAAAACTGTCCAGTTATTAGGAACGAAGGGAGAGATAGCAAGCAGCAAGTGTTACTGCTGCAATCAGGCAACTGAGTGGCAGGATCAGAAACGAGGGAAATACTGCTAACATTTGCTCACCTTGTGTTTTCAAATTACTTCCCTGTAGAACATCCTTTAGGAAAGACCTTTCAAATTTTGCTTTACTGAGACTAGGTCAAAATATTATTGTATATCACACATCTAAATGAGCTACAATGCATGGTGGAGCCTGACAAGACAAGGCTCCATGACAATACAGTCCTACATTTCTGGTGGCTATGTGTGAATTCTTCATTCATCACTCATTTGAACAACTTGGCATCAAGCGGTAGAGGGTTATACCTGTGTGTGAGGTCATTCACTCATGTCTTATATTCCTTCAGAACTTTTGTATACCAGAGATACATACTTTTTCTTCCTAATCACCAAAAACAATAGTGCTGGAAAGAAATGACTGAACATACTATATAAAGGCAAAATAAAACTGACTGCTGGGAACATGTCACTCCAGGCAGAAGCAGTTAGATCTGACAGCTGGATGCTCTTCTGAATAACTTATTTAAGTGACATAAAAGGTGAGATTTTAGTATTTATATTGAGATCATGTTTACTGATTCTAAGACTTTTTATATCGGAGCAGTAAGTGCTCACCAACCTCTAGCTTGTAGGGAGTTTATCTTCACATTGAAAAAAAAAAAAAAAAAAAGGTTTTTATGCCCTGCAAGTATTTCTGTTTTCTCTATAGGCTCCTGTTATAACACATTTGCTGTTGACTATGGTCCTTGCTTTATTAAAAAGAACTTTGCCCATTACCTTTGAAAAGCATTTACTTTTGTTGCAAATGCTAGTACACATTGCCCTGATATTTACAGATAATAGATTTCCCCCCTTCATCTATGTAATGTCACTGTAGTTGGGGATTGTCCTCATCACAGTAGTAAAAGTAACAGTAATAAATCAATGCCATTATGGGCATCTCTCTTCATGGCATGCTTTCTGGCCAGAATATTTCAACTGAATGATTTTATCACAACTTAAAGGAGAAATTAGAATTTCATAAGTGAGGAAGGTAAGCTTGTGTGCCAATAACAAAACAAAAGTAATGGGGACAAGACAGAAAGCTAAAACACTTTGAATTTAGGAACAAGGATTCTGACAGAAATTTGAAATACTTTTAGTTGGTCCTCCTCCTCCTCCTCTTCCTCATTAAGACCTCTAAGTCAAGTTGTCTCCTTGGCTCACCAAGCTGTTAACATTTCCTGATTTTCTTTTATCTGAGCAAGAAGGAAATGCCTTGCTACTTTTCCTCTTCCTCATGTGGAGTAGGGGAAGATTTCCCCAATGTCCTACCCCCTCAGCATCCCTACTGATGTTCTTCTCAATGTGCAGAAAACAGACCAGAAAAATAACTATACCTTTCTTTCATTATGTTTACCATGTACCCACCTCATATTAATGTTTTCATTCTTGGTTTGTTTATTGATTCAGGAGTGTGAAATGCTGAAAAAAGAAAAGAAAAGAAAAAGAAAAAAGAAAGAAAGGAAAGAAACAGCAAAATGAACAATTTGTGAATGAGATAGAAAATGAATTCGGGGTTGGGGGTGGAGAGAACACCCATCATACCCTGAGGATGTATCCAAGAAGAGGGAGAATCATCTTGAGTATTCACACCAAAGGCAAGCAAGCCCTGGGCAGAACATGGCCCTAGCCCTTGGCCTAGGGTAAGAAGGTAGTAGGATGAGCAAGGCACTCGAGAACTTCCCCAGATGTACAGTACCTGTACTTATGGACAACAACTGGATGTACACAGGTTTATAAATCAGAGGTGAGCAAAGCATGTCACTAGAGTATGTTTTACAGGGGGAAGCAAGAAAGAAAGTTTGAAAATAAATTGCTATCAAATTGAAAACGATCAGAAATTTTTATCTGCCCAATATATGCAGAGAGTATGTTGATACGTAGGAAGGAATGAGAAGAGAGGATGGCTTCCCTGTGTCTTTAGTCCACATACAGAACCAATATGAGTTTCCAAAATTTACCTATGCTTTTATGCTTCTTTCATTGAAATTAGTACTAAATAGGTTATGATTAATGAGAGGGGAAAAAACTGAGAGGATGAGTAGAAGCTATAGTCATGAAACAATTCACGGAATTTGATATATTCTCTAAGAGGAGTGAGAGGGCCTAGGCTCTGAAGGCAGAGCTAATGTTGTCTCTCCAATAGTGACGACTTGGATAAGCTCCCACCTCTCCTGAGATATTCAAGTAAACATATAAGAACTGTGCAGGTCCTAGTGCATGTAGGGCATAGCCACTGTTTGACGGGGAATGTGCACACAATGTATTGTACATTTATCATCAGTGCCTACAAATGTTTACAGAACAGCAAAGGCTATGTCTGTCCCATAAAGTCCTTGGGTGCGGTGAGTAAAAGGAAGTTGATGTTGACCACGCACCACCATCTGAGCTCTAACAAACCACATGGTTCTGCTGTTGGCAGAAACCTTGGGTTTCAAGCAACTCTTATACTGTTTCTTCCTGAAAACACGAAGAGACTGTGTAAGACAAGAATTACAGTGGAGAAGGAGTTCTCAAGTATTTCGTGGATCAAAGGTGTAGAAAGTAGAATTTTGAAACCCTAAATAACAGAATCAAAACGAACAAGGGACCTGAAATAAGAGACCAGTCTCTGGAATTATATTCATATTTTTCTAACTGTAGGTAACTTAAGTGACATGCCTGCTGTCACATAGAGCCTAGGAGAGGAAGACCTTGGATTTCCTGATATTTGGAAAAGACATTCCCAGACTATCAACATGACAAGAGGTTGCAAAATGTGTATCTTAGAAAGGTAGAGAAGACATTACCAACAATAGGTTATTTTCAGGAGTCAATGCTCTGACAGCAAAGAGGTCAGGATACCCAGAAGACATCAAACCTGGCAAGTGTTTGGGACAGGGGCAGATGGCCAGGCTTTCTCCAGTATCTCTCCTTGAGGCAATGTGTCAGTTTCTACAACCCCTGCTCTGGAGTACTTCCTATTGTCTGCCTCCTTGTTTCACTGGGCTGTTAAAACTCCATAGTTTTCTTTTATTAGAACAAGGAGAAAATAATCCAAATAGCCGGTCATTCCTGATGGCAGCAACAATAAAACCCTCTGTTGAGATATATGCCATTTGTGAGGGACTTGAAGATAGAGCAGGAAATGACCACAAACAGGAGGACACGACTGAAAACTGTATATTAGGTATCAAAGCTTCAGAAGTGGTACTCACAAGGCCTTTGTCAGGCTTTTCTTGGATGGTTTTATTGTAGGAGGTTTGATCCAAATCCTTTTTATTCTTTGGCTTCTCTGGACCCCAGGAGGACTCTTATCCTTCCACCCTCCTTCTCTGGCTCCCACAGGGACAGTGGAAAAACCCTCATTACATTATTATGCAAAGTAAATTGTGCTTTCTCTATTTCCATTTCTCCAGCCCCAACTCAACCTTGGCACTTATTCCTGGATATTCAAATGAGATGCTTTCTTTCTTAAAAGTTCTATTCACTACAGTTTCCATTTTTGAAAGACTAACCAGAAAGGGGGGGATTAAAAAAAAACAAACAAAAAAGGAGGAGGAAGAGAAGAAAAAGGGAAAAAGAAGAAAGCAAAGTCCTGTATATTTTTGCATGCCTCCATCCAAATCCCAATACCAGTCTCCAGTTGGAATATCAGCACTCCTTTCTTATGGTGACAAGGAAGTCTCTGAGATAGAAAAACAATATTTAGATCTCTGCGTTTGTATGTTCCTCTTACCATCAGAGATGAATTCAGAGATAAAACAAGGTAAGGAACGAAGATTGTATTTTACCACACTGAAGGCAAATGCACAAGAGAAAATAAAGGCTGCTAAAGTGATAATTGTGTGTGCCCTCCAACATACACACATGCATGCGCATGTGCACATGTGTGCACATGCATGCACGCATGCGCGTGTACGCGCGCGCACACACACACATATGCTGTAAAACTTGTCTTAAGGATGCGCGTCATTAGTTGGAGAAATTATTAATGAGTACGAGAGAAGAAAAGACAATTATAGAAATGTATGTAACTTTTGTCAGAATAAGGCTGATTCTATTCCTCTCAAATGGAGTTTTTATACCTTTCCTGATGATCCTAACATGGTGTGAAAAGTCCTGTCTCCCAGACAAAGTAATCGGCATGCCACTGCAGTAAAGAACAGGACAGGCAATGGAAGTTGTCTGCACAGGCCATGTTGTCTCAGATATTTGCGGTGACCTAGTCTGTATTGTTCGCATAACAACAGCACATGACATTCTGTTGTAACGCAGCTCTAGATAGAATCAGCCTGTTAACACCTGGCAAGATGCATATTTTTCCCTATACCTGTCTATTCTACCTCAATTTAATCTGATGTTTTAAGAGAGAAAATAGGTAGGGAAGGGGGAATAGAAATTTTAGAATCCTCTTCTAGGGAGATGAGTGTCTTTTTAATCTAGAGTGAAGGATACTGCTGGCCTTGCAACTGTGTTGTTACCCCTCAGAGGAAGAAATAAGCAAGACAGAGAGAAAAATCTCTTCAAGCCAAGTGATTGACATTACAGTCATGAGCAAAATAATTGGGAGACTTGAAAATTATTTCTTCTTTTTACTTATTTCTGTCCATTTTTATGGTTTTCACAAGTCATGTTTTAGACAATTTCTCACAAAAATTTAAGATACAATATATCAAAAGCATCTATCAATATAGACAACCATCGTTTTTTGCCTCTTTTTTATAAAAATTTATTTACTTCTCAAATGCTGCTCCCCATCCTGGTACCCTCCTCACAAAGTCCCCATCCCTACCCCATTCCCTTCTCTGAGAGGGTGAGTCCCCATATCCTGAATATCCCTCTACCATGGTGCATCAAGTCTCTGACAGATTAGGTGCATCTTCTCCCACTGAGACCAGACAAAGAAGTCATGGAGACTGAGCTTCATGTCTACATCATTTGTACCTGGGGACTTCTGTCTACCCTGTGTATGTGCTCTGATAGTGCCTCAGTCTCTGAGAGCTCCCAGGGGTTCAGATTAGTTGACTCCATTGGTCTTTCTGTGAGACCCTCATCCCCTTCAGGGTCTTCAATCTTTCCCCCAACTCTTTCATAAGAGTCCCGATCTTAATGTTCAGTGTTTGCCTTTGGGTGGTGTCTATGTCTGTTTCAGTCATCTACTGTGTATAGCCTCTCAGAGTATAGTTATGCTAGGCTCCTGTCTGCAAACATAGTATAGAGGAATGCAAATAGATCCATATTAGTCACCCTCCACAATTCTCAAGTCCAAATGGATCAAGGACCTCAACATAAAACTGGATACACTAAATCTAATAGAAGGAAAAATGGGAAATATGAACATGTTGGTCCAGGATGAAATTTTTTGAACAGAACATCTATGGCTCAGACTTTAAGATCAACAATTGATAAATGGGACCTCATAAAACTGAAAAGCTTCTGTACAGCAAAGGACAAAATGGCAACCTACAGA
Organism: Rhynchomys soricoides; assembly: GCA_019843965.1. Lineage (NCBI taxonomy): Eukaryota > Metazoa > Chordata > Mammalia > Rodentia > Muridae > Rhynchomys > Rhynchomys soricoides. The sequence continues at coordinate 7,675,464 of JADRCH010000008.1, forward strand.
TTGGGAAAAGATCTTCACCAACCCTACATTGACAGAAGGCTAATAACCAAAATATATAAAGAATTCAAGAAGTTAGACTCCAACAAATCAAATAACCCAAGTAAAAAATGTAGTATAGAGCTAGACAGAGAATTCTCAACAGAGGAATCTCGAATGGACAAGAAGCACTTAAAGAAATGTTCAACATCCTTATTCATCATGGAAATGCAAATCAAAATGACCCTGAGATTCCACCTTACACCAATAAGAATGGTTAAGACCAAACACTTCCGTATATTTAAAATTTAAAATACAATCATAGTTAAAAAGAAATAGCATGTGAGAAGGAGGTTGAAGAAAATTAATAATTCCATTGACATATAAACTTTAAATGGCTGCATTGAATGACATAAAGATAGATAGAATAGGTAATCCCATGATGATGTCCATATAATGGAATGACCAGACTTTTGAGAGCCTAGGATAGAAGAGACTCAACAAGTAGTTGGCTACTGGCCTAAAACCACAAACTCAAACATGTTAATTATATCACATGGTGGATTTGTTAACCAGCTTGATTTAGTAATTTTATACTATATATAATATGTATAACAAAACATGATACCATATACTATAAATACTTACAATAAGTTGGCAAAATTACACTTAAGATGGTTGGAGAGGCAGCCAAGCAGTTAAAGGGTACTAGCTGTTCTTAGAGCAAAACTAAGTTCAAGTCTCAGTACCAACATGACAGCTCACAACATGTACAACTCCTGTTACAGGGGATACTTAATCTTCTGGCTTTATAGGCATTACACACAAGGTACACATACAAACATATAGGCAAAAACTAGTACAGAAGAAATAGAAATAAATAATCTTTAAAACTACATTTAAAAATAATTTAATTTTCAAGGAAAGGAAATTTCATTATAGGTTATGTAGAAAGTATACCCCAGTGCCATATTTCAAAAACCTTCAATGAGTAGAAAAAGTATGCACCCATACTGTTGAAGCAGCGTAGGGAACACTGAGAAAGAGGCAGGGAGAGCAGAGAGATGCATAGCAACTAGTCTCAAAATCTCAACTCACATAACACAAAATAATCAAAAATATATAAATATTTGAAGGAAACAAAACATGAAAGTCTCCACCACAGAAAACAGCTGCAATGAAGAAGAAAGCTAAGATATGGATGTACTGTTTCTGATTCTGCAAAACATTGTTCTTGAGTGGTGTTGAGCCTGTCATAGTATCCAATCTGCTATGCTATTAATCTACAAGTATTGTTAAGTCATACTCTTTAAATGGAAAAGATTGAATAAAATAAAAACCAAAAGTTTTGTTATTTTCTTTTTGATCTGAGCTATTACAGGCTTTCATTGCTCCATAACAGCAACTTAAGGCAAGTGTTCTTCTTGACACAGATAACATCACAATGTCGAGATTGCCAAGATCAACTTGGCCAGTTGCTGCCTTGTTAACCTGGCACTGTTGCTTCTAGATGAAATGTGTCTTCAAAGAAAAATTTCTTGTCCCCATTTACCTTCCCTTAGTGACATTGACATATACTTTATTGGAGACTCCCTGTCTATATTTCTCTGATAGTAAGCTTTGGCTTAGGACTTCCCTCCATTTGGTCTCTTTCAACTCTATCCAGATCAATGGTTTCTAGCATCATACCTATGTTAGGAGTACCTTGGCTCTGGAGGTGTTTGACTTGGGTAGAATCTCAATCATACTATGAAAGATGACTTCCTTTCTAAGAGTCCACATCCTGCCTTTGCTATCAGAAAAGAGCTTCCTTCACTATAGCCCCATTTCTGGTTCTTGCCATTGCTACATAGGGCTTTGCACCAATGTAGTTAAGCCTAAATGACAGAAAAGGTCATATATAGCTTTCTCTTCAATCGAAAAGTTTAAATAGCTTTTGTTCTCAATATACTCATTTCTCAATATATGCCAATACCTCATAATAAATACCTAGGGGTATTTATTATAATTTATGTGTATTTTCCTTTTTAAAGACTTAAAACATATATGTGTGTGCATGTGTATTTGGGGTTGGATGGAGTGAGTATGTATTTGTGAAAGCAGGTACTCATGATGTCCATAGGCATTGGGTCCTCCTATGTCCTATAGTTACAAGCTGAAGCTGGGTGGTAGAAGTTGAACTTGAATTCTTTGCAATAGCTGTTCTTAAGGGCTGAACCATATTTCTAGCTCTCTATGTACTTTCCTGTTCAAAGTGCTTGTGTGTAGTTATACCTCAGCTCTCTAGCATTTGGTCCATGGATCAGCTGGTCTTTTAATCTTCTGATAATTGCTTTGGAGTCTACCAGGTCCAAGAGGCACAAAGAGTCAGAGGAATTATGCCTATTTCCCCTGTGTATGTGAAACACATGAATCTGGCATGAGATTACAAACAGAAGAATGAAGGCTTTTGAGCAATTCATTTAAGAATACAGGAGGCAAGGAGAGGTCTTGTTTGCTCAAGTGATGATGTGCGCCTGGTTCATCACCTAAGCCAGTTGTGGCTGTTACATAATGATGCTCCACTTCTCTGCTGAGTAAAAAGTGGAGTTGAGCTGGTAGAGAAAAATGTGCCATAGCAAATTGACCATGAATAAAACAAATTTACAAGTTTCTCCTGGGTGTCTGATTATCTAAAAATCTGCCAGGAAATTGAATTGCCTGTCAGCTGCCCAAATTATTTTACGCTCTGCTATTGAAATTCTTGGTGGGGTAGGTTTTTAAGAGGAAAAATAGGAAATGAGTTGGAAATGATTGATCCAACTTGAAAATAACAGTGTATAGAGTAGCTCCTTCCATGCGGAGGTGACACCTTCTGTTGCATTATTTTCTCCTCTATTCAAAAAACAGAGAATCAAAACTGAAGGCACATTTTCAGTGGTACAAATATTTTACATGAGGTTAATTGACTCGTCTTTGGATATGATATTGAAAGTTAAGGATCATAATCATCCGTTATAGGACTGGACTGTATGATTGCCATATTAAAAATAGTTAAGAGTAGAATTTATCTATCAGTATAAAATGAATTGATGTAAAAGGCATAAAAAGGCCAGCAACATGGTTGTTGGTGTAGATATTACATTTGAGTTATTGTGGTCAAATAACGTGGTGCTTGAGGTCTTCTTTCCTTTTTGGTAATATGGTACAACATGACGAAAGGTTCTTGTTCTTTGGGATTAGCTTCAGAATAAGCGTCATCATTTTTCCTTAATGGTTCCATTTTGAAATGGAGGGCACCCAATTGCATTTCCAGCATGCCCCAGTGTTGTCAGCTCAAGAACCCTCGGTTATTTCCGCTTCTAAGTTAGCTTTTTCACATAGTTCTCTGCAACTCTGCCCAAGCCCTGCTCTTGCTTTAGTTCTTAGTGGCAAATGCTCCTGACACCACAGAGCCTCATTTGTTAAACTCTGCTTGTCCAGAATTTTATTAACTCTAAATTTCACAAGGTCAGGCCTTGGGGCTCTATCCTCATATCTCATCAGTGCAAATAATTACAACTCTTCCATATTAGTTTTGTGAAGCCCACCCTCTGATCTCCAACTTCAATAATTCTATTTCTTCTCTCTAGGGGTTGACTTACTTGAACATTAGCACCTACAGTCAGAGAATTCTGTCTGCTTCTCATTTAGTGTCCCCACTGTCTTCATTACATACGTTAATTATACGGTAAATTAGAAGAATAATAACCTCATTGCTAATCTTCCATTTTCTCTTTTTTCTCACATCATAATGAGTCTCTCACTACCCTGTAACAACCACCATTCTACATATCACCACCAGTGGTGTACCTAGGAAGTTTACAAGTGTGCCAGATAGATGAACACCCACCAATTCTGACTACTCTCATTTCAGTTTGACAAAACAAAATTGTAGACACCGAACAGATAAGAGCATTTATTACTCTGGCAGAAGACTCGGGTTTGGTTCACAGCTTCACCAATCACCCTTAACTCCATTTCTAGGGGATTTGATGTCCTCTTCTGTCCTCTCTCAGAACCAGGGATGTACATGATACAGATGCATACATGAAAGCAAAACATACATACTCATAAAAATAAATAAATCTTTAAAAGATGAGTAAGCAAGCATTCATAAATTAACTTCCTGCTCTGATCAGTCTCCCACCTCCTTAACAAGTTTCTCTCAATCCTTGATACTTCTTCTTCACACTCTTTCATAGCTACTCATATTGCTTCTCTTCTCATGAAGAAAACTGAATTCACCAGGATCTAACCATATAACCTCAAAGCATGTCACCTCCTTGCTAGCATTTGCACTCACCGATTCTTTCTTCCTACCTACTAATCATAGCCATCTGGAAAGTCATTACCTGTCACATAGATAGTACTCCTTGTAGTACTTCGAGGCATTTCTTCTAGCAGTTTTCTCAACATCCCCACTAATATTATCAACTTGTACTTTACTTCTCTCATATTGGAATTACTAAATTGTTTGTCATTATCATATTTAACTGGTTGTGACTTAGCTGCTTGCTCTTAAACTGAAAAAATAGTATTTCAACCCACCATTGTGCCAATCATGCCAAAGTTCCTAAGAATCTTCTTGAATTGTTCTCTTGTCCTTTGTGTCATCCAGTTTGATGACTTCAGAAACCACACTGCTACAGGAGTTTCCTACTTTCACAATTACTCTTTATATTCTTGGCTATATTCTTTCTTTAGACTGAAATACATGGTTTTTGGTCATATTGTTGTCTATGTTTACTATTTATCCTTAACTGTCCCATTGAGTCTGAAAGCTGTAAATATAATTGGTAGAAGAAAATTTCCAATTTTTTATTTATAACACAAACCTGAGTTTCACATACCCACCTTTTGCATGGACATCCATGAGTCTATCATGAAGAACATAGAGTCTATTAGCACAAGCTGAACTTTTGGTCTCCTAACACTCTTCCACTGGGACCTTCACCTGTCACTCATTCTTATTCTGGTTTCGAACCCACCTGTAGTTTCCTGGAAACTTCCCAACCCTGAGAACCAGAATTCAAGTGGAATGCAGTCTTTTCTCCTTCCTCCCAGAACCATTAGTTCAGTCACAACTACCACCTTCTCTTACCTAAATCCCAACAGAAGCTTCCTAAATAGGTGGTTCATCTGTGCCCTTGTCAAATACCCCAGCTCAATATATACTCAGTCAAAGCCCATAAAATTCAAGTGTGTGTCACTTCTATGCTCAACAGCCCAAAGTAGAAATTTGCTATTTTACTCACAAACTACAATGCAAAAACAAGCAAACAAAAACCTCACCACCAGCAACAGTAACAACAATATACCCAGCCAAACTAGCCATATCATTTCCAGACTTTCCTTTCACCCCATTTCAACAGTGAGATTACAACACCTTAAAATTCGTGCTTATCCAAGTAGGCATACTCACTGCTCCTATAAGGTCTTCTCTCTGTCAATCTAGCACAAACTCTCTCAATTGTGTCTGTCCCCATACTGCCATGTTTCCTTAATCTAATCTGTTTTTAATAATGTGAAAAACCTTTAAAAATGTCCATAGCATTGTTTGCTTATTGCTTATCTCCTATTTTCTACCTTAGAATAGAAAACCCTCAGTCAGAGAATTCTACAGAGTTTATTTCCTCATACTTTGCAAGAGGTAAAAAACATTAACTGACAGCTGAACAATAAATATCTGTTAATATATACATAAAATCTGGTCTACTGATAAAATGATATGTGATGGCATATATTTTTGCTTTTATTTATTTGATATTAAACACAAAATTACATTTTTTGGTTATATAGTAAGTTGGATACATTTATTTTCTGAGTATAGAAAAAGAATACCAGTTTTCTTTCTTCAAATAGGACACCTTATTTTGCCTTTATTTTCACTGTTTTGCTCAAGGCTCATACTGCCTATTTATTCTCTGTTTTGTACAATTGTCTGTTGGTCCAGAGTCCCTTCCATCTACATTACACATTAGCCATATAGAATGGATCCTTAGGAAGCTATTCTACAACTACTTTACTCAAGATGAGACCCTCGAAGTTCAGAGATGTGAACACCATCTTTTGATCTATAAAAGCTCTGTCTCTGGTGGTATGAACTTTTCATTACACTCTGGAATGGCAAACCCATGGCTTATCTAACACACAACTTTTACAGTCAGACTCTAGGAAAGGGAAGGAGGAAGCAGTGGACAGTTCACTCTTGATCATGGGAGAGGCACAGACAGCTGTGTCTCCAACAAGTTCTTGGAAACGTTCCAACCCTAAACACCAGAATACAAGTCGAATCCAGTTGTTTCTCCTTAGTGCTATGCAGCAAAATGCGGCAGCGAGTTCAACTGAAATGGAGACAGTGATGAAACACAGTGACCTGGAACTCAGGGGAAAAAAAAAAAAGCAGCCACGTGAGGAACTTGCTTTGTAAGGTCTGAGTTATATTGGGGTCCAAATATGGCAACATTTCCAAAATTAATAATTTCTTGTAAGTGCTAGCTTCATGTGAGACAATATTTAATTCAACTCTTTCAGTATCTTTGCACTGGATAATGTGGTTGTCCCTTACCCTCAAAGTGTACATCCTAAGGCCACATTTGATGCCTGAAAACGTATAGATTTTTCTCACACATTATTAAACACTGATTATTCTTACACACATATATGATACTGTTTAATTTGTAAGTTAGAATATACAATAGATTAACAGCACGAAGAGCAGAATAATTATAAAACATATTCTGTAGCAAATATTACATGGAGAATGTGGGCTCTCTTCTCTCTCTTCCACTTCTCTTCATATGTCTTATTTTAATGTATCTGCATCACACGATTACGTTTGATGATACTTAAATCTATTAATAGACTCTCTTAGATATGGTCAAATTAGCGGTTTTGTTGAATTTTTAAATAAAATAATAAATACTTGAACATAAATACCTCTGTTAAATGGGAAGTGCATTAGCATTTGTACAGGACAGTGGGGTAAATGATGTCCCCGGAAGAAAGAAGGAATGTAGCAAGAGATTTTACTTTGCAGCTATGAACAGGCACGTTTTTAAAAGGTGGAGCTCATGCCTACAATTGTCCGTTGAGTATTTTCAAGCAATAATTGTTGTTAGGAAACTGAAGTCATGCCAAGCGAAATCCCAGATAAGAAAGGGTTAATGTTATGATTTCCCCATTTAGTCGAGCCACTTGCAATGGGCTCAGCAGAGATGAACAAAGCCTAGATTTGAATGACTTCGACACATAACCATGTCTTCCTGTATATTTAAGGTATTGAGCTTAAGGCTGACTCAATATTTCTTGCTTCAAGTTTCAGTTAATTTTTTATTAACATGGGTCCAATCCTATTGGCAGAGAGTCACAGACACAGTTATGAGGGAAAGAGAAACTATGCAGGATTAGATATCTCCTAATATTTTCTCAAGCTATACAATTTTGAATTTTTAATGCTAATTTTGACTGACATGACATGCCAAGTGACAGAAAAAGAAAACAAATCTCCACAAGTATCTCATGGGATCAGATATTACACTAACTGGCAATTTACAGTTTTGCCAATAAGTAAATAAAATTTGAAATATCAGAGAACTTTGGGGAATGACATGTGTCTCTTAAAATCATCGCCCTTTGTCACAAGTGGGCCCATCTAATGAGAGGTGCAGTGTAGCACCAGAAAAAGCAGTTGGTTGCACATCAAACTGAATGCAGAATGATAGGGATCGCTGAAGATTTGCCAGGCTGCCAGTGAATTGGTTTTTCGTGTCCTCAGGGATAGACTGCCCTGTGAGAATTTGAACCTATCAGTTAGCTGTCAAATTTCATTTGACACCTCATCCAAAATTTAAAAGGGGCCCGCCATCTGAAGTCAGGGATGTTCTGGGAGGAAAGAAAAGGCTATTTCTTTCCAGGCTAGCAGGATTGAAGCTGCCAAGTGCTTCAACTGAGGGCAGCAGGCTAGCAACCCTTCCCTTCACAGACTGTATGGCTTCCAGTTCCTATGTAAGCAATTCTCTCTCAGCTTCTACACTCATTTTTTCTCCTCTTCTTTTCTTTTTCTTTTCTTTTCTTTCTTTCTTATTTTTTTCTTTTCTTTTCTTTTCTTTTTTTTTTTTTTTTTGACAGATGTCCCCCAGAGGCATAGAATCCCTAAGGGGATATTTAGTACAACTTGCAAAACTGCCATTGTATTGTTACTAGACAGAGGGTGACAACTTGTAACTCAGAGGTTACCTAATACAATTGAGATTTTCCTTCTCTTCTTAAGATCTCTCTCTCTCTCTCTCTCTCTCTCTCTCTCTCTCTCTCTTTCTCTCTCCTGTCTTTCTTACATGCTCTGCTAATTTCTCACATGCTATTTTCCTTTTTATAAAATGCAACATATATATATATAATATATATATATATATATATTATAATTTATTCAGGAATGAATAAAGTTCATACTAAAGGCAGTTCCACAAATTTTGCAACTGTGCACTGTACTCAAAATGTTTGGATACTTGGATGAGAGTCTCTCTCTAAAGCTTCTGTTTCCAGTGCCCTCCTGTTCCCTGCTCACTGGTCTCTAGCTAACTTATTTAAATGGCTTATTGGAGGGAAAGCTTTTACAAGTTGGAAACCACCCTGAGACAAGGACCCCTTGATGGATTCGTGATTAACCTCTTGATTATCCGAGGTCATCTGAGAAGATTAAAAGGGCACAGAGAGGTGTGTTAGCTGCAATCAGTCTGCTGTGCACCCCCCTCTCTTCACTTCCCCTTCACACAGACTGGTTCATCAAAGGACATTGGCAATGCCTCATTTCAGAGATCCTGGCTTCAAAGTCAGGCTTTCTTTTACAAAGAGAAAAAATACTAAAGTCTCTCCCTAAATTCCTTCAGGACCAAAAGGATAATTGTCATTTCTGTGCTCACCACTCTTTGGGGGAAAAGAGATAGAAATGTAAGCGCATATGTAAAGGAATCGCTTGAAGAGTAAAGGAAACAGCCCTCACTTTTGTCTTATCCCACCATAAGTTCGGTAAGTTTCCTTGGGATAGTCATCGCCATCAGACCTGGATACTTAGCAAACTACAGAGGGTGTACAAAGGTTTTAATTTAAACATTAGCTCCTTAGGTAAATGAAGCTCAGTTCCTGCCTTTGCAATCTAATTCACACAGGGCCAATTTTATTCTTGTTCCATTATTTCATCCCGTTTCTGTGATCACAAGCCTCCCTTTGAAGTTGGTTGGAACTCTGAGAGCAGAAAGAGTCCCTGGGTCTCAGAGTGAAACGTGTAATAGATCTGTAACCTCACAGTCCAAAGGCTTGCTCCCTCTCCCTCATTCTCCCTTCCCCTAGGGTCTTCCTCTGGGATTTGGAGGGATTCCTCAAGTTGACTTACATTTCAAATTTTGAATGATAGGCATTTCAATTGAGCAATGCATTGTGTGTGTGTGTGTGTGTGTGTGTGTGTGTGTGTGCGCAAAACACACCAACGTTGGGTTTTATTCACGTTACATTTTAGATGGATTTATTTTTAAAATAACAAGAAATACACAACCAAAGTAAACACAAATTGTTTCATTCTTTCATTCTTTGTGTTTTTTTTTTTTTTTAAGAAAGTTGTTGAACTGCAAAAGAGTACATGGAGTTAGCATCTGCAAACAGAGATGGCCAATACTCCTGATCCTCATTTAGTCTTGTTTCAAGGCTGGGGAACAGTAGAGAAGCAGATTAGATTACCAGACAACAGAGAGATATTCTCCTCCCCATCAGCACATGTACTGCTCATGGCTCCAGGCTTATTACACATTTTTATGAAACAATGGTAAAGGCTACAGTCAAAGAGTAGTATAAAAACAAATCACTCTCTTTAGTCAGGAAATAAGTTACAAACTGGTCCAATTTGCCCTGATCTAAGGGAATTCTGGTATTTTTAAGAGCTGTCTCAGACAGAGAGGAAGTTTGTCATTGGAGTCTGGAAAGCAAATTTAGAAACAGCTGTTGTATCCTCGTTCTTGGTGCCCATTCTTACCCTTCCCCCCCTCCCCCCAGTAACAAATGGATAAGAAAAGGAGCTTCAAAACTGGTGATAAAAGACCAGATCCAGTCAGAAAGTCACTTAGGTTTGAGCCCCGTATTCTGGGATGAACAAAGTGTAAAATTTTAATTCCTTTCAGTGTGTCCATACGTGTACCAGGCAACAGAAAGCATCTGGTATAGGTACTAGTGCATCCTTTCGTTCCATGGACATAATAGACCCCTTCATGTTAATCTCCCAGTCTCTGAAGACAGTCATGCACAGCTCAGGAACTAGACCAGAGATTGATGGTCAATCTACTCCTGACCCAACAGGTTCGGAGTAATAGCCCTCGATCAAATTTCAGCAAGAAAGATTGCTTCTGAACAACAAATTTCCAAATATGCTCCATGATCATGACAAGATGACTTTTTTTTAAAAAAAAAAAAAAAGAAAAAAAAAAGAAAAAGAACAGTCTAAAATATTTCCCAGATTCCCTTTGCCATTCCTCAGTGAGCTTCCAGGGAGTTTAGAGGGTCTTTCAGATCTCCCATAACATTAAGACTCTAGAACTAAACTCTGGAAACTGCCTATGTTTCACCTCTCCTTGAAAAAATGCATGTTGTTTCATCCATTTAATCGCTAAAATACTTCCTACTTAAAACATGTCAAAAGTGTAAGCCTAACCAGTTTACTCTGATTGTAAATCAAGTGCTTCCTCCAATATGCCTTTCTGAAGTGGGAAAAATGGGGCTCGTACGGATCAATATGTGGCATTCTGCATGTTGTGATCAATTGGTGATTAAGTGCAAACGGTTTAGCTTAATTTGCTTTGAAAAGCTGTGCTTGCGCTGATAAAGTGTAGAAGGTTTCTGAGATGAGATACAAGGAACAGATGTTTAGTATAAAATATTGATAGCACAGAGCAGAGATAAGCTTGGTATTTAATTTGTCTTAATATTTCCATTGCTACAAATTCAACAGCTTTTATCTAACTGGGTAATTACAACTTCGTTTCCCCCCCTTGGCAAAAGATAAGATAGACTCTTTTTCTTTTTTTCCAATTTTCTGTCATATTTAAACTCTTTATGTTCCCCTTCTGTGTTCCTCTTTCCTCCCTTAGGCTGGGTACTGGTTTCTTTATTTTAGATTCAATGACAATCTTCACTTTAGAGATTAGAAAATTTGTTTGGGAAAGTTGGTATTTTCTTACCTTGGAGTTTTTAGGGTGCTGAGTCATGTGACCCTAGGAAAAGAATGACATATTGGGATGTAGTTGACTGTTTTTGTGTGACTTCAATATGCATATGTGAAAGAAGATTATACCTGGTTTTTTTGCTGTGTGTTTTCTCTCCAGCATCATTCACATCCTATAGTAGTCTCTTCCCCATGCATGTGATATACCCAATCTAACAGTGCAGGAATGGGTTCGTATCCTTTGCCAATTAAAATGTTAAGGCAAGAAAGAAGTATTATGGGAAATGTTGGAAAATCCCAGCAGTGGCATCGTATGATACCCAGGATAACAGAGTCCCCTTTGGACATTTTTAGTTTTATACCTGAAATAATTTAAGAAGAATAGAAACAGAAGCCCAAGGGCAAGAAATGGACTCAGATGGAAGCTTGAGGACCATGTGTTAGAATTCAAAAGGAAAACCTCAGGGCAAGCAAGCTGTAAATGCTGTAACTGCCTAACTGCCTGGAAAGAAAGAGGAGAGAAGAAACAAAAGCCATGCTGCCTGAGCTAAGGCAGAATGGAGGTCCACCACTGGACAGGCAGCCACAGTGAGGACAGCAGGGTTAGCAAAAGTAAGAAAGCTGAGACATTAGTTAGGGCCTTTAAATGAATACATAGGCTCTGTCAAGCAAAACTATTAAAGGAAGGAAGGAAGGAAGGGAGGAAGGAAGGAAGGAAGGAAGGAAGGAAGGAAACAAAGAAGATGAAGACAGGAGAACAAAAAGAAATAGGTACACCTTTCTGAGTCTTGCTCAGGAAGGTGTCCTGTGCAGACCCAACTGAACATTCTGAAGCTCCTAGGGACAGCACTATGGGAGCTGGAATTCTGGGAAGGAAAAGTACATCATTTAAAGTGAATTTATCTTCTTAGGGATGGTTTCTGAGCCATGTCTCAGAGCTGTCCTACCAGATTAGCCCGTAAGGGAGGAGACTGGGGCATGTCTCCAACTAGAGTTAGTTTCCATTCTTTACAAGGTCATTTAAGTGCCTAGGCTAGAGAACAGGGTTGGTCATGTGAGTCCCTTTCCTGGAGGGCCAGCTGTGATTCACTAGATGTAGCTGTGATACTCTACTTCCAGTTGAAGGGAAGGGGGTTGAGGCTGGGCAGATCATCAGGCCAAGGTCAAATGTTTGCATTAGGTCAGTAACCTGGACGTTTCATATAACAGCTCTTCTCATTTATCATTAGTGCCCTGTAAATACATTTCTGTCTAATGGGAAGAAAGTCGAAGTAACTGTTTTCTCAACTAGAAAAACATCAGACTTGTAGTAGTATATAATGGCAGATCTCCAGAAAGACACACTCTAAAATAAAACCTCAGAAGAACTTTGCATATTGATGTCATTGTTTTATGCCTATGAAGCACATAACCAAAGGGGAAACTAAAAGAAATTAAACAGAGTAAACTGAAAGAAAATATGTAAGTTTGAGTACATGTATTGGCCTTCTTGAAAAAAACAGTGAGTTCACTTTTGGACATTGAGCATGAGTCATGATGAAGCCAACACTGTCCCTAGGCCCATGAAGCAACTTACTGAATGATAGGATGACATGGCTGAAGGGCAGAATCAATTTAAATATTCTGATTTATCCTGTTAACAAATATGAGCCTTCATTGAAATGGTCTCAAAATTGTTAAAAAAGGATCCCTGAGATGGGAATGATCAGAACCAGTGCATAGAATACGGGGATGGAAACGTACATGTATCGTTCCGGTCCTGGGAAGCTGAGACAGGATGAACTAGTTTACCTAGTTCTACATAGTCTAACCTAGTCTACATAGGGAGATTCTGTGCCATAGGTGTCCGATTGTGCCACAAATAGTTAAGTTCCCTCACAATTTCAGATGAGGTGATATTATATAAAAGGCTGGCATCAGTCACATGTAAATGTTGAAATGAATGAAGAATGGCATCAACTATACAAAGAACTAAAAGGAGAGGGAGGCAGGAAAGAAGGGAGGGAGAAGAGAAAAAGCAGCAGAAAGATTTGAAAAACAGAATTTAGAGAGCCAGAATGATGACTTTGGATAAAAGTGGATAAAAGTGCTTATGATGCAAGCCTACATTAAGTTTGATTCTGAAACACAGGTGGAACCAACTACTGAATGTTGTGCCCTAACCTCTTCATGCTACATCACACTTGTGTGCTTGTGCGTGCACACACAGACACACACAGACATGGACACACACACACACACACACACACACACTTTTCAAGAATGTGGCTGACTTCGGATACAAATAGGTTTTCTGGACATAGAAAAAAGCTCTTTGTCCATCTTTCTGAGCACCTTTCTCACAGGTCTCTGAACTCATAAAAGGAGGTTGAGCAGTCTCCCTGGTGAGGCATTTTCTCTTTTAAAGAACCCAAACAAACAACTTTCAGATCCTCTTAAGTCAGTTTGCAAGCTTTAGCGCCACATCTCCATTTCCAAAGAGAGTATCTGCTTCATATTTGCATAACTAAAAGGTTCAGTTAGATGGCTTTTGAAGAACAAAGGCACATTCTGCCTAAAGAAACACAGCATTGAAGTCCCCCCCCCCCCCGAGAGTTAGAAACCACTTAGCTGCCTTTTATCGTCCCATTTCCCCCTTCTCAGTCCCACTCCCAGTCTGCCTCCCTGAGTTTCCATCCACAAAGGTTTTCCAAAATCACAGTGTCATCAGACACCAGGACCCTTGAAGCATTGACAATGCCTGCTAAGCTGTTCTCTCTGCTCTTTGGTTGCCTGAACTCTAATGAGGTGCAAGCGCCTAGCTTAACAGCAAGCTCCCCCCACCCTCATATTCTGTAATGTACAATTATGAGTCTGACAGAGAGGGGCAATGTCAGGGGTGCACTTGTTTTCAAGGAGCCGTCAGAATATTATGCCGTGTACACTGTTCCGTAATTACAGTTGGAGCGGAACAGTGTTGACTCAGACTGGTGCTATATCACCTTAAAATTCCCTCTGAATGTTCAAATAGAGATCGCTGATCTCTTCGTGGCCCCTTTGTATTTTCAGCATACAAAAAACGGTTATGTAGGCTTCCTCATTTAACCCTCCAGGGCCGCTCTGCTATAATCAGGGTTCTAAAGTATACATGGAAACAGAGGCACAGTACATAACCTAGTATGATTGAGAGCCATACGATTCCTGTTCTTCTGCCCTTAACATCTACAGTAGACAGTATTTTCTGATTATAGAACGATTGACAGATATGGTAAGGTTTTTGAGAAATTACAATTAAGAGTCTTATAGCTGTCCACAATCAAGAAACAATTGTATGTACAGGACATTTGTATATATGTGGGAAGTCAGGAAATGCCAGATGTATATAGCATCTGTAATTAACCCATGTTGTATCATTAAGCATGTAATACAATTTCATTGGGGTTATTTGATAAGACTGCATTTGGAAAGCAAAGACCTACAGAGTAGGTTTCCCTTTGATCTTTAAGGCACCTGCACTGACATACACATGTATATACAAACATGTGTATACATACATACCCACAAAAAGAAATAAATACAAATTTAAAATACAAATCAGATTTTATGGATCATGAATTAAAAATATGGTTTGTTTCCTCTTTATTTTATAAGAGTAATAAATGTGGTTCTTTTCCAGGAAAAATTAAATTCCATATTCCTGCAACTATGAAACAGTGGATTCACACCTCCTTTTGAGATCATGCCATTTGTTTCCATAAGAGGCCATCATGTCCCTCATCTCCGCCAATGAACAATATTAACACCTGATTATCTTGTCTTGAGAATGTACCACCACAAGTGTTGGGGAAAGTTGGCAGTACATTGATTTAGTATAGACTAAAGCATTTCTAATGACTTCCCGGAAGCCAGAGTTAAAGGTACTTTCTTAAATTTATTTGCATCTGCGTTCCAAATGACTCTTCCTTATTTCTGCTTTGGTGAGAAATTTCTCAAGTGAAATTTCAAGAGAGTAGAGGACTCGGCTGCTGCCAGCATCTTTGACTTTGGCAACGAAAAATTGACTTGAGTTTTTCTGTATTCTGAAAGGGTGACTCTGGAAGTGTGCCATGCAGCTTCCTTCAACAAAATGGATAGGGATCCATTAATTAGATATCATTATTAATGTCATGTTCAGGTGTGTACTAAAGAGTGGGAACAGAACTGAGGACAAGACCTCTGGCTTTGTGATATATGGACAGCCCTTATAAATTCCTTATAAAAAAATACTTCTTACCTGGTGGCACACTGTAATAAAAAGATAATGAATTCTTAGGAGATAGAAAGTGGGGACAAGGATTGCATTGGTTGTCCTCTTTGTTTTATCTTATTTTGTTTGTTTTTAACAGTGACAAGAAATTTCTGAAAGGTTCCTCAGGTTTGGGAAGCTTACAATGTGAAGACAGTCATGGGATTCTTATATTTTTCAAGACTTTTCGAGATTTTGCAAGGATCTTGATGACTGGTTTTGATCTATTTAAGCCTCTTAGAGACAGGCAGAGGAAGAAACTTATCATTTGTCTATTATTTTGGGGGGGGTGGGTGGGAGCAAGAACAGAGCTCCCAAAAGTTTTATGCCACGTGCTCGTCCAGCCTCAAAGAAGAGAAACTGGTCTAACTTCAGAAAAGTTCAAGTAGGTTGACACTATTAAGTATTGGTTTTTCTAGTACAACCCAGGGTCTTAAGCATGCAAGGGTGTTCAGTTTTAAAGTTTTCTTATTTTTCTTATTATTTTGTAAATGGGGTACGAAAATCATTTTGAGAAAACAATTCTGCTTAGCTCCCTCAGAGCATGCACTTCTAGTGCATATGGCTGTGACTTTACAGTTCCTGGGGCTCAGGTAGAGATACTCTCTCAACTGGCAGAATCCTCATGTCTGATAATGAGTCTTCTCCTTCTGGAATAGGATGAATTTTCCTCCATGCAATTGTGTTATAACTATGTGCCGCCACCATGTGTAACTTGTTATCTATTGTTTTAATGTCCAGTTGCTTTTGAACAAATGTTTATTCTCTGACTGGGGACTGTGTGACAAGCTTTTACTGCTTATGTGATCGGTGATTGGCTCACTAACATTTGCCTAGGATGAGGAAGCAAGAGTACCTGATGAAAAGAACTCAGAGCTCTTCCCTTCACAAGTTCCCAGCACTTGGTTCACCTCTATCACTATCTCATAGGATCTTTCCATAATAAAGTTCTTTGCTTTATATGTAGAGCTGGAAGAGCAGAAAAGTAGTATGCACACACTCATGCGCACGCACATACAAACACACACACAGCACTTAACTTTTGTCATTTCTCTTTAAAATGTAGTTCCTTTTTTCCTCAGTTGCTTGCGTACCTTCCTTCTTACCCCTGACTACTTTTCTGAGTAGTAAGTCAAAAACAGTAAAGTCTCCTTTTGTTTCTTTCTTTTGGGTGGAAGGATACCAGGCCTAAACTAATCCATACTTTTAATGACACTCTGGGCTTTTCCCACCTTTTCTCTGAAGGCAATCCTCCCCCTCCTCTGCAGCTCCCTGCAGACCTCCTCCCCCTCCTCTGCAGCTCCTTGCAGACCTCCATTGTTGACCCTCATTTCAAACGGGATGATTTTTTTCTACCCTTCCCTCCTGCTGCCAGGGTCTGGATTTACAGCTTTCATTTCCATTTTTCTTCCCCACAAATTCTAATAAAATAGTCATTTCCAGCTTTAAAATAAAAATGATGGAGTGACTACATAAATGAATTAGCAAAGATGAGAACTCGCTGCCATCCAATGGACCAGAATTCTCCTAACCTCCACATCAGGTGTCTCACAGTGCTCTGTGACTCCAGCTCCTAGATATCTGTGACCTGCATGGACCTCTTCTCTCTCTCTCTCTCTCTCTCTCTCTCTCTCTCTCTCTCTCACACACACACACACACAGTTAAACATGTTTAAGACAACAGAAACTTTTCATTCTCTCTCTCTTTTATATACACAGTTAAACATGTTTAATTTTAAGACAATAAAATCTTTTCATTTGTAATTCAATGATTTATACATTTTAAATATTTTTATTTTTTTTTGTCCCACAGCAAGATTTAATTCAATGCCTTAAAGAAATATCCTTATAAATTATTTTAGCAACTATACAATGCTTTAGTTTTTGGTCTCCTTCTTTTGTGTATGTATTTACCTCAAGATGATCCTCATATTGACTGACTATGGAAGGGAAGAAATAAGACTTGCTACAAAGTTTTTGGGTCTACCTTTAACTAGCTGTGTAACATGAACCATCCATGGCTTTTCTGTAGATATAGATTTAATAGATAGGTCTATTAGGAGAAAATTTTGTTAGCATCCTTCCTATGCTCAAGTTTGATGATACAACCCCTCATGAATACATAAGCTCTTATAAGAAATCTGTACTTTTCACTTTCCCAAGTTTCTTCTGTGGCCAGCTTTTAACAGAAGTGACTAAAACCTTAAGACATTGGAATGTGAACATTACCATTATTATAAAACCATTCAGAATATTTCTCCAGTAACAGTATAATCAGTGAAGGATGTCTGTTTTATAATCACCTTCCTGGGACTGATCAGTTAGAGGAATTTTAGAACACCATTCCCATGTTAAGTAAATGCCAATGAGTCACAGCTGACTTTATTGGTTAAACAGCTCTGAGCCCCATTGCTGGAGTGTAATAACTTACTCTCCAAGGGTGCATGCCTCTCGTTTTCAGTTTCCTGCACTGAAACAACTTGGGGTCGCGATTGCCAATTGAAATTTACCAAAACAAACTGCAGTTGCTCTGCAAAGTTACTTTTATGCATTCTTTGCCAGAAAACTCCAGTGTGGGAATAACAAAGACACAGTGATCGGTTCAATTATGCTGATGTTTTTTTTTTTTTTTTTTTTGCTTTTTTTTTTCATAGAGTGTGTATGTATACTCTGAGAATAGAAAACTCACACACAGCGTGTAACCTTTTCAACTTTCCACAGTTTAAAAAACACACTGCATTGCTTTATTGCATTTCCATGCAACAAGGGACATATTTCAGCCAAAAAGGGCAAACCAAGAAATTTACTCTTGAAATCCAATTTATATAAGCATATGAATAGTATAAGAATTCCCATAGAGAGTCTGGTATTCATCTTGAGAACTCTTGGGGACACAGGAAAGATCGTCTGGGCAACTTCAATTTAGCCTGTGTTTAAATATGAAAAAGGAGAGAGCTTAGCCCTCGATTTTTTGTTTTTATTATCTTTATCATCATCGTTATTATTATTTTTCTCTCTGGTAA
Source organism: Rhynchomys soricoides (assembly GCA_019843965.1). Classification (NCBI taxonomy): domain Eukaryota; kingdom Metazoa; phylum Chordata; class Mammalia; order Rodentia; family Muridae; genus Rhynchomys; species Rhynchomys soricoides. Next base: position 7,693,954 of record JADRCH010000008.1, read on the forward strand.
ACCATTGTTGAGTGCCTGTGAACTGCTCAGCATTCTTTCTGCAGATTCAGTGTGACAAGGTGTCTGCAGTGACAGATCAGTGGTGGAGATTGAGCAGCCCTGAATTAATAAAGGTCAGGATTGTCACCAGCAAGAGTGCCCTGTGGCATGCGAGGACTTGCCCCTAGACAAGAGTTGAGAAGGAAAGGTACTTCCAAAGAAGACCCCAAGGCACCTGGACAAACAGGGGATTTCCTGAGAGTTTTGAAAAGAAGTACTCTGAAGTAATTTTAAGATGCCTCTGTTTCGTGTCATCTTTCTGCCTTCATTGCTTGTGAACATTTCAGGTTGCTGAGGATACTAGGGTGGAACACAGAGGGAAGTGAGCGAAGAAAAGGAAATGATTCCTCAACTATCTTAGGGTTTTCCTGCCAGGGCTAAACAACAACTGGACTAATTAGCAGAAGAAACACATAACGACTTAACGACTTCATTTAACCCTGGGTTGATGAACCTTAGAAAGGAAATGGGAAATGTCAGGAAAACTGTTCATCTTTCCATACAATTCAAAAAAGAATAGCCAAGCATGTAGAAATGTGTTTGGAACTAGCATGTGAAGCCAGAGTCTCTCCTAGTCTTTCTGCAGTATCACTTTCTCCTGCTTGCCTCCTGTTAGTCAAATCCAAGTTGCTACAAAAGAATACCTAGTTAATCAGCATTTTAAAGAAGAAAGGCTTATTAGGTTTCATGATCAGGAGTTTCAGATCATGACAACTGGCCCCCGTTGTTTAGGTGGTGAAGTCATAAGTTACAATAAAAATTGCACAATGAGTGAACCACTTCCAGGAGTGGGGAAGCAAATGCATAGAGAAGGCTGAACAAGGTGCTGAAATGCTAAACTTCCTCTCAAAAGCTGTCCCACAGAGTTCTAAATCCTTCCACCAAGTCCTGCCCACCTTAAAGTTTAACCACATCTCAATGGAACCAAAGTTTGGTAAGCAAGCTTGAATACAGTTACTCCAACTTCTTCTAGAAAACTCTGTTTATTTTTTGTATGTTCATATTCTTTGAGAACACCATACAATATATTTGATCATACTTTTAACCTCCCAGATATACACTACCACTTATATACCCAACTTAATATTCTTTCTAGAAGATGGTATTTGATAGCTAGTACAAGTCAAGTCAGTTTTTCTGTCCAGCACTTACACTGAAAGGTGGGGAACTGAGACCATTATTTCTAGGTCTTATGGTTGGGTTTTATAGAGGGACTTTTTATATTGTTCTGCCATGTACTATAAGAAGAAGAAGAAGGGTATAGGAAGACTTCTAAGCTACATCCCTAGAGTTCAGAATGTTCACCATGGCTAGTTACTGTACTTTGGAGTATCCTATTGTGAGCCCCCAGAACAAGTTGACTCTGTCCTTAAAAAGTAGCTAAAGTGTCTGTCTGCCTGGAAGAACAGAAGGTGCTGGCCTTTCCCAGTCTTCCTGCCTCTTTTCTTGCCTTCCTATCTGAGGATGGGTTGACCTAGGTTTACATGTATTACATAACTTGGCTGTTGATTTAACTGCCTAAACCTCTATCACTTTGTCATACTTCCATCTGTTAAACAGAATATTTGAGAACTGGGAAAGAGTGTCTTTTGTGTCTCTTTGTCTGAGAATATTGAGCCCTGAAGATTACTCAGTAAAGAGAAGACACAATTTTTACCTTAATTTTAAACTACTTACATTTTAGGAAGAAAGAAACATTTCTTTATTCTCCTGGTATATTCTTAAACATTATAAGATTGCAAGTGTTGTTTCAAAGTAAATAAAATTATTTAGTATTTATACAGGATTCATGGAAATGTATGACAGATTTTCTGGAAACTTTGGGCTTTCCAATAAAGGTTTTATTGGTACTGTATTTGCTTGTTTTCTTCTCCATGGATCTTTGTTTTAAGATAGGTGTCTAGATGTTCTGGCAAGGAGATATTTATTTCTATATTTCCACTTCATTTGTTACATTAAATCTCTCTGTCTCTCTGACTCTCTGTGTCTGTCTTTCTCTGTGTCTCTGTCTCTGTCTCTGTCTCTGTCTCTCTCTCTGTGTGTTTCTGTCTATCTGTCTGCATGTCTGTCTGTCTGTTTCTGGGTGTTCACATGTTGCAAATATTCTTGCAGCTACATGATAATAAGAAAATCAACCTGCCAAAATTACAGTCTCTCTCTTAAAACTGACTCTTAGCCAGTTTCTTTAGTAAGATATAGATGATTTTACCTTTCATGGAGGAGATAAAAAGTACAAAGCAAACACATTCTTTTTGTTTGGTATCTGTTAATGAAATTACACTAATTAGAAGAAACTATCAGCTTGAACTTGCTCCACTTGGAATGGTGCATTCCTTTGTGTTGCGAAACAATGTGAAGCTGCTTCTCAATGACTATAAATAAAATTTCAGACCCAAAGCATCCCAAGAGTTTTTTTTTTTTTTTATCTTCTTTCAACATCCGAAGTCTCATGAGATGAAAATTTTAAAACATTGTACCCCCCCACCTTCTTTTTAAAGCTTTTATCTTGTAGGTAATCATTATCTGAAGTTAAGATGGTTAAGTGGTTTTTTAAATTGGCAGACTGTACTTTTTCTCATAAGTACTGTTACAAGGCTCTTCCCTTATGATAATATCATCCAGTATTATTAGTAACTGGTTATCATGCGGTCTTGTGTTAAAAGAAAAAATGGGAAATAAATTCAGTTTTGTTGCTTGATAAATATCAAAACCATTGAAATTCCCAAGTAGTTATAAAATTTAAAAGGAAATTTTTCTACACCATCAAACAATAACTCTTTCTACTATAATATAGTTAAATTAAGGGACACTAAATGAGGAAAGACTAAAACTATAGAATAATCTCCTCCTTTTGGCTTTTCGTATAGATATTAATTTTAATTGCTGTATGGAATAATTTATTCCATTCTGACATTGTCACTTGTTTCATTCTGATGTATTTGCTCATATGCACACAACCCGATTTCATTTTCCTCCCTCCACAACCAATCCTGTTTCCTACAAACGTACATGTAAATCCAAATTGTCTTGGCGAGGACAACAAGAGAAATCTTAGCCGCCTTCTCTCAGTACCTTCTTCTTTGGGGTCTTCTCTTCCTTCAAGTACTTGCCCACCGGACTCCCCTTGCTTTCCTGTGCTGGTGTGCATGTGTATGTGCATGGATTTGATGAATTATCATTACTGACTACTTGACTGAAAGCAAAAGAATGATCAGCTTTCCTGTGTGGTTTCTGTTCCAAGCCTCTAACTGAATTTCTCTGGCCTGAACTTCCCTCAATGATGGACCTGTAACCTGTAAGCCAAATCTACCTTTTCTCCACAAGTTTGGTATTAGTTTTGATGTTTATCACAACAACAGAAAACCAATATATACAATATATATCTCACGATATTTGTTTTTGAGAGGCTGCCTCTTTCCTTCCTGGATGTTTCCTTCTCCCTGTGCATTCTCTCTGTCTTCACACAATCCCATTTGTCAATTCTGGGACTATTTCTCAAAATAGTAGATCTATTTCAGAGCCCCTCTCTCTGCCTATGTATTCAAGGGTTTTCATAGAATTTTCTTTTGCACCTTCAGAATTTGGGGTTATCATCTATTATAGAATTGAATCAGTTTTGAACTGAATTAATGAGGGATGCGAAATAAGTTCAGTTAAAACTTTCAACATGTAAATACCTTTTCATTGCAGCATCTATTTAAGAGGCTGGCTTTTTTTCCCCCCACAATGCATCATTTGGTCCTTCTGTCAAAAATCAGTTGGCTATACCTATGTTTTATTTTCTTCTGGGAATTCTATTTTTACTACATTGTCTGTGCCTCTGTTTTTAGGCCGGTATTATGTCTCTCTTTATCCTTTAGCTTTGCAGTATAATTTAAAGTATGTAGTGTGGCATCATAGCACCACTCTTATTGCTTAAGATTGTTTTAGTGATTTGAAATGTGTGTGTGTGTGTGTGTGTGTGTGTGTGCATGAACTTCCATATGACTTGATAATTGTTATTCCTAATTTTGAAAGGTTACTGTAATTTTGATAAGTATTGAGTTAAATCTTCAGGTGCAGATTCCTATGGTAAGGTAGTCAATTTCATAGTGCTAATTCTACCAATCCACAATCAGTGCCCACTCCCACTTCTAGTGGATTCTTCAGTTGGGCTCCATTTTTTCAAATGTATTCAGTATGATTTTCTTACACCTTTTTGGCTGGATTTATTCTAAATGTTTTTAAAGGTATTATAAATATTACATTCATTTTTTTCTTGACTTCATTGTTGGAAACTATGTTATTGAGATATAGCTGATTGGCTCGCATGTAGCTTTTGTATCCTGCTTTATTATACGTGTTTACAAGAAGTTAAAGATTCCCAATAGAACCATTAGAATTTTCCGATTGCCTTCCAGAAAGGATAATTTAATTTCTTCCTTTCCAATCTGTGTTCCTTTATTTCTTCCTCTTGCTTCCTTGCTCAAGCCATTCCTTAAATCACCACATACAACAAAAGTGGACACCTTTGCCTTGCTACTGATTTTAGAAGAAATTTGTTCAGTTTCCTCCCAGTTAGTATCATTGCTAACCATACAATTACCATATAGAGTCCTTTTAAGAATGTTTTAGTATCCCTGTCTTATATGTGCATTGTCTTCAAAACTTTCATCATGAAATGTTGATGAACACAGCAAAAGGTGTTTTCTGTATCTGGTGAGAAGATAAATTGCTTACATATATTTATATTCTATATCATGCCTACTTATTAATGTGTGTTGAACAACTTTTGCATCATTCATATTAATATGAATATACAAATTCACACACACACACACACACACATATATGCAACCTGGTCTTGGTTATGATCTTCTATCGTTCTTGATTTGTTTTGGCAGAAATTTTGCTGGTAAAATTTGCATCTATGTTCATCAGAGAATTTTGCTTATAGTGTTGCTTTGAGCCATGTCCCTGTCTGGTGGTGGTAACTTTCTAGAAAGGGCTTTCCATGGAAAGGCATATATAAAGAAATGCTACCATTAAGACCCCGTATGTCACACCAGTGGTTGTTTCTTACACTATTTGCTAGAATTTGTTTAGTGTCAGAAAAAATAAAACTATGAAAAAAAAAATCAAGCCAAATGAGTCTACACAAAACCAAGCAAGAAGATTCATAATTTTTGAAAGAACTAAACATGATCTGTTTTATTATTATCATAAGACCATAATTGGCTACTAAGCTACAGTAAAAAGTAGGACAGCATTTGGCAGCAGAGTAATCCACTAATGATTGATAAAGGAAATAGCAGTCACACTGCTAGTACTCTCGAGTCCTTCGGAGGCAAGTGTGAATAAAAAGCAGTCTTAAGAAGCCTACGTTCTTTTGAGAAAAATCAAAATAAGAGGCCACAGTAGACACAATTTGCTGCAGCATAACAGATAATTTTCAAGCTCTTCTAAGTTGCTGATCTCTTTCTTTAACTAAAAATCTTAAGAGGTTAGCAACCAAACACTCCACTGTGAAATGGGGCTATGAAATCTGCAGTGAGAAAATGTCTAGGGCTGGTTATTCTAGAAAGTTCCTTGAAAAGTGTCATAGACATGTATATATCAAGAAACATATTCTGCTCCAATGGTATCAAAAGATCTGCCAAAGTCACTTTGTGATCTACGTGGCCCAAGGCAAGTGAGGTGACTGTCCCTTCGGGAACATTTAAGCAGCTTGTGTTGCACAGCTTGCCACACCTTCAGGAGATCTAGGCCTTCTGCTCTCTTCTTGATCTCTCCCCAATGCCAGTTCAGGTTGTCAGAGATCTCATTTATCCCTTTCTTATTCTAGATAAATACATCCAGCTGTTGCTAGGAGCTGCCTGCCATTAGTAATAACTCATTAGAATTGACAGTGAAAGTCTCTCAGAGATGCCAAATGCTAACTGGGAGACTTTACACTGATGAATCCTTTTGGCGCCATCTTTAGCCAGGGGGAGCACTTGGAGAATAGGAAAACATCTAAAAACTGACCATTTTTAAACTCTAAATATTATTATCAGAGTTATTATTATTATTATTATTATTATTACTACTACTACTACTACTACTACTACTACTTTGGCTCACTGAGCATGAAAATAATCCATTGACAATAAGCGTATTTAATTGTTATCTTCAGTTCGTCTCTTTTGTGTAGTTTTAGATAGAGAATCCCTTTTAGCCACAATGCTGAAACGCTGCGTCTAACCTGGGAAGTATGATGATTTTACTAACAAAACAAACAACAAACATTTATTTTTTTAAATAATTTTTAATTTTAACCTTTGTGTTTGGACTATGAGAAAAAAAAATTATATACCTGCGTGAATGAATACATTAATGGACGGATGAGTCTGAGGAATGCAGTTTAAATTTTATGTCCCCTACTGTAACAAGGAAGACAATAGGGTGGGTAGAGGAGACTGTGCAGGTTGCTAAAGGACGAGGTTAAATGAGGCTGCGAAGAACAAGACAATTGAAAGTAGATGCAGGAGGGTACGAGTGAGGCTTCAGAATTCCGGCTGCTGCTCCGGACATCATAGAGAAGCACCGAGGGATCATTTGCCCTGTTTCTAACTGTAAGGCCAAGGGAAGAAGAGAGAGAAGCGTAGCAACATAGGATGAATTCATACAAATGGAAAAGCTCTCTAATACACTGAATTTTCCACAAATGGTCATGGAAAAATAGGCAGGGCTATTGTTCATGTATGCGGCAGTCAGGATGGATGAATATTTTATGTAGCTACATATGTAGCAGAGGATTGCCTTATATGGCATCAACGGGAAGAGGAGGTCCTTGGTCCTGTGGAGACTTGATACTCCAGTGGAAGGGGATGCTAGAACGGTGAGGTGGGAATGTGGTTGGGTGGGTAAGGGAGCACCCTCATAGAGGCAAAGAGAGGGGGATGGGATGGGGGTTGTGTCAAGAGGAAACTGGAAAGGGGGACGATATTTGAAATGCAAGTATATAAAATAACCAATAAAAAAAGAATTTGGAAACTAAAAATAAAATAATGAACAATTGTTAAATTATCACAAAGGCATGTTGAATGTTAGGGTTATGGCTTTGACATAGTTTCAGTGGGAAAAAAACAAACCTGCATTTGTTTATTTGTGACTGCCAAAAACATAGTGTCAAAAAAAATTTTAAAAAAATCAATTTTTTCTTACTATCATACATATTTCTTGAACAAACCATGGCCAAAGTTGTTTTTATATTCTAGTGAGGAAAAAGTCTTTAATAAACAAAAGTTGAAGCTACCTTTAAAGACATAGTTTATTTAATAAGAGCGAAAAGGATTGTAATTATGTCGTATCTAACAGGGGTGGATATTTAACCTGAAGGATGGGTTTTTCAATGTGTCTGTCTAAGCAGGAATTCTGAAAGCCCTATACGGACAAACATAACGAACCTATACAGGATGAGAGAGGGAACATAATTAGCAAGAAGATGAGAATTCATCAGCTCACATGACCAAATCTCAGTTACTCACTCTTTTTTAAAAAGCATTTAAGTATAAAGCCTCTACAATTTGATGGGTCTCAGCAGAAACCCAAACTCATGAGGTAAAGCCTATTAACAAGACCACCAGCCCTTCTGAAGTCTGGATGCTTAGGGTGTGTCCAGGCTCCTCTCTAAGCCACATAACTGACTAATGGTTGAAGTGAACAGGAATTAACTATCAGGGACACGAATCCCTCTTGCTGAAGAGAAGAGGGATGCAGGATGTTTTTTTACGTGAATAAGTTCGAGCTCTTTTGTTCTGCTCCTCTCCATTCTTCCTACCTCAAATGATATAATTGACCTCAGTACTCTATGCTTCCAATATCACTTTTCTGATATGTTAAGGATGCAGATTAAATACATGTTGACTTTCTATTCTATTTTCAAAAAATTTAATGTAGACAAACAGCATTGATGTTCTTTTTGGCCTAAATTTTGGCACTTACTACAATGCCCTTTTACTGGAGTCCTTCTTTTTAAATAGCAGCACTGAACTTCATCAGTTTCTCCCTTTAATACATTTGGAGACTTGAGTCGTGTCTGATAATTTACAGTTATAAATAATGTCACAATAAATAACCTTGGGCCAATATTTCATGTTTTCCTATTTTTCTAGTTAAAGTGTCAGGGTAAGTTACTAGATGAAGAACAGCCGTACTGAATGGTCAATACACACACCCTTTACTAAGTCTCCTCAAATTCCTTCTCATGAAGGGGTGCCTGATTTCCCTTCCCACTGGTATCATAAAAATATGTATGTTCACAGCCTACCCAATGGGATGGATGATCAAAATCTTGACGTTTTACTGTCTGATGTTTGTAAGTAGAATTTTAGGGCAGGTATCACTAAATTTTTCTTTCTATAATTAAAGGCCTCTTTCCTAAGTTTAAAGGGCAGTTTAACATCTTTTTTTGTGGAGTAGCTAAAAATATTTGAATATTAAAGTATTCCCTTCCCAGGGAAGTGGGGAATGGGGGACTGTAGACTTTTATTGAACCAGAAGCAGAAATTCGGCTGTCTGTAGGTCTAGGAGAGACTGGTTCATTATCATCTCCTGCTTCTTGTCCTTATTGGTGTTTCTCATATTAAGTTTCTGCTTCTGTCTTCATGTTAGTTCTCTACCCTCTATATACTGAGTGGTCACCCACTGACTCTTCCTTACACAGACACTAGATGGTATTTAAAGCCCTGGCTAGGCTTTTATCTCATGATTTCTAAATTAACATTATCATTATTTCACCACATGAGACATTATTCTACGTTTCCAGAGCCCCCTGTAGTTAGTGAAAGTTAGAAAAAGTACAGGGAATGAAAAACAGAACAAAACAAAACCGGATTTGGCTTCACTGTAAACCATATGGTCTTGATATTCACAAGAAAGGAACTGAAGGACATAAGATAAGTCATCCTCCAGCTTGTCACACATACCACTGTCTGGACCAGGCTGTCAGGATCTCAGAGCAGTTTTAACTGGCTTTATTATTTCCTTGAAATGTCTTAATAAAAATTACAAATTTATTTATAAAAGAAACCATCTGAGAATATCTGGGTAGTACAATAAACAATTCTTAAAAATAAAGAAGCAAACCATGCCTTTAATCCAGCATTTGGGAGGTAAAGGCAGGTGGATTTCTGTGAGTTCCAGCCCAGCTTGATTTACAGAGTGCGTTCCAGGCAAGCCAGGGTGGTTACACAGAGAAACTGTCTCAAAACACCAAAAGAAAAAAGAGATTACAAAAAAAGAAGAAGAAATGTAATGAAAACAAGCCATAAAATGTTTATAATGAGTTTAATTTGTAACTGTGGAAACCTAGGTGCCTCACTCCCTCTGTCTTCTGTGATTATTTTGTTTTCTCTTCTAAGTGGGACTGAAGCATCCACACTTTGGCCTTCTTGTTAAGCTTCATAAGGTCTGTGAATTGTATTGTGGATATTCTGAGCTTTGAGTAACAGTAAGGATTTACCAGTTCTTTTGAGTCTGGGTTACCTCACTCGGGATAATATTTTCTAGTTCTATACACTTGCCTGCAGAATTCATGAAAACACTCATTTTTAATAGCTGAGTAGTATTTCATTGTGTAAATGTACCACATTTTGTTGTATCCATCCTTTTGTTGAGGGAAATCTGGGTTGTTTACAGCTTCTGGCTACTATAAATAAGGCAAAAATAAATAAATAAATAAATAAATAAATAAATAAATAAATAAATAAATAATAGTGGAACAGATGTCCTTGTTATATGTTAGAATATCTTTTAGTATATGCCCAGTAGGATAGCTGGGTCTTCAGCTAGCACTATTTCCAATTTTCTGAGTAACAGCCAGATTGAGTTCCAAAGTGGTTTTACCAGTTTATAATCCCACCAACAATGGAGGAGTGTTCTTTCTCCACATCCTCGCCAACATATGTTGTCACCTGAGTTTTTGATCTTAGCCATTCTGATTGGTGTAAAGTGGAATGTCAGGGTCATTTTGAATTGCATTTCCCTGATGACAAAGGATGTTGAGCATTTCTTTAGGTGATTCTCAGCCACTTGATATTCTTCATTGAGAATTCTTTGTTTAGCTCTGTACTCCATTTTTTTTTTAAAAAAAAAAAAAATTGGGTTATTTGGCTTTTTCAAGTGTAACTTCTGGAGTTCTTTGTATATTTTGAAAATTAGCCCTCCAACAGATGTAGGGTTGGTAAAGATCTTTTCCCAATCTGTAGGTTGCCATTTTATCCTATTGACAGTGCCCTTTGTGTTACAGAAGCTCTTCAGTTTCATAGGTCCCATTTTCTAATTGTTGATCTTAGAGCATGACACATTGGCATATTATGTTCAGGAAATGTTCCCCTGTGCTGATGTGTTTGGCTCTTTCTGACTTTTTCTTCTATTAGATTAGGCATATCTGGTTTTATCAGGAGTTCCTTGATCCACTTTGATTTGAGCTTTGTACAAGGAGACAAATTGGATCAATTTGCATTCTTCTACATGTAGTCCTTCAGTTAGACCAGCACCATTTGTTGATGATGCTATCTCTCTCTCTCTTTTTTTTTTTCACTGTATGGTTTTGGCGTCTTTGTCAAAGATCAATTTACCATAGGTGTGTGATTTATTTCTAGGTCTTCAATTCTATCTCATTGATCTACCTGTATGTCTCTGTACCAATATCATGCAGTTTTTATCACTATTGCCCTATAGTATAGCTTGAGGTCAGGAATGGTGATTCCCACAGAAGGTCTCTTATTGTTGAGAATTGTTTTCACTATCTGGGTTTTTTATTTTTGATAAACTTAAGATCTGCTCTATCTCTATGAAGAATTGAGTTGGAGTTGATGGGCATTTCATTGAATCTGTAGATTGCTTTTGGTAAGATGGCCATTTTTATTATGTTAATCCTACCCCAATCTAAGAGCATGAGGAATCTTTCTGTCTTCTGAGGTCTTCTTCAATTTCTTTCTTCAGGGACTTGAAGTTGTTGTCATATAATTCTTTCACTTGTTTGGTTAGAGTTATGCTAAGATAACTTATATAGCTTGCAACTATTGTGAAAGGTATTGTTTCCTTAATTTCTTTCTCAGCTCATTTATCCTTTGTGAAGAGGAAGGCTACTGATTTTTTTTTTTTTATTTAATTTTATATCCAGCCATTTTGCTGAAGTTGTTTATCAGGTGTAGGAACTCTCTGGTAGAATTTTTGGGGTCACTTATATATACTATCTTATCATTCGCAAATAGTGATATCTTGAGTTCTTCCTTTCCAATTTGTATCCCATTGACCATCTTTTTTTGTCTAATTTCTCTAGCTAGAACTTCAGGTACTATGTTGAATAAAGAAGAAGAGAGTGGGTAGCCTCATTTTGTCCCTAACTTTAGTGGCATTGCTTCAAATTTCTCTCCATTTAATTTGATGTTGGCTGTTGGTTAGCTGTATATTGCCTTTATTATGTTTAGGTATGTGCCTTGAAATCCTGAGCTTTCCAAGACTTTTACCATGAAGATGTGTTGTATTTTGTCAAAGGCTTTTCAGCATCTAACGAAATGGTCATGTGAGTTTTTTCCTGAGTTTGTTTATATAGTGGATTACATTGATGGATTTCTGTAAATTGAACAATCCCTTTATCCCTGGGATGAAACCTACTTGATCATGGTGAATGATCATTTTGATGTGTTCTTGGATTTGGTTTGTGAGAATTTTATTGAATATTTTTGCATTGATATTCATCAGCAAAATTGGTCTGAATGTCTGTTTGTTGGATCTTTGTGTGGTTTAGGAATCAGTTTAACTGTGGCTTCATAGAACAAATTAGGTAGTGTTCCTTCTGATTCTATTTTGTGTATCAGTTTGTGGAGTATTGGTAATAGGTCTTCTTTGAAGGTCTAATAGAATTCTGCACTAAAACCATCTGGCCCTGGGCTTTTTTTGGTTGGGAGACTTTTAATGACTTCTTCTATTTCCTTAGGGGTTATAGGACTGTTTAGGTAGTTTATCTGGTCTTGATTTAATGTTGGTTCCTGGTATCTGTCTAGAAAATCATCTGTTTCATCTAGATTTTCTAGTTTTGTTGAGTATTGGCTTTTGTAGTAGGATCTGATGATTTTTTGAATTTTCTCAGTTTCTGTTTTTATGTTTTTTTTTTTATTTCTGATTTTGTTAATTTGGATGCTGTCTCTGTGCCCTTTAGTTAGTTTGGCTAAGGGTTTATCTACCTTCTTGATTTTCTCAAAGAACCAGCTCTTAGTTTTGTTCATTCTTTGAATAGTTCTCTTTGTTTCTAATTGGTTGATTTCAGCCTTGTGTTTGGTTATTTCCTGCTGTCTACTTCTCTTGGATATATTTACTTCTTTTTATTCTAGAGCTTTTAGATGTGCTGTTAAGTTGCTAGTGTTGGATCTCTCCAATTTCTTCATGAAGGTTCTCAGTGCTATGAATTTTCCTCTTAGTACCACTTTCATTTTGTCCAATAAATTTGGGTATACTGTGCCTTCATTTTCCTTAAATTCTAGAAAATCTTTAATTTCTTTCTTTATTTCTTCCCTGACCAAGTTATGACTGAGTAGAGGGTTGTTTAATTTTCATGAGTGTATGGGACTTCTGTTATTTTTGTTGCAGTGGAAGACCAGCTGTAGTCCATGGTAACCTATAGATTACATGGGATTACTTCAATCTTCTTATATCTGTTGAAGCTTGTTTTGTGTCCAATAATATGATCAATTTTGAGAAGGTACCATGAGGTACTAAGAAGAATGTATATTCTTTTGCTTTAGGGTGAATTGTTCTGTAAACATCTGTTAAATTCATTTAGTTCATAGCTTCTGTTAGTTTCAATGTGTCTCTGTTTAGTTTATTTTTCCATGATCTATCCATGGGTAAGACTGGGGTATTGAAGTCTTCCAGTATTATCGTGTGAGATTCAATGTGTGTGTTGAGCTTTAGTAATGTTTCTTTTACAAATGTGGTTACCCATGCATTTGGGGCATAGATGTTCAGAACTGAGAGATCATCTTAGTGAAGTTTTCCTTTGATGGGTATGCAGCATCCTTCCCAATCTCTTTTGATAACTTGTGGCTGATAGTTTATTTTATTTGATATTAGAATGGCTATTCTAGCTTGTTTCTTAGGACCATTTGCTTGGAAAGTTTTTCATCCTTTTACTCTGAGTTAGTGTCTGTCTTTGTCATTGAAGTGTGCTTCTTTTATGCAGCTGGATCTTCTTTATGTATCCAGTCTGTTTGTCTATGTCTTTTTGTTAGGATATTGAGTCCATTGATGGTGAGAGATATTAAAGATCAATGGCTGTTGGTTCCTGTTATTTTTTTGTGAAAGTTGGTATTATGTTTGAGTGGTTCTCTTCCTTTTAGTTTGTTCTGAGATGATTTATTTTTTGGTTTTTCATGGATATAGTTTCCCTCCTTGTATTGGAGTTTTCCTTGTACTATCCTCTGTAGGGCTGGATTATTGGAAGATATTGTTTAAATTTGGCTTTTTCATGGAATATCTTGGTTTCTCCATCTATGGTAATTTAGAGATTTGTTGGGTATGACAGCTTGGGCTGGCATTTTTGTTCTTGTAAGGTCTGCATGACATCTGTCTTAGATCTTCTGGCTTTTAGATCTCTGGTGAGAAGTCTGGTGTAATTCTGGTAGGTCTACCTTTATATGTTACTTGGCCTTCTCACCTTACCACTTTTAATATTCCTTATTTGTTCTGTGTAATGTTCTGATTATTATGTGATGGGAGGATTTTCTTTTCTGGTCTAATCTATTTGGCGTTCTGTATGCTTTTTGTACATTTATGGTCATCTTTCTCTTTAGATTAGGGAAGTTTTCTTCTGTGATTTTGTTGAAGATGCTTTCTGGTCCTTTGTATTGGGACTCTTCACTCCTTTCAATTGTGTCTGGATGTTTTGGATTATGAGCTTTTTGCACTTTGTATTTTCTTTAACTGTTTTATCAATATCTTCTATGCCTGAGATTTTCTCTTCTATCACTTGTATTCTGTTGGTGATTCTTGCATCTGTGACTCCTGATCTCTTTCCTAGGTTTTCCATCTCCAGAATTGCCTCCCTTTGTGATTTATTTATTGCTTCTCTTTCCATTTTTAGATGCTGAACAATTTTGTTCAATTCCTTCACCTGTTAGATTGTGTTTTGCTGTATTTCTATAAAGGATTTATGTGTTTTCTCTTTAAGGACCTCTGCGTTTACCTGTGTTCTCCTGTATTTTTAAGGGAGTTATTTATGTCCTCCTTCAAGTCTTCTATCATCTTCATGTGATGAGATTTTAGATCTGAATCTTGCTTTTTTTCATATGTGTAGGGTATCTAGGGCTTGCTGTGGTGGGAGAACTTAGTTCTGATGGTGCCAAATGGCATTGGTTTCTGTTGCTTATGTTCTTGTGCTTGAATTTCAGCATCTGGTTATCTCTAGTGTTAACTGGCCTTGCTGTCTCAGACTGGAGCTGTCTTACCTGTAAGCCTGGTTATGACAGGCCTCCTGGGAGTCAAGCTGCCTCTGGGTGTGCCTATATTTTTATAAAGTCTGTCTATCATAAAGTTTTCCATGATACTAGATTATTAAGAATTAATTGAACTGTTATTCACCATTGTTGTATGTCAGTTTTTCTGGGGAGACATGAACAAACTTCTACTCATTACAGATTGGAAATCAATGACTGACCATATCATCAAAGTCCAACTTCATAAACCATTGATATCACTGGGATTACAAACAGGAATATGAGTAAATGGCTACTTATGTATAGTAGCATGGACAAACTAAATAAGCCATATGATTTCATAAAAGAATAATGTATAGCAAGTTTAGAAAGCCTAGAACTCTCTATATGGCTTTAAAGCATCTCAGCAGATCAGAGTCTTCTTTTCCTCAGCAATCTCTTTTGCTCATGAAACACTGTGGTGGAATAAATATCGTGTACTTGGTAAGCCTCAGGGACTTCCTGCAATTTGTCAGTTGAGGTTGTATTGTGCCTGAATCTTTATGGAGCTCCCTTTAGAATACATTGAGTCTTAAATGCCATCCCTCTGCAATGAAATCTTTTAACTCAGTGGAAATTCTACACAATTATCATGCAGATATTAATGTTACATTTTATAGTGGATGCTATAAGCATTTAGGAGAAACTGCTGGATCATAACCTTAGGGTTGCATGGGTGTTTATAACTGTAGCAACTACTCATTTGATCTGTGGCTTGAATGGCTTTTCTTATAAACACTCTGCTAAGAAGACATCTAGACTTGGGAAACTTCCAATATCAGGTTACTCAATAACTTTGGAAGAACCTATTTCATTTTAATGGTCTTACGTTAAGAAAAGCAATCCTACATGAAACATTAAGTTAAATATCTTATTATGCTACTTAAAGAATGATCATTTACCTTTTCTAGTCATTTCTTTTCTAAGCTGACAATCCTAAGTGTTTTCTACAGTTCTTAATGTGACACTGTTTTGAGTCATTGTTTAAGGCCTTGTCTAAACATGTATATATTGCCAGTGCTGTGTCTTTACTTATGTTGGCTGCAGCCTGTTGTGGATCTAAGTTAGATGAAAGTGGGAAGCAGCTATAACATCAGAGTGGGAGTGACTTACAAGTTAGGGGCTTTGGCTGGTATTCTCACTTTTCAGGATCTGTGAAGTTTCTTTAAGCTTTTGCATGGTTGCTGTATATTTTTCTTAAGCAGATAAGGAATTTATACTATAGAATGAAAAATTGGAAGTGTCTCCTGGAAGTGAAGGTTATGAATGTGGCCAAGATTCAAAGGCAGCTAGCAAAAGGATGTATAGAATGAAAGAAGCCTAAAAAATATGTTCATTCAGCTTCTCTCTTTCTCATTTCCAAGCCATTCATATCATCTATATAATTGTTACATATAACATTTTTCTTTCTCAAAAAACTAACTTGTATGATATGCTTGAGTGTTGATGTTTGATGCAATTATTCCAAAACTACCAATAAAGAGTCTACTTATTCAAACTCACCTTAAAGCATATTCCTCCCTCATCTAAACATTTGACATGAAGGACATGAAGTGTGTTCCAGCATTTGACTGCTGTCCTCTTAAAACTATGGAACAGACCTTGTCAGTTCTTGGAGAAAAAATGGCTGAAGTCTACCATGGAGGGTCTTCCAGATGTCTATAAAGGGAGAGACAACTTTGGGTTTCCAAGGGACTGAGAGGGATTTAAGTTCTCTGTAAGAGGTAACTGAATAGAATTTGAGAATATAAAAGCAACAACTAGAGTTTAAAGACTTTTGCTTTAAGAAGTGGGAGAAGATGTTTAGATTTACTTTCTTGTCTTTCTCAGTTCAGAAAGTGATTCTTGGATGAACTCATATGGTTAATTGAGCTTAGAAAAAAAATTCTAAACCAACCCAAAACAACAAATGAAATATATCTCTTAATGATCTTTAAGGACAGATTTCCTCTGTTGATAATTAGATCATGTTATTGTTTACATATGGGCCAATTTCTACTATAGCTTATGCATTCTTCAAAAAAATTGTATTCCATCTCTACTAAACCCTGTGTATTTTGTGCAAAGCTTGATATTTATACTTTTCCTGGTTGAGTTTATGATGTGTGTTGTCATACCAGTCTAGCATGATTTTCAAGTGATCATCCTGAATAAATAAATAAATAAATAAATAAATAAATAAATATTAGAGTAAAGCAGTTATCCAATTATCTTTATTATCAAATTCAAACAAGAGTGCATGAAGCAGGTTGTGATGAGGTTTGAAATCAAGACATCAAATGGAATTCATTGACTAGTTGATGGTAGATAGTCAGACTTTATTTACATTGTCAAATAGTGTATGAATTTGCATCTGCCATTTAATTTTGCTATGTTTTTGATCATAGTTAAGTTACTGGAGTATTATCACTATAATGTAGAATAGAATCCGAATTAGTCAGGATTCTATAGAGTAATAGAACATATAGAATGAATCTCTATGTATACAGAAAGGGGATTCATTACAATGACTTATAGTCTCTGGTCCAGATAATCTAACAATGGCTGCCTATAAATGGAAGGTCAGAGAATCCTGTATTTGTTCAGTCCACAAAATTGGATGTCTTCACTAGTCTTTAGTATATGCCTGAATCCCAGAGGATTATGCTCTAATGTCAGTACAGGAAAGGATTTGTAAGCAAGAACAAGAGCAAGCAGAGAAGTTTCCATCTTCTATGTCCTTTATATAGGCTTCCAGCAGAAGAGGTAGTTCAAACTAGAGGTAGGTCTTCCCACTTCAAAAGACCTGGATTAAAAGTATATCTTCCCATTTCAAAGATTGAGATTAGATGTGGCTTTCTAATTCAAATTAAGCAAAAATCCCTCACAGGTTCCACCTCCATTTTTCTGTTTTAGTTAATTCTAGATGTAGTCACGTCGACAACCAAGAACAGCCATGACAGCATCTGAAAAGGAGTCAGCCAACTGCTTCCATTTCAGTATAAGCTGTTAGCATAGAAACTTCCTTTTCTTATGAATGAGGAAGTGCCAGGTGGGATGAATTGCTACAATTCAGGCCCTGGGGTGGTCTGATCTGAAGGACTATTTGAAGTGTGTGGATTTTTCTTTTTCCTGCAATAGAAAGAATATATGAATATGTGAAGTTATAGAACATGCCTTGACTGGAGAGGTGATTTCTCTTGTCTGTAGCATCAAATGGATATCAAGTGTCAAGTGGTGCCTTTAAGGCTGCAGTCAGCATGGGCATCAAGCCTGCTGAAAGTCACATCGACTAAAGAAATTATATTACTTTGATTCTAATGGAGCTCCAGTGATTGTAGCCAAGCTTCTGTAACATATGCATGCTATTTCAACGTATGCATCAAACCTACATTCTCTTTATTCCTTTAAATCACAGATCCCATTTTTCTTCTCATGGAACTAACCTTTTGAATTCTAGTACCATACTTCAGTAAGGCTTCCTTTTGTCAGAAAGGCAAATGTTGTATTCCTTTAACCAGAGAATCTGGTCATCTACTGACCAGAGCAATATTGTTAGGAACAGAGTAAGTTAATAAAATCCAATTTTTCTCATCAA
The DNA here is from genome assembly GCA_019843965.1 of Rhynchomys soricoides. Classification (NCBI taxonomy): domain Eukaryota; kingdom Metazoa; phylum Chordata; class Mammalia; order Rodentia; family Muridae; genus Rhynchomys; species Rhynchomys soricoides. The sequence goes on from JADRCH010000008.1 coordinate 7,712,068, forward strand.
GAAGTATAAATATTAAGTAGAATGATAAAAATATATGCAGTTATTTATACAGTTTCTATATAGTTATATGTCTTTCTCTGTGTGTATTATATACCCTTTTATGTCCTATTTCCCTCAAAGTCTAGATATCTAACTTTTATCTTCAAATATGTATGCTACTTAGCTTAGTTCATTTCTCTCATGATATAAGATAATGCCAGTATTTAGAGAATTTATAAGCAACGAAGCTTTATTTGACTCATGGTTCTGGAGTATGGGAAATACAAGAACATGACATTTACATTTAGTAACAACCTTCCACTTGAATCTTACTATAACCAGATATCAGGCAGGGATATGCAAAATAGAAGGAAAACAGATCAAATTCATGTCCTTTTAAAGTCAGGAACCCATTCCTGAGATAACAGCTTTAATCCTTGCACGAGGACAGGTTCATGTCCAGATCATTTCTTAAAGGCTTTAATTCCTAATAATATTATAATTATAGTTAATATTCAGCGTGTATTTTGGAAAGGATATTGAAACCATAGAACAGGTTTCCCCATTGACAGAAAATTAGATTTCTATATAAGTAGGTCTGTGCTCACTTTTATTATCTTCAAATAGCTAACACTAATGTGTACTAAGATTTCTAAAAATAAAATTTATATTTTACAAATTCAAAAAATGACATTCAAATAGCCCGAGTGATTATTCCACACATAAAATCTAAGTAGACATGAGGTTTTGCTTTTCTCTGTTTACAAGAAAGGTAAAATGCCAAACTGGCTGTTCTGTGATTTCTTCCCATGGTCTATTTAACAAGATCTGTGTATGTCCATTACCACTCTAAACCATCCATTGCTGTGTAATAAATACATGAAGTCTTCATGTCTTAGAAAACCAATATTCATCTCATAATTCCATAGGTATAGAATATTGCCAGAGATCTCTGTTTCAAGATCTCTCAATGGTACTATTCAAATGTGGGTGATATCTCAGATGTCATCTGTAGGCTCAAATGGGACTCCACTCTCATTCATGTGATTATTGAAAGAATTCACTATTTCATCATATGCCATTGAGGGTCAGTTCCTCTGTGTCTATTGTGTAGAAGCTCTGTTTACGTCTTTTATGAATTGCCTCTCTATGATGCAGTATCACATAGGAACAAAATATAACAGAATCACAGGAAGGGAGTTTGGGTAAGAAGAAAATAATGCAAGTCTTTTATTGACCTACTTCCTCTAACCAGGACCTAACTCCTAATAACCCATTCAGCGATTCAATTTTAAGTGCATTAATTCATTAATGAGGTTAGCATCACTGTAATCCAATCATCCTTCACCAACTACAGATGAAGATATTAACACATAAGTCCTCAGTCCATTTTCTATTCAAACCATAAGAGTTTGCCACAATGTTTGGCACTCAGTGACTCATTTCTTCCTTTTAGTGAAAAGTGCATATAGCCCATCCTCAAGAGTTCTTAAAATCCTAATGCATCCTTCACTTTTTAAATTACCAATTCTAAAATGTTGTATGAGATTCAAGGCAGATTCTTCGCTATGAACTCTGTAAAGTTCAAACAAGCAAGTTGCATATTTTCAACACACTATGCTAAAGGGTGGATTATTAATCACTTTTTGATGCTATGATAAGATCAACAGGAATTTAAGAATGAGTTTATTTCTATTTGAGGTTCTAGATAGATAGTGTTTATCACAATGGGGGAAGGTATAGCATGGCAGCAAGAAAGGGAAACTGTGAGAACATTTTGTCAGCACAAAAAGAAAGAAAATAACAGAAAGTGGGGCAAGGCCAAAGCCCTTTAAAACCAATGTCCAGTAACACACTTTCTCAAGCAAGGGTGCTACAAAAAGTGATAATGGTCAAATACATGAACCTGTAAGGGACATTTGTCATGCAAACAACCACACAGGGTAAAGCACACTTCAAAATGAGACACAGGAGTCAAAAAGAGAAGGATCTGACCAAAGCAAAACCCAAACCCTGCTAGGCAAATATTAAAATCACAGTTCTGTATCTGATACTTAGGACATATGTGTTTTTATGGGAGCTCTAGAATATGTGCAAATTTATAAGCCTGAGACATACATGCTGCACTGTATCTTAACGTTCTTTGGTTGGTTCTGCTCTTAATCTGTTGCTTTATGTAGAGAGGATCTACATTCATGACATTTCGAACTTCATAGGTTGTCTATTGCAGAGCTAGCTGTAATGGAATAGCTTCACCCACAACTCTCTCAATGCATGCCTGCAGGAACTCTGACCCTACTGTTCATTGCTGATTTTCTAAGGTCTTTGTTTTAAACATGGGTGGAGGCTTTTATTCACCTGTAGGTATTTCATTCTACATGTTTGCAAATACAGCATCACATGTGTATTAGACACACTATTAATTGCTGTGAGGAGACCCTGTGATCAAAGCAACACTTACACAAGGAAACATTTACTTGGGGCTTGATTACAGTTTCCGAGGCTTAATCCATTGTCATCATTACAGGGAACATGGTAGATTCCGTGGCACTGGAGCAGTAGCTGAGATCTACAACCTGATCAGCAGCCAAGAGAATAAGATCCTGGGTCTTCCATAGACTTTTGACACCTTAAAACCCAGCCCAAGTGACACACCTCCTCCAACAAGGTCATATCTCCTAAACCTTCTAAACATTTCTGCTCACTTCTTACTAAGCATTTAAATATATGAGCCTATGTGGACCATTCGTGATTAAACCTCTACAACACAGATGGCATTAACTCAAGAAATACTGTACCTATTAAAAATAAAAATCTGTGCAGCAATTACCTTTTTTTTTTTTTTTGAGGTAAACAGAAAGGATTTTATTTTTCTTGATTTCTTTAAAACATGATTGGTTAAAGCAAAAATTACAATACATTGCACCATATTCTAGAGCAGTAGTTCTTAACCTGTGGGCCATGGCTCCATAGTAGTCACATATCAGATACCCTGCATATCAGATACTTACAATACAATTCATACAACACAAAATTACAATATGAAACTACAATACAGAATACAAGACAAAAATACAAAATGAAGTAGCAATGAAAATCATTTTATGGGTGGGGTCACCACAAGGAACTGTATTAAAGGCTGCAGCATTAGGAAGGTTGAGAAGCACTGCTCTAGAGTGTATTGTATCCATAAAGGAGGTGTGCATAATAGCACAAGACACAGGAAGTAAATGAAGCATGTTTGTGAAACGTTTTAAAGTTTTGGATGGGTAGCAAGGATGGAAGAACCAAGGAAACAGCGCCTTCACGACACAACTGGACTGTTGCATGTACGAACTCAGAGACTGTGGCAGCATGCACATGGCTAATGACATCCTAGTGCTGAGAGAGCAAGTGGACACAGCCCCTATCCCTAACCCCTAAAGCTATTCCTGTCAACCACTCACAAAGGAAACCTAACTGGGTGTCAAACCACACTTAAGGGAGGCCCCAGGCTCAGCAGTAGATGGAAGATGCATGATATATTCGGGATGTTTCGTCTCATATCGCTTGCTTTAACTTGTCCTTTGCATCTCTATTATGATCTTCAACTTTGTGGTTTTTTTGGGTTTTGTGTATGTGCACACATAAGTCTGCATATGTATGCACATGCATGTGTGTGCCTGGGTGTGTATGTGTTTCTTATGCTTTTTCTTTTTACAATTCTGTTTGTTTGTTTGCCTTGTTTTATTCTGGCTCGTTTGTAAATTATCTCTCCAGCCAAATAAATTTTGTTGAAAATAATTTTTTTCATATAATATATTGTCTTAGGGTTTCTATTCCTGCACAAACATCATGACCAAGAAGCAAGTTGGGGAGGAAAGGCTTTATTCAGCTTACACTTCCACATTGCTGTTCATCACAAAGGAAAGTCAAGACTGGAACTCTAGCAGGTCAGGAAGCAGGAGCTGATGCAGAGGCCATGGAGGGATGCTTCTTACTGGCTTGCTTCTCCTGGCTTGCTCAGCTTGCTTTCTTATAGAACCCAAGACTACCAGCCCAGGGATGGCACCACCCACAAGGGGCCCTCCCCCCTTGATCACTAATTGAGAAAATGCCTTGCAGCTGGATCTCATGGAGGCATTTTCTTAACTGGAGCTCCTTTCTCTGTGATAACTCCAGCTTGTGTCAGTTGACACAAAACCCCCCAGTACATATATTTTCATACTTTCCCCTCCCTGGTCTTTTCCAGACCCTCACCACTTCCCTACCACCCAACTGCACACTTTCTTTCATTCTATCCCTAAAAAGCAATTAGCTTTTTAAAAGCTGAATTTGGGATATTTGAAATGAGCATGGTATCCTAGAACTCTTTTTTCAAAGTAAATAATATGACTTTACATCCTTAATCCTAGCTGGATCCAAGCACAGAATTCCTGAGATATCTTCATGACCTCTCCCCTACTGGCTTCATAGAAAATCCTGTTACTAGTTTTGGAGACTTGCCTCTTGAACATCACACCTTCCCTTGCCCAACTTCAAAGGTGTTTCTTTTACTTTGCAAAACTGAATTTTTTTCTAATGATTTTTTCTTCCTAATTTTCATTCTCAATTTGACTAAAAAAATCTGTCAATATCCATGCCACATTATGAAAGCCATGCTGACTTGAATATTTTTTATTGGATGAATTATTAACGTTACCATAACATCCCATAAAATCTCAGGGCATGGAAAAATATATATGAGCCCTTGTGAGACTATAAGATGAATGATTTCTGGTCCAATGCCCAGTAGAGTCATTGTTTCTATCTGAACTTCATGAGCTTGGTGTTTATTTTACACTCCCATCAACTACTATCATTTAAATAGACAGCAATATGTTTCAAGTTCTTACAGTATCAAAAGTTTCACATTCTCTACCAAACTTATCTCTATTCCTCATTCAAAGTAGTTCCAAAGGCGTAAGAGTCACATATTCAGGTTCCTTGACAACAGATTCTGAAGATACCAATTCCCTCTCCTAGGTTATCTTTTGTGTTTTTGTTGTTGACTTATGTTTTTTTTTTAATCAATGTGACAAAATATATGGTAGAAATAATGTAAAGGAATAAAGATTATTTTGGTTCACAGTTTCAGACTTTTCAATCCAGGCTCTCTTATTCCATTATTTCTGGACTATGGTGAAGCTTATAGTAGGACTTATATGATAGATCCAGTGCTGTGTACTTCTTTATTGTTGGGAACTGGAGAAAGAGATAGGGGTGAGCTAGAGACACGATACATCCTTCAAAGATCTACTCCTTCTACCTGGCCCCACCTTCTATAGCCCACTCCATTATCAATCTATCTAACAATTAATACATTGATGAGATTTACAGCCCTGTGATCAAATCCCTTCTTAATAGTTTGACCAACTCATGACCAAGTTCTCAGTGTATGTAACTATTTAAACTATTTCATATCTAAATCTTAACGTGAACATCACATATTTGGGTGATCATGATGCAGAGTAAATTGGAAACAAGATTGCTATTTGTCTATGTTATTTTGTTGTATAGGATTCCCAGACTAAAATCTGTCTTTGAGAATATGAATACAATTAGCTTCTACAAGGAAGTCAGTGACATATATATATATATATATATATATATATATATATATATATATATTTTTTTTTTTTTTTCTTTTCTCTTTGGTGTTTTTTAGCACATTACTTTAGTATCTTGGCTGTCAGTTACTTTAACAAATTAACTCTTAACTATCTCATTGCAAAAAATAAATTGCATATACATATACTCTCAGAATAGCTATCCTCCTTCCTTTGCATAAATATAAGAATTTCACATTTGAACATTTTTTATGTCTAAATGCTGGCAATATTGTCATAAGCAGTGCACCAGTACAGAGATTAGTAATTTACGTGTGCTGTGTTCTCATGATGACAGATAGAATGGAGAGCTTAAAATTTAAATCAATATTCAACAGTACCATACATAGAATACACATATGATAATGGCTGAGCTCTTTGGGGAAGATGCATTATGATTAACTAATCATAGTTTAGTTAAAATAGATCGGGGCTGAAGGGGTAGTCATAGAAGAGAGAATTTACTCATGATGTGCTTGGCCCTGGGTTCAAAAGAAGAGGCTTAATGTTAGCGTCATTCAAAACATGTAGTAAAAATCTTCTAATATATCAGCATTTTTTACATTTTGTCAATATAATCAATAAACCAAGAATGCTGCATGAGAAAAGCTGGAATATATGTATTGTTATTAGTATTCTTGTTCAGGCAGAGTTGTATTTAACCACTTATTCAGGAAGCAGTTGTGGAATCTACATTTTGTGTCTGATGTACTGGCTGCTTGTACAGATGAATAATACATAGTCCTTGCACTTTACAAATCTGGTTATTTAGAGAAAGCAGATGTAAATAAATATTTATAATGTTTTATACCAAATAGTGATAATGGAAGGACATGGATTATATGGAAGTTATTTGGAACATTCTTAGTTCATTTTTTTCAGAAATGATCTTTAAAAACCATTGGGAGATGGAATATATTAATTTTGCTAAGTATATGTCTCTTAGAGAAGAATTCATTATTGCACTTATAACTTAAAATACAGGTTATCAAACATCTAGAATTGCTGAGGAAATGATTATAAACTAAAGCATATTGTGTTTGTTCTAATTAGAAGCAAATACATGTGTCTATATTGGTTACCAAGTTTATTAGTTGGCTATTTTGATCTAAAATTTCACCCTGAACATTGTGAACTTTAAGCACCAGAGACATTTTATTCCACCATTTCTGCTGTTTGATAATCTAGATAGCTTAGCATGGAATGGAAATCTCAATGCTTTTCAAGGTAATGCAGTAGAGGCAACTGTTAAGGTTGCAACAGCTCAAGCTTGATGTAGAGGAGAGTTGGGCTCGGTTTTCCATATGTGGCTGTTGGAAGGCCTGGGGTTTTTACTGTACCTCCCCATGGAAATAAAGTGGTTATAGCATATGGTTCTCTTCAAAGCAAGTGAACGAGAGACTGACAACTAAGGGATGCTATACTATTTAATCTCAGAAATGATACCCCCGCCTTTCTGAATCTGTTCCTTACAAGGGAGGCTATACTCATGCTTGTACATTAGTGTGTAAATATGTCATCAGTACCAAGAAGTGGAGACTTTCTGGCCTTTCAGAAACTGCTCATTACTTAAAAATTGCATTGATCTTTGTGTTATCAGTCTTTATTGAAACTTGTATAAATGCATATCTGTAATGAATAAGGGATGACATCACCAAGCAATGCCTGAATTACATATTTCCAGTCCAAAAAGGTCCATGCAAGCAAGTGTTAGGGAGAACATGAGTGAGACCTACCAGAGAAGACATGGCAAGCTCTCTGTTTTAAGGTAGAAGGCCTGATTTGTACAGGGATCTATTTGACCCAAAGAAGGGTGAGCAAAGCAGCTGCAGAGCCTCATATATAATACAATACCCAGTGTTTGTTACCAAGGCAATGTATATAATACTGAGAAGCTGGGCTTTCTATTGGAAAAGGTAACTTAAAGGCTTACATGAGAGGGCATTCATATTCATTTTGATACTAGTGTATGTGTAATATTTGTGGAATACCTACTTAACAGAAAGTTCCTTTTATGTGCAACAGCAATAAATTTGGCTACACTGTACCTGCATATTTGTGGCTTAGTGGATAGATTCCTAAAAAATCCTTTGTTTAAAATTTGCTGTTTAATATTTATTAAATATGGTAACATAAGAGGCTACTTGCTAATAAATTTCTGGGGAATATTGTTTCCTAAAAATGTGTCTTTAAAAATGTTAAAGAATAACAGTAGGAAATGTTAAGGGCACAGAGGCAAAACATACATTTAAGCTGTAAAACTTAGTCTCTAATCACTAACAGTTAATCTCTATCTCCTTTGATATGAGAATTCTTGTTATAGAATCTTAGACAGGATCAGGAAAGTTCAATCTTAGCAAGCCTTTGATGTTATAAGCAGTATCTTATATTGTTCTGGCAGTGTTTCATTTAGAGAAATAGAAGATACCAGGGATATATGCCTTGTTTAAAAATGCCTTAGAGGGCTGGCAAGATAGCTCAGCAGGTAAAAACATTTGCTGTGGCATAAGACTGATGACCTGAGTTCAATCCTTAGCATCCTCCATAGGAGGGAAAAAGTGATGTTTTATGTGTGCTGTGGTACACACACACACATACACACCTCATAATAATTATAATAATCATAATAATGATTTTAAAATACCATGGATTCTCATATTGACTATAATGGTATTTCTCTCTTGGCTTCTTCACTAACTCTGAGCATTATAAGTGCATGTAACTTCACATACATGTGTAAGTACACCCATAGACATAACACATATGATTTCATGGGATTACATGAACCAAAAACCACAAACTTACAAAACATAACCTCAGTATATCTCAGTATAGCATTCCATGGAAGGCAGACTTAGCTTGCAAATCACCTTGCATTTTCTATAAATACAGTCACATCACCTTCAAGTGGATGCCCTGGAGTGCTTCTCAATGCATTTCCAGAATGTGATATTAAAACTTGTGGCAAGTGGTTTAAATATTAATCCAAAATTTAAAGTGATCCCATTTAAATTTGTAATGCTTCCGTCATATAGCTAGTTTACTTTGTTTTGAGGGCATACACATAAGATAACATTTCTTTCTTAAGTTTATATTAGCTGGCATAGGGACTCCTTTGCAATCAAGAAAATATTATTCTCTGAGCATTGGGATCCTTGCAATCATAAAATGATTTGGAACTCCCAGAGGTACCTCTGGCCAAGTGGTCAGCCTTTCTGCCTCAGATATGAAAATCAGTAATATGAAATATACAAATCCAGCAGGCTTGTCTCTAAACTCTGTTGCTCAAAAGGGAGAGGAAGATGAGAAAGACATCCCTTGTCCTTTCTAGGATGGCTAGTTGATCCAACCTCTAGCCTCTAAGTAACAGCTCAATAATTTATTTGTATATATCTTTCAAATATATATATATATATATAGTCTCAAAACAATTAGCTAAAGTGACTCTTGCTGAGACTATCATTTCAATGTTCCTCTATAGTATGATGGGTTATATCGTGGCTATCACAAATCAAAGAATAGATAAGGGGAATGTGAGCACTTTCAGGCCTGCTCCTCATTTATTCTATGAGAGCCACTATCCATGGGATGGAGACACTTACATTGTTTAATCTGATCTGGAAAGACCTCGCAAACAAACTAACAATGGTCCTTAATATCGTAGGTGGGTCTAATTTCTATCAAGTTGAGAATGAAAACTCACTAACTCACTATATTTGTAGACATAATTGATAGGTTCTACTTCATAGAATTCTCATTACAATAATTTAATTAGCAAAACTTATTGAATAATCAAACACAAAGTCAAAGGTACTTCTACTTGAGGTACAAAGGAAAACTGTTTTCATAAAATCACCTTTTGTCCTAAGAACATAGTCTGAAGCATTTAGTTTATAAACATCAATAGATACAGATGCTAACAACACAGCCTGTCCTTCAGGTGAATGCAGCAACAAATGAGGTTGTTACAAACTGTAGGCCTCATCGCTCTGTCTTGCCAAGTGGTAGATTATGAGCTGTTTCTTGGGGAAGAGAATTATAAAAGGAAATTAAGAGCTTTAGTTTAGACCTAAAAAGAAAGTCATTACTATAAATGTTTTAACTTTTGCGATAATTCTTGTAAGGATAACTATATTTTTTGTCAAATTAAAAATATGTTTCTATTAAAAGGAGAAGTAGATGGGTAGATACAATCAAAGGAGGGTTAGTAGTTTTGAGTGGTAAAATAAATCGGTTTTCTGGTTGACTGTGATAATCAGCTTTGCTTGCCAACTTGCTTATACTACTTCATAGTTTCCATGTTTCATCTGTTATTTTAAGGTAGATGAGTTAATTGTGTATTAATTCTTGATTTTCCCCCAGTTTGTCACCCTGTTTTTGCTTCTGACTGCAGCCTTTCCTGGGAAGTATGTGAGAAAAATAATTCAAGAAATTCTTTAAGAAGTAATGATGAGAACCTAGATAAGACTGGTTATGCTAGTTAATACAAATGTATAGGGTTTATAAGTAAAGTGACATTTTGAATAAAATATAAATGACTTTAAGCAAAGAAATTATCCAAAAGTTGAGGATTTTAACTACATTAAACCCTATTATTTCGCTTATCCATTTTACAATATTTATTTATTATATACCATATTTGAGAAACCATTCTCATCTAGCTAAATAAATATAGAGCTTTGTGGAAAATATAGTGGAATGAAAGAGACAGATATTAAACAATTACCATTCTACTAGTAATGGAGAAAATATCAAAGAAGGACATATATGATCTGAAAAACACAATGTAGAGTCTTGGCTCATTCGTGTCAATTACATTTTATTCCTGAATTGACAATGGAGAAGATAAGGAATGTGTGGAAAGAGTCAAGTGAGAAGTCACAGGGGTCTAGTTTGAAGAATCTGTGCCAGGAACTTCAGATAAGACTACAGCAGGATGAAATGTGGGAGAACATGAAGAGGCTAGTATGGTGTAAATATGCAAAGATAGTGAGAGACCTGACGGTTGAAGAGCAGACTTGATAGAAAGGAAACGCTCTCCACGATTTCTCCAGAGACAGGGGAACACAGAGAGTTTTGCTAGGTGAAGCTAGCAATCAGTAGAGAAGTGAAAAAGAGACAGCTAAGGGAAATCAGATCAAGTCAATATCACATTCAAGAGAATTAAGATTCTAGAACAAATACAGTCCTTGATTTTACAAGGATGGAGGGGATAGAACATCAGTACCAAATGCTGACAAGGCAGCAACAGGGAGACTGAAATAACAGTAGAAGCCTGGACATCCTCTATGATTCAGGTAAGAAATAGTGTGGTCCAGGGACAACTGCCAAAACAGAATGAATTAAGAAAAAAGTAATGTATCAATAATGTTAATAGAAAATGTAAATAGTTCTCAATAGAGGTTTATTGGAACAGAGAGCACTTAGTTGGTATTCAGTGGTATGTCTTGACTTCATGCTAAAAGGAACAATTTTAAATGATGTTTTAGTCCATTTGGAATGATATATTAAAAATAACAGCATACTGAGTGACTAAGTAACAACTGGACCTTTGTCTTGAAGTTGCAGTACATGGGATATCTGAGATTAAGATTTGGGTGGATTACCTCTCATCATCAGTCTGCTTGATGGTTATTTCTACTTTATACAATGGAAAGGACAAGCAGGCTCATAGAGAACCTTTTATATGAGCCCTAAAACAGTCACATTAGTCTATCCTCAAGACCTTATCACCTCCTGATGCTACTGCATTGTGAACTAGGGTCAGTACATGGAATCTACAAATTTGAATGTTTGCCACTAAACTCTACAGCCCCTATGTCTCATTTGTGGACAAATGCATAAATGTATGCAGATACAAGAGAATTTGATTGCTGCATTAAAATGAATGAAATTGGTACATGGCTTATTATTTAGGTAATAGGAATTTTGCCATTAAAAATTAAATGCTGACATATTCTATAATCTGGAAGAAACTCTGATACCTTATGTTACATATAAGAGAAACATAAAAACTTGTATATTGTATCATCTCTTCATATGACATACTCAGTTTAGGGAAACATAGAGAGAGGGTATGCAAACTCATACCCTCTCATGGACACAGAAACAATATGCTTTGAGATGCAGAAAATATTTCAGAACCAGAATGAAGCAGGGGTCACACAACAAGTAAATGAACTATATAGCTTGTTCCAGAGTGGTATTTTTATATTATGTAGGGTTTATCTTCATAAAAATGAGTGTTGAAACATTGGTGAAGATACATCACAAAAAAAGGAGACTGAATATGAAAATAAAAAGAGTATAATGAAAAAACTATTCTTTGGAAAGTAGGGGAGACTAGTATACTGGGAGGGACATGAGGGAGGACAGTTTATAAAGTAGACTCTTGGTTCCTACACAAACACACACACACACACACACACACACACACACACACATATATATATATATATGTGTGTGTGTGTGTG
>JADRCH010000008.1:7724246-7734387 GCA_019843965.1 Rhynchomys soricoides
ATATATATATATATATATATATATATATATATATATATATATATACAGAGAGAGAGAGAGAGAGAGAGAGAGAGAGAGATTTTGCTAAGCAGAGAGTTGTGCAGAGTCTGGGAGGACTTGGGGAAGGGGAAAACCATAATCAGAATATGCTTCATTGAAAACTTTTTTTCAATACAAGTAGTCCAGGTACAACTATTGGGTGTAGTGTGTTTCCTCTTACAGACTCTATAATAGTTTTGATTAATAAATATTAGAAAGCAATATTAAAAGGAAATTTAAATGACATGGTCATTTTATTTTAACGCAGTCCATTAAAAATTATAATCTATCACAGAAATAATTATATTGAGGATCAGAACACACACATACACACACACACACACACACAATCACATTGGTAAGGAACTTCCTATATTCACACTAGATATGAATTTCATCCTTGAAATTCCACAATTGGGCTTTGCCAGCAGTTAAATGAATAGATGCCATGATCTCTTGATGATCAAGTATGGCTGACAGTAAATGCTCTGTTATCATTTCCTTGCATTTATGTCATTCACAATTTTGAAAAAAAATAGTCATCTAACCAAAAAGTCCATGTGTTTTAAGACAGACACCAGATCCTGATGATTAATTAGTCTGTGTTAGAAATTTGATGATGTCCTTAATGCAGGTGTATTGGCAAACCAAGTGGGGTCTAACAAATCTTCTCCTGTACATCTTAGAATAAACAAATTTCCAGTACTCCACAGAAATCTCCTACACCAGGATTAACACATTGAAAATTGTTTGCAATAGCTTAAGTGCTATTAAAAACTGTTTTATTGAATTCTGTATGAAAACAACCTATATGGCTCATCAGCAGACTATTACTATTTTAGACTAATATGCAAGATAAATTACAAATAAATTAATCTTTAATGTCATTTTATTATTTACAGAGAGCTTAGGAATTAGACATAGAGTATAATTTTCAGATCATAACTGATCTAGCCAGGAGGAACTTTCCACTATTCACAAAGAAATTTATGAATGTATACAGAGTCACACAGATGTTCAGTACTGTGGTTTTTACAAACAGATATGGGAAATCTTAAATATTTATAAGTAAACATGATTAAAGTAGTTGTTATATATTTGCTCATATGAATAATCAACTGTTTGAATAAATGAGTTAGATCTTAGTTACTAACATAGAAAGGGCACAAGATAAATGACTTGTGAAAATGTAGGGTGAAGAAAGTTCTATGGAATGATTCACTGGGTCCCACATACAATGACAACATTTAGGAAAATAGATACCCTCAGAGAGTTAGGAGAGGAAATGACTTCCTATGTTAGGCAGGTCCCTGGATAGAACTGATCTTTTGTAATGTCACCAATGTCTAGTTGATGGCATCATGGGTCATTCATTTATCTTTGTTGTATTAAAAAACAAGTTTTTATTTTTCTGCTACATAGATAATTTTAATATTTTATCATAATTATATTTATTCCTTAGTTCATATATTTTGTGGTTCATTTGTATACTCTTATTTTTATGTTGTAGCTATGTGCTTGTGATTTGTCTTCTAATTTTAACAGTGAATTTTAGACTCTAGCAAAGCTGATATACAGTTGATATTTAATAAATATTTCTTGACAATATGATTCATTGTAGTATACTGTGAGATCACTGAATTTGAGATAAAATAGATATGAATTTAATATAGACTGATTACCATATATCCATTAGTTGGCCTTAGTAAGTTCTAAATAAAATAAAATAAATAAAATAATGATAACAACATTCTTGACGTATAATACTTTTGGGGTATATACATGAGATGGTAGTTTGAAAGATCTTGTCCTTGTGAGAGTTACTCAGTTATGTCTTTTACAAAGTTAAGACATCTTTCCTCTATAAAAATTCATGTCTTTCTTTTAAAATTACTTAACTTTCTCATTATACTTAAGAAGCAACACAACTCAAAAACACATTGACAGAGGGTAATTAAGTCCTCTCCTGTCCAAAAGAAGGAGGGATCTGTCTAAAGAAAATGAACTTTAAGCAGTCACTTGAAATCTAACTTTTGAATCCATTGTGCATATAAGTACATTTGTAAGCACAAAAATATGATCTACAACTTTACACTCAAAGGAGAACTGAACATTAACTATAGTTTGAAAGACTCTTGCTCAAAGCTGAACATATAATAATACATAATCCAATTATAGAGAGGTAAGTATTCATGACTAAACGTCTGAAGGAATTACAGTCTTGTCACGACAGTGTAGCATTATGAACTGTGGATTCTTTGGATTGGAAGGTTACAAGAACTGACATCTGGGAAACTACTCTCCTTGAACTGAAAGTGGGAGTTGGCTGGTCTTTGCTGCATTTTATTAAAGCACACACACACATCAAAGCAGGTTCCATAATTTAAGCTTTAGCCACCAGCTAAGCAGGCTTTTCTTTTCTGTGAAGAATTAAATCATGACTTCAGATTAATAGCCTTTTTATAATATTGTCACTGGCTGCCCAGTGGGCTAATTACAAAACCACAAGCAGTAAGAAAGATAAGGAAAAGCAACTCCTCGTGTTTGGAAGGTTGGCATTTGGCACACAGTTCCAAAGTGTGTGTTTACACAGTTGCTGTCTTTAATACCCTCTTCCAAGGGGTTGTATATTATTTCTGACTCGAATATATCATCCCACATACACTGCACTAAACAAACACCTGCTCACCTATGCATAATTAAACATATTTCATGAGGCAATTTTGATATTGTAAACATATCCATTTCCTCATTTGCAGAGCCTCATGCTCTAGCCCATTATTAGAGCTAAGGAGGTCATCCAACCATAATGAAGTACAATGAAATCTGGAGACTGGCTGGAAAAGTCTTAACCAGAATTGCTTGCTATCTATTGAAATATATTGGGAGGTACAGATTGGATCATCATGAAATTTTCACACATGGTGGAACTCCATTTGTTACCAGTCACAGAGTGTGATGCTTGGCATTTCAAAACCCCACCAGAGTATCAAACTCATTATCATGTAAACTCATAACATCTCTACAGGATTGAAAACAAGGGTCATTGTTGGTAGTGGGTTTTTTTGGGTTTTTTTGTTTTTTTTGTTTTTTTGTTTTTTATTAAAGCCATCCAATTTTGATTTTTTCAATTTAATAGTCCACTTCTTTTTAGGTGCTCATTCTATGGAATCACAAATAATGAATCTATACAGTTACTGTTTCTGAGATGAGACTATGTGATAATCGTATGCTTCCAGTGAACTTCATGAGAGTGCATAGCCTGTAGCTGGGCAGGATTAAATAGAAAGGAGACTGTTAGGCCGATGTGAACCAATGGGCAGGAGTTTGGAAGTAAGACCTGAGCTGCAAACCCCAGACTGTTATGTCTGAGTTAAATAGTGATGACAATACTAACTCAATTTTCATTCCTTCATTCAATCTGTCAGTAACATATACACTACAGTAATGTTAAGACTAGCATTGATCTGGGTGCTGAGGGACTAGCTAGCCAGGGACAAAGAACTGGCTTTGTTCAGAGAGCAGAACGGAGTAGAGAAAATAGAGACTTACAACAAATATGAATTGCAGTGAGTCTAAATAGAGACCCTGGAGTACTGGGTTGGATGAGGTGTGTCTACTATAATCAGGTCCTAACAAAGTGATACAAGGGAGTGGGATTCAGAGCATTGAGTTCTCCAGAAAAGGGACAATCATCTACATGTCAATATGGCTATTTGTAATTGGTGTGTGTCTGTCTGTCTGTCTGTCTGTCTGTCTTTATGGATTGTGTGATTTGCTTAGAAACAGTGACCATGTGTTTTTTTCCATACTATAAACAGCTATTATTCTCCACGATGGGTGGAGAATAATAAAATAATTATACAAGGTATAGTGGTTGAATTACTGCTTATTGGTGCTCAGGTGGGTATATCAGAACTACCATACATCTGTAAGGAAACAGCAATTAAAACATTAGCAATCTATAACACTACACATTCACATTAACAGTGATAATAGTAGCTGTAGCGTTTCCAGATATTAGGAATTTCAAGAGGAAACCAAGAGGAAACAAATGTCTTTGGTCTAAATGAAGACAGGCTAGCACAGTGGTTCTTAACTAGGAGTGATTTTTCCTTTCCAGCAGATATTTTCTCTCACATGAGAACAACAGCAAACCTCGTCCTGTATGAAATGTCTACATATACTAAAGAAATGCCAATAACTGTGTGAGATCCCCTCAGCTAGAGCATGCTAGGTAAAGTAATAGGGGCTATATACAGCAAAGGCTCCGACAAGATCTGTAGCATTATATTTCTTGTTGCTCCACACACCACACCATCAGAGCCACCAGCTGTGTACATACATTGTTCCCTCTGCTTAAAAGGCAAGCTCTATTTACTATATGGTCCAATTGACAAGGTCAATCATGTCAAAGTATCTCCTATTTTTCTCTACCTATTTTCTTCTTTCCTCTTCTGCTACCCAAAATACAAACGGAGCATCTATAGTGGAGCACATGTATAGTTTGCTCTGTCTCAGAGCAACTGAAAGACATCTCCCTCCTCTAATTGATCGGCTTAAGCAACTCTGTGCAGTGAGTGGTAATTGCCACTGACAATAGCTGCTGAGTGCAGAGGAGAAGCACAATGATCCCGTGGGAGAGACAAATCTCTGATTGGTTGGGGTGGCAGTGGCAAACATCGGAACACATCCAAATTAAACACAACTACTCTTAAAAGAACGCAAAGATTGCATAATGTGTAAAATCTGGGGAAACGTTAACAAAGCATTTGTTACTTGTCTAGAATAAACTGAGGGCTTCTGTAGTCGATGCTTGCTATTGATTGTGCCATAGAGGCTTGTATACAATCTCGCCTGTTTCCTTAGGGATTTCTGTATTTCTTTTTATTGCAACATTGCTTTAATTGGATGTCAAATAATAGAAATGGCTGGAAGCACCCTGTTTTATAATTCCTGACTTCAAGACTGAATAAGAATGGCCACTTCTCCCACATTTTTTTCTGTACAATTTTATGATGCTATCATTCATAATTTTTTCCTACCAAGAGTTTGCCTCAAGCAGTTGAAATTTATTTTAAATCTCAAAATTTGCAATCAGTAAACATAGCTAATAACAGATGCAAGGAGCAGATACGTGCCTGTCAGTTTTTCTCTATGTACAATTTAGTCCTATGCGAGGCATTTCCTCCGGTGGAGGTTATTAGAACCTAATAAAAATAAACTCCACATTTGATACCACATAAGTGACAAGGATCTCTCTAAACACGAAAAAGCAGTTACTATATTTCAGAGCTCAAGTACAACTTAACTATGAAAAAAGAAAGTGATGGTTATGAACGGGTATTATGCATTTATCTAACAATTCAGATATAATAAAGGAAAATATACAAAAGTAAGTGCAGAGTCATATATAAAAAACAGGGACTCCACCATGGAGTTTTAGAACAGAAGTCAGTTCATTCCACTCTTGTGAATGCCACTCTTCATCACTCTTGGAATAGAGTGTAAGTATAAGAGTATAGACGATAATACTCATCTATTTTTTTCAGTCACCTTTGCACTAACACCTGCTGCCACAGGGACTTTACCCATGCTATCCCTATGCTGCTTCTCTTGTTCTTCTCTTGCATTTAAAAAAAAAAAAAAAATTCGCTAAATCTCATATGCCTCTAAGGAATATCTCAATTTTCCTTTTATAGTCCTATCTCGCCGGTCATTTCTTTTTCTTCCTGCATTTATTTGCTTATACATCCAAAGGACAGCTACCAGAGCAACACATTTCCAACCAAGTCAATCTATCAGAACCTCAAACGGTAATTTTTGCGTCAGAATGAAGAACACAGCAAAAAGTATAGCCCCAGTGTATCAAAACATTATTCCACAGAACATCTCAGGTTTTTTAAATCCTTCATATGACAATGACCCTAGGCATCCTTAACCATCTTCCAAGCCAGCAGTCCCCCAAGCTGCACTGGGATTAATGAAACTAAAAGTCAAATGTTTGGCCAGTGCTTCTAGGAAGCAGAGGTCTGTCCAGGTAAGATGGTTAGAAGCTTTCCCTCCACTCTCTCAGTGTTGATAAAATGGCTGTTAAGCCTGCCTAGAGCACACCTCTGTGGAGGGTGTTGAGTGTACTTCCCCATCAGAACACAAAATCTACAGTAAATCAGCAGGTGATGCTGGCTTAAGTCCATCGACAAACGTGGCCAGTGTTAAAAACCTAAGATGAATTTGACTCTTTTCCTGAAGAATTGTATTAATCTCCTGGCCAAACCACAATTTTTATTTTTAAAAATTTCAAGCCACATTCTTTAAGGCAAATTTTAGCCTGTGTTAGACGTCCCTCTGGTGCTAATTAAAGACACAGGTTACTAAACGGAGCCTGGGACACCTATTGGCTCAGCAGGTAGAGGGCATGGCCTGATGAATGGTGTTTCATCAAGTGTTCATGTGAAGTGAATATTGCTGCTCTGAGGACCATACTGAAGAAGCACAGGCTCCAAGAACTGCATAGCTTTGAAAGCCTGTTCAGGACAACTTTCTGAAGCTATGACCTGGCTTCTCTGGCAACGTGCGTACCCCTTGACAATTGCTTAGAGTTTAGCAATTTCCCTCCATTTTGATCATTTCTACTCCAGCTACCCAGAGTCCTCAAAAATGCTTTTCTGACTACACAAGACTGCTCACCTTCAAGGATCAAAACTCTAACACTGTGTATTAAAAGTTAGAGTCTTTATTTGCTTTGTCTTCAAAGAGTCAGACCCCATGATAAGATAGGTACCCATGCACTAAAGAGGTTGAGTTCTCGTGAGGACCTTCCTTCAACATTTCACCTTGACATGTTCCTTAACATTTGTATGCCTTTATTGTATCCATTATAAAGCATCTGTTACGATGATACGTAGCTATAGAAGGTAAGCCGTAGGGTGGTTTGAAAGAACCAAGGAGATTCCACGTGTGAAGTTCTTAGAACAGCTCCTGAAATGTCCTTAAGGATTACCCTACTATTTCTTCAATAGTCCCCGTTGTTAGTGACTTTCAGTTCTTGCAGTTGGTAGATTTGAGAACAGAATAGGTTCTAGAAGGCTGTTAGAATTTGACATTTTCTTTAACAACTGATAACCTGACAGCGTGAAAATTAAGTGGCATAGCCTAGGGTAACAAAAAAAAAAAAAAATAGTTGGTGAGAGGAGATCTTCGTATGCTGCTGCAACTTATGGTTCTTCCTTCACTAAACCAAACAATGACCCCTAATTAGGGACCATGGAATGCCAAGTCACCTGTATATGTGTTGGAATTTCAGCTTCCCCATGTGTAACCAGACTTTCAGAATAAGATAATAAAGGTAATCCATATGGTACTATGACATCGTGACCAAGAAATGTAGGTGACGTGTTCCACATTGTGCTTCTGGTCTCTTAAGTCAGCTGCTTCATCTAAGCAGAAACCTTGTCTGTCATTCCAGCAGAATGGCCAATAGCACAAATTGTGGATAACATGTAAAGTGAATGACAGTGCAAACAGGATACAATTCTCCTTAAGAATGTGCAAAAGGCTTCTCTGAGCACTTTTTAAAAGTGACCTTCCTGTCCAGTTATCAATGGGAATGAGTCCCATTGTTAATGGATTCCATAAGTAGAAATCTTTTCATGTATCTGGTGTTGTACTCCATACTTGACACACAATGACCTGTGTATTTCTCATCAGAACACAAAAGAGTTGGTAGGACCATTATACAGGTTTTTCAAGAGAAAGGATTTTATACCCAGGTATAAATGACTGTAAAATACATATGTGGCCTAAGTCCTATTTAATAAATTGTGACCCTGTTGCCATGAAAAGTATAAAATATATGGTAAATATTGACAAGAATGGTTGACAGGATAACTTGAAAATCAATTGTATCTTCTTTTTTAAATATGGCCACACACTTCTCCAGATTTTGTTGTTGGATTGGAGTGGAAAGACTTGAGTTTTAGCCTACCAAATATTGAGAGGACAGAAAACTATTCTAGTTTTCCATATATGGGAACCTGGTCTATACTTGTTGGGGACACTGCTCTGCCTTTGCCTGAAATAATGTCTATTTCTTTAGACGTCTAAGACTGATGAGATAGTTAACCAATGTTCTTTCCTTCTTTTTTTGATAATTAATATATGCACAAATTGAAAAACATAAAATAGAGATAAATATACTGAAAATAATACCTGTAATTTTTGTAAAAAGATAAAGAATATTTTACACAGTTGAATATTTGTATATCTAAAGAAATATAAGGATATGTGTATATATGTAACTATATATATGTATGCACATGATATAAGATCTTATCTATATTGTTGATTTACATAAAATGTTATAAAATCTTAAAATATAATCTCTGGCTACTCTATTTAACTTGTACATACACAGGTTGGAAATGTTAGATATCTAAGTCCTTTATGAGACATTCTAATTCAATTAATAGCTAACAAGACATAACTACTTCACAGTCTAACTATTTGCCATAGGATCTTAGACATATTACTTATTCTGTTATTTTAGAATATTTAATTTCTGGGGTTGTTTTGAGGATTAAATAAAATAATGCAAATGAGAAATGAAATATAGTGTCTGGCACATAATTATCACTCAATATTTATCATTAGGACTATTCATGCTAACGGTTATTTTTTTCACTCAACACATTAGCTATGTCCAGAGATATGCTTTCTTTGACTTAACTTTTAAGCTCCTTTAAGAGCAGAAAGATCTGTCCAAAGAATTCTCTCCCTAACAGTGTTCACACAATTGACAGTAGGATGTGATGGATAAGCATGTGGCAAATTAGAAGAGCCAAGACTTTAGTTATAAAAATGAGGCGCTGATCCAAAAAAATTCAGAGAGCAAGGTTTTCCTATATCTCAATGGAGACTTTACAATGAGCTATCCAAACTTGCAACCTGCAACCCTAGGAATTTTCTTTAATCTTTCGGATTCTATAGGAAAAAAAGAAAGAAACAAACAAACAAACAAACAAACTAAAATAGTCTTGTCATATCCAGCCACTGTCAGCTAATGCCTGGAACTGAATTTACTATAAGAAAACCAATTCAAGGAGCTGAAGATTCACCACCTGTCATGCAGGGCTATTCTCCTTGGAAGAACCACATACACATCCTGTTGAGAAGGAAAAGAGCTCATAGCATCATCTTTTTAGTGGCATGGAAAAAATACCTTATCCATATAAAACCTTCGAACCTCCAGGAGACCAGAGGGTAGCATATTAAAATTCAGTTCTGGCAGACAGTTTCTGAGATGTTTGCCACAATCTCATGCACACTATTTAAAAGAGAAACCCAAAGACTCAGCTGATGTCTCAGCTCTACAGATGAACTCTGTTCATACACAAGCATGGAGATGCTAGTGTTTTACAAAGAGCACAATGATTATACTTAAAGTGCTTGGCTTAATCAAATTTTTCCCATGTTTATAGCCTTTTACAGAGACACCCAGTGTGTCCACTCTGCTCTTTTCATTGGAGTAGTTGTTGTCAGGTGTGGAAAGAACATTGTTGAGTTGTGTTAAATATAAGAGTGTTTTGTTCAGACACTCTGGATGTGTCTTATGCTTAGGCATGTGGTGCCTGTAGTTGTGCATGTGTTTCTGGGTATGCGTTTGTGTGTGTGTATGCGCATGCTTACGTGCATGTGTGCTTCTCTCTCTGTCCCGCGCTACGGTCTCGCCAGCAAGAACGACGCGGCACACATAGGATCCTTCTGCAGTAAAAGCTTTAATGCCTCTTGAGAGGGAGAGCATAAGCTTGCCACGAGTGGAGACTCAGAACAATTGAATACCCGCCCTTTATATGGGTCACAGCGCTTGCCTGGGACATGGAGCTTCCCCATTGGCTCCTGCACACCAGGCCAGATGCCGCCACGAGAGAGGCTGAGACTCTGAGGTGGAAAATTACCTGGTGCATGCGCACTAGCCTGTTTACAACTTGTCCTCGGCCGAATGTAGGCGCCATCTTGTAATGGCGGATGTGGGTGCTCAGGCGGCTCCCAACATATCTCTCTCTCTCTCTCTCTCTCTCTCTCTCTCTCTCTCTCTCTCTCT
>JADRCH010000008.1:7737261-7840611 GCA_019843965.1 Rhynchomys soricoides
GAGGAGGAGGAGGAGGAGGAGGAGGAAGAGGAGGAGGAGGAGGAGGAGGAGGAGGAGGAGGAAGTGAGAAAGGAAGAGAGGAAGAGGGAGACAACAGCAATTGGTATAGCTATATTATGTAAAAATGAGAATGTAGGTGTTTACTACACACCTATCAACTATCATCTAGGTCTTCCAGAAGAAGAGTTGGATATAGAAGTGTCTGTGGAGAACAGATAGCTACAGTGTGATACAGTGTGTGGTTCATGGTTGTGTAGGCAGTTCTTACATGAACTACAGTGGCTACAGAAGAAGAACTAGTACAATTTAGCTAGACTTGCATGTTAAGGTGTCTTGGATTCAAGAACAGTACATTAATGGATTTAAACTTAACTTAAATCATATTAATGCACGAATCGTGTGTGTGTGAGGTTTTGGTTAGAGGGAGTCATTACTAGAATATACCATCATTTATTTCACTCCAGTAAGAATGGGCCATGTTTACCAGCTATCTGTTACTGGAAGGCACATTCCAAACATTTTTACATCAACTTACCCATTCCTCAAAGCATACTTATTAGGCAGGCATTAGTACTATAATTTATTCCATAGTGAACATAACTAATTTGAGAAACAGAAACGAAGGAACTCCTGAGCACCATATTTTCATAGATATACATCTTTCAAACTATTGTATGAACTTTTCTCAAAAGTTTCCCAATCTTATGAAAAACATCCTAGGTAAAATCATTCTATATTTTCATAAGTGTAAAAACCTCTGTTTTTTTCTGCTGTGTAATTATATGTTTTAATCTCTTTGTGGGATGCACATCTCTCACAGACAAACAATACTTTTTGGTTAATTACAATGAAGAAAGATAAAATATTGGAACCAAGCACAACATATTCGACCTCTCCATTTCTGAAAATTAATGAAAAGAATAGGACATCTTACTTGTAAACTCTCTCAATTCTCTGAAGAATAGTGTACAACTAGCAAATGGAGCATGTCATAGGTTAAAATATGTACTCCCTAACAGTACTAGAAAATGGCTTTTCTACATGTGCTTCGTTCTTGAAGGCCTCAGCATGACCCAGATTTCAAAAGTATCACAAAACTGAGCAGCTAAATATGGAGTCTAAACTAAGTTCGTACTGGTTATTTCAGACGCAACAGCAGTTAAATGTCCTTGCTATGCAGGGTCACACTAACGCCCGCCAATCTTTTTTTTTTTTTAGGTTTTTCAAGACAGAGTTTCTCTGTATAGTCTCTGCTGTCCTGGAAATCACTCTGTAGACCAGACTGGTCTCGAACTCAGAAATCCACCTGCCTCTGCCTCCCCAGTGCTGGGATTAAAGGTGTGCACCACCACTGCCCGGCACGCCTGCCAGTCTTGCATCATGATTTTTGTTTCAGATTTTGTTTCACCCAAGATTGGACTCTAGCTTAGGAGCTTTCTTAGAGTGCTTAACGGTGGAATATTTTAGGGAACATTTCATTTAAAAGGCAGAAGCTCCAGGGAAACTATTGTTTTACATAGAAGGCTGTGAGACTGCCATTAGAAATCTCTGCTGCCAGAAGGACTAAGGCCGCGCTAAAGGAGCAGAGATTGCTGCTGGCTGGAGTGCTTGAGGAGGAGGTGCCAAGGGCACCTCCATGGCTTCTTCCCTTGTTAACTTTAAGATGCCAGTGTTCCGTGAACATCAATAACAGTTTTCTCAAATCCTCTCAACATGTAACACGTGTTTCATTGAATGAATGAAGGCAAGTAGCTGGGCAGTGGAACACACGCCTTTAAGACTAGCACTTGGAGGCAGAGGAACATTGATCTCTGTGAGTTCAAAGCCAGTCTAGCCTTAAGAGTGAGTTCTAAGGCAAGCATGGCAACACAGAGGAACCCTTTCCCCAAACAACAACCAAGCAACCGAAGAGAGAGAGAGAGAGAGAGAGAGAGAGAGAGAGAGAGAGGGAAGAGAGAGAAAATACAATAAAATTTGCTGATAATAAACTTCATAAAATGATTTTAACCAGATATGCACTTGACTTTTGTTTGGTTGGTTGGTTTTTGTTGGTGGTGGTTTTTTTTTTTTTTTTTTTTTTGGTTTTTCGAGACAGGGTTTCTCTGTGTAGTCCTGGCTGTCCTGGAACTCGAATCTGAAGACCAGGCTAGCTTTGAACTCAGAAATCCACCTGCCTCTGCCTCCTGAGTGCTGGGATTAAAGGCGTGCGCCACCACTGCCCAGCAACTTTTAACAGTAATACTATGGATCTATAATTGTTATAGACCTAAACCTACCATCCAGAAAATAAACAAATAACCCCAAAAGTCCACAAAGAGAAATGAGGGACCCAAAGTCATTTCTGCTTCAATTTATAGAGGATCAAGCATGTAGATAGTAGCTATAAATTTCTTGTATCAAAAAGCATTGGAATTTATTCTTTCTTTAACTAATGCTATTTTGTCTCATGTCATTAATTCTTTTTATTGTATTGAAAATCTGGTTGAATCTTTCCTGAACTAGGCAGCACCAATAAGACTACAATATTTTTATTTTATTTCAAATCATTATGGAGTCTTTCCAGTTTTCTTTACTCCGATATAAAAGCCTATCCACAGCTCTATTGAAATATCCGTTTGTCTGTAATTAATGATTCCTTTTCTGTCTTATACCATTCCCAAAGTTTAGAAGGAAGTTATGTATGTCAGAATGCATTTTTTGCAACCTACTTTTAATAAGGGTTCACCCTCTCCTCTAGCCCACCACCGGACAGAGGTAGTGGGAGAGAACAGTTATTGGGATCTGGGGAAGTGGACCTGGTCAGCAATAGTTCTTTGGGACTGAGCTCTACCTTCTTGGCAGCAGTTCAGTCCTGTAGAAAACTGCTACAGAAACCTCAGGAGCAGTTCTTAGACAAGTTTCTCTCAATGGCGGTATTAACATAAACTGAGCTCAACAATGCTGTGCAAGGTGAACCAATACACAGGTGTCCCTATTGAAGAACAGCATGTTGGAGCAAACCGAACGGAAGCTCACTGCTCTTCTCCCACAGTCTGTGCGGTCATATTTACACCCCTTCATCACGTGTCCTTTCACAGGTTCGCTGAATCAAAACCTCTTTTCACCTGTGTCTGCTTCAGCAAAACATCCTTTCACATGTGTGCCTCAGCAAAACACCATCTGACATGAGTAACTTCCCAAAGAAACCAGAAGTTTCCACTTCATGTGCATACTAAAGAAATGAAGACTTTAAGGAACGTGGGAACTGTGAACAGTCTATAAAACATTTAATAACATAGATAATACTATATGTATATAATTCTAGAATATTCCAATTCATTCTCTAAAATATAGAATTAGTGTTCTCTTGCAGTATGATTCGTTAGCCTGTGGTACCTAAACAGCAATATATGTGTGGGCAGTCCTGAGGTTGTAACATAAAGAACAATGTTGCTTCAGCCAGGACTGTCTAGGTGTATGTTATGTTGAATGTTCCGATAGTACAAGCCAAGTAAATGGAATCTCTCGTGTGGATTCTTCTGCATCTTATATGTTTCACTCAGTATACTGGATTTTATTTTCATCCAATCCATAGCAGGAGCTAGTTCCTTTTCACTGCTGGGTGTGTCTCATTTAACCGAAGTATTTCAATGTATGAGTCCACTGTCTTCTTTAAGTGTTCTTATGTTATTTACAATCTGGGATGAATTCTAGTAAATTTGTTATGAGAAGTCTTGTGTGAATTCCTTGGTGAAGATGCTTCAGTTTCTCCTGTGTAAATACCTAGGAATAGAAATGATAAATAGGGAGATGTGCATTCAACTCTGTGAGCAACGTCTTACCCATTTTCTACATATTCCAAACACAGAGTATAGATATTCTAGTTACTGTACATTCTAGCCAGCACTGGATACCTTCAAACTTTTTAGTTTTGACATTTCTAGCAGGTATGTAAAACTATCTTGTTGTGTTTTAATTAATGGTTCTGTAGTAAAAATGCAGTTATAAATATATATATATATAGATAGATAGATAGATTTCTATAGTTATATATCTATAGATGTAGATACATAAAGATACAGATAAACAGATATGTGTCTAAATATATAAACAACCTGTTAAGTCCATATAACATCTCTCTCCCTCTCTCTCTCTCTCTCTCTCTCACACACACACACACACACACACACATTTCAAGGATGACCAGTTGGCATTGAATAGCCAATCCAATTTGGGAGCTCTCCCTGGGGACTAATCCTGTTTCTGTTATTATTCCACAGTTTTATGTACTGTCTTGCCTATTTTGGGAGCTGTGTGAGAGTTCTGCTGTATTATTATAAGATCTAAACACAGATGACACTGATAGACAGCCTATTGTGATTTTAGATTTTATGTTCCATACATGAGGCTGATGGTCACCTTGTTGACTTTACTCTTTCATTATGAAAGAATTATTCAAATATTTTTGAACAGTATTTGAGAAATAGGATGAGAAAATAGTCACAATACACTTATTTGAGAAAGACTAGCAAGAAACTGAATCTATTCTTTTAGTCACTCACTATACAGGGGCTTCATTTCTTTTTTGATGCTTTGATTTTTAACACCATTTGGCCCTGTCTGACCAGCCCATATTCTACTGATTTCTTCCAAGAATGGTTATTTTTCTTGTTTGAGTTCTTGTCATTCTCTGTAATTCATAGGATTTTGTCCTTTTCCCGGCTCTGTGGACTTTTTTTTTTTTTTGGTATGTTCCTTGTCATTCCCAAGATCATGTACTCTTTCAACTTACACTCTTGCCCTGGGTGGTCTAAGTTCTTGCCTCTCATATGTTATTAAGCATCAAGCATTATCAACATCTACAAGATCTTACTGTTGAAGAACCTTCATCCCAGACATGAAACATCAAATCTGCACTTTTGTAAGATCCCTGGGTGATTCCTTTATGTACACATTGCAGCTTAAGGAACATTATTATAATTCAATATTCCACCCAGCCATGCCACATGATACTTTGTGTGTATTTAGTCCTTCATAACCTTATCTTGTTGGACAGAGTTGTGTTTTTGTGTCTGTGGCATCCACTGATGAGTAATAGAAGTCTATAAAAGACAGTACAGCTTGGCTGCATATACTGATGCAAACCAACAGCATCACTGAAAAATGAAAGCAAGATGACTACTGTACATACAAAGCAAGCCTATTCTATGTAGCAAATTCTGGGCCAGCCAATGATACATGGTGAGACTTTGGTCGATAATGAAATCAATGAATGTATGAATGAGTGTGTTCAAAACAAGCCTGTTATCCTTCTTTTTTGAACTTGCACAACTAGTTAATGGAAAAAACAAACTAAAGTATTTTTCTCTGTAAAATGAATTACTTACTTTATGTAAAACATAATTTAAATAAAATGATACTAAAGTATTTAATTCTTAATTGTCTAAGGTTTAGAGGTCCCAGAAAGAATTTATATAGAAAACAAAATATTTATTTTGTCATGTTTGGTTGTTATCTACTGAGAGACACAGGAAGTAGATCAAAAGAGTAGGGGAGTTAGAGAGCAACTGGAAGGTGTGCAGGGAGGGGAAACTATAATCTGGACATAGTGCATGAGAAAATCATCTATAATCAATGAAGGAAAAATTGTAAAAACAAAATGTGACTAAATGACAATAGTTTTCCTTAATTCTCTACTTATTTAGAGAATCACTTACCCTTAATTAGGGTTCTCAATCTTTCCTTAATACAGTTCCTCATGTTGTCGTAATCCCAACCATAAAATTATTTCGTTGTTCCTTCATAACTCCAATTTCTTGCTTCTATAAATCACAATGTAAATATTTTTTTTAAGATAGACAGTTGCCAAAGGGGACACAGCCTACAGGTTGAGAATTTCTAGGAACTAAAGACTATCAAATTTCAGTATTCAGCCACCTTTTCTGTTATAAAATCAGTAAATGAATGGAGAAAAATTACAAACCCTGTAGATAACGTAGATATAATTTAGGTAATGTCAGAATGCCATCACCCCCGTACATAAGCAACAGATACATGTCAACCAAGACTGGCAGCCCATGCAATATTAGTATTCTGTATTTCAGTAAGAAAAGACGCTATCCATTCCACTGGCAAGATAAAATGCAAAAGATTTCATTTATATTGTAGAAGGTCTAACAATTACCATTGAATTGCTAGAACTGAATCACACATGTCCCACCGGTACAGAGTCCAATGACAGTTTAATTTTTAGTGAAAAATATTTCATTCTCATTCCAAATGTCAGAACATCTTCACAGTCATGTCACGGAAAGGACTTTCCCACACCTTTTCTCTGAGGTGAAGGTCCAAATGTATGCATTCCCATTTAGCTGAGAAATTCTCAGGTGAACTTTTTATGCTCTGCCTGCTTCGTTCTCTTAAAAAAAAAAAAAAAAAAAAAAAAAAAAAAAAAAAAAAAAAGCTTAGCAATTGACATCCTTCATCTTGATACGCTCTACAAAGTGCATAGAACAAAAGAGCTATGCTTCTAGAAGGTGATTGTGATATCCCCACTGTGTTCCTGGTAATATTAAAGCTAGCATCTGATATTTATAGAGAGTTTCCATGTTTATCATTTTATACTATTTATATCATGAAATCTATGTGAAGACTTAAAAGCTCTTAGCTAGGAATATACTACTCACTAGTCTCTAACTCCAAAGTCAGGGTTTTTCACCACTTTCGCCATATTGTATAGAAATTTCTGTTTTATTTACAACTCTCTGATTTGGAGAAGAGTTTATAAAAGAAGGATTTCATCCCCTCTGCACTTTGAGAGAGTAAATTTTCTTCTCAGGAATGTCAAAAGGAGAGACTCAGTCTGAGAAATAATGAAAATGATGACAACCGAGTGATCTCTGTGGAGGAGAGGAAAATTGATTACCATGGCATCAGGGTTCAGTCATAGGAGGGCTCCCAGAATCCCAGGTAGAGGTTTGATTTTTGAGCATTGTGTGAATCCTTCCTCATGCCCTAGGATTAGACCAAGACAAACCCACTCTCCTCTAATAAGGACAGGCTTTTCCATTCCTGTTTCCCTGGGCTGCAAAATGATGATTGACCACCCCCTCCTCCAACTTCCCACTCCTCCAGCTAGACACATGAGTGTTTCCAGCTGCGAAAAGGAATTTTTCACACACTGCCGGAGTCCTCACCCTGAGCAGACACAGCATCCTCCTAGTGTATAGGCTTACTGAGTGAAATCACTGCTGCTGACAGGATCCACATTTCCAATCTATATTCATCCACACAGCATCGTATCTTCTTGGGGAGGGCATTGTCATACAGCTGAAGCTTGTGTTCTGGCAGGTTTTTATCTTGCTAGTCTATCATTACAATCCCAACTGAACCAGAAGGCCTCAGGGATTTTCTGTTGCTCTCAGTCAATCAGGATGGCAGTTACTGGCTTTTCCTAAGACGCTCATCCAAAGGAGGCAGTCACTGGATGGGCTTCCGACATTTTCATCTCTACCTCTTCATACTCATGAACAAGCTAGAATAATTGATAGAAAAATATAGTGAGATGTTGGATTTGCAGTATTTGACCAGGCTATACGTTTGTAAATTTCTTGACTTCTTTCTTGCTGCAATTTAATGAACTGCCATGAAAACCTTAAAGTTTAAAAACTTTACCAGATGTACCCCTGCAGATCTGCATCTTCTCAAGGAGTCAATATTTAGATTTTGAGGAGGCAGAAATGATTCTCATGCTCTGTAATATATAGCAGGTCTAACTAGAAATATGATATGTTTGCTCCTTTAAGCACTGTTTAAAAGGTTTTATGGTAATTATTTCTGACATTTTATTTAATAAAAAAAACCATTTTATTTTTAATTGTGTATGTTTGTGTTTCTGTTTGTGTGTGTGTCTGTGTATGTCTGTATGTCTGTAATGACATTCATAGGGGTCTTCTTTAAGGGAGTGAGAGTCATACACACTGTTAATGTGAGCTGACCTTCCAGCCAAACTAGATGGAACTATTATGTCAGGTTCTTATCATATAGTGCTGGTTGTTCTAGAACTGCTACCTAGACCAGGCTGGCCTCAAGCTCACAGAGATCTGTTTGCAGAGTGCTGAGCTTGAAGGCATGAGTTATTACCCCCACTCTGCTATTTTCTCTGTGTGTGTTAAATGCAATGGAACATTGCAGAAGATTTGGAATACTGTGGAAGATTTCTGTAAACAGCCAGTATCTGGGTATTTGAGGTCATGTTCTCTGCCAGGTGCTTTCGGGCATAGTAAGTTAAGTCTTTCAGTAAGCAAGTTTTATGTTTGTTCAGTCATTTAATTTGCTAGCCATCAGGGGGAGGAGAGGCCCTTAGGCCGGAGGGTGTTAGATGACCGAATATAGAAGAATGCCAAGGAGAGAAGCCGAGAGTGGGTGGGTGGGTGGGTGGGGGAATACCCCCATAGAGGCAGAGAGAAGGGGGAGGGAATAGGGAGGTTCCAAAGAGGAGATCTGGAAAGGGGGAAACATTTGAAATGTAAATAGATTATCAAAAATAAATAAATAAAATAAAAAATAAATAAATCACCCTCTGTATACATACTGAGTTCCAGTAATCACCCTCTGGAACTTACTAAGTTCCAGTTATGGACAAAATACTTCTCTCTCCCCAACAATGGTACAAGACAGACACACCCCCTATTTTGAGTCTGAGATATAAGCTCTTCTGAGAGGTGGGCAAAAATAGAATAAAATTCACACACACACACACACACACACACACACACACACACCATAATGCAAATATGATCAACACTGAGAATCGAAAGAATGAAAGGCCATCTGAGATAAAAGCAGAGGTAAGTAAACTAGGTAAAATATTACAGAAAGATTTCTAGAATTGAAATTTTACAATGAGATTTCAAAAGTTAAGCATTAGAAGAATGTCATAGCATGTGCCCAAGATTTTCATGGGAGAAACATCAGATGCAATAAAGTACTAGACAAATGTCAGAGTCAATAGAGGAAGGGGGGATATACAAATAATTTCACACCCTCTAAAATTTTTCAGAAAAAAAATAAGTACATCATGAACAAATTTAAAATTTGAGAAAAATGATTTTCCAAACAGAGGACAATTGATGGTCTAAGAATTAATCAGGATTTAGATATAGTACAGGTATAATTAAATGGCTTTTATTTTGTTCTTCTTTAAAAGAAATGTAAGTTATTTAAGGATTTCCATACAATTTAGTATGGTTCTGAACGAAGAGAAGCAGAGAAGCAAAGCTCTTTATGCCAGTTTAAACTAGAAATGTAGTGCTTCCAAATTTCCTATCAAGAATCTTCTATAAAAGTAATTAGTAAAACATAAAATATTATTTCATTTAGTCTAATCTGTTGCTGATGTAATAATATTTTACATATAAAGAAAATTAAGTTACATACAGTTATTGCCATGGAAAGCAAAGCAATCAAATTAGAAGTATGCAGGTCATATGACTAAAAGAAAGAACAAAAACGTTTGTTCCCTCTAAGAACTTCTAGGTGTTTATTCATTTGTTTATTGTCTGTTTTCATTGAAAATAGATTCTTCTCTTAAGCAATCTATTCCAACCACAGTTTCCTCTCCCTCCACTTTTCCCAGCTCCCCTCCCACCTCTCTACTCCCCCAGATCCATGAACCCCCTTCACTTTTCTTCAGAAAAGAGCTAGTCTCCATGAGACAACAAACAATCCCAACAGAACAAGATATAAGCAGACCAGGCAAAAGCCCTCATATTTAGGCTGGACAAGGCAATTTAAGAGGCAGAAAAGAGTCCCAAGAGCAGGAATGGGTCTCTAACTGTTGTTGCTTGCTGTTGATATATTATTATATCCTGGAAACATATTTACTTTTAGAAAAATGATAAAAAATGTAGCTACCCAGAAACACCGTGGAGTATGTATCTGCATTGTTCATTACTTAAATTGCCATATAGCAAATATTTTGCTTATCTGGCATTTAATTTCTCATGATTAGAAAGAACATACATAATGTACAGTGATTACTGCTTCAATCCATACTAGCACTGAAATTCACTAGCCAATTAATGATATTCAGAATATGTTGTTAATAATGTGCCCCTGAATTTGGTCATTTAAACCCAGAGCAGCAGATTTTTGTGCTAGAATGTATGTGTACTCAAGAAAAAACTAATTCTAGAGCCTGCTAATACCAGCATTATTAAAAACCTTTTTCTTGTTTTACTTTTTGAATGTAATTAGAAATTTGCTTTAAAATCCCCACTGACATGAAATGTTAATATTGGTGCAGTTAATGAAATGCTAATATTTATGAATTAATTGGTGAAAATCTTGATGAAAGGAAGCTAACTGAGATCATTTATGCAGAATCTACTAGAGGATATGGGTTGTCCTTAGTGATTTGTTCATTTTGCTTTCGGAATATTTTTTAGAAAAATAGTCGGTGATATTTCAGAAAATATTTGGTTCAGACAGTTCTCCTGGACAAAGTTAACAGGTTATTCTACCACATAAATATTAACTGGATATATTACAGATGATAATGTTTAGGTGATAATTCAAATATAATGTCTTATTTTTGCAGGGCAGTTTCCATTTTGGAGCATTCTACTACCTTGGATCTAGCTACTAAGTCCTAGTCAGCCTCATGCTCTATCTTATTTTAGGATTAGGTGATATTTATTGAATAGTCCCATGACTTTGGGTTCATGTGACTTCATGAATGTTAGTCATATCCATCATTTCTCAACCTTTGTGTGTGTGTAAGGGGATGTAGAGATGTGTGGTGAATGTGTGTTAACATGTTTTTGTGTGGGGGTACATGTGTCTGAAGGTGTGCATATATTTTCTGTGATGATGTGTAGAGATCAGACATCAACAACACAATGTGTCTTTTGATGTTCCTCTCCATCTTGTTTTTATTTGTTTGTTTGTTTGTTTGTTTGTTTAGTTCGTGACAAGTCCTCTCCAGTGAACTTGGACCTCATGCAATAGACTGACTGGTCAGTTAACTATGGGGATCTCCCTGTCTATTCTATCCCGTTACTGTAGCTACGGATGCCCACAGCTCTGCCTGGCTCTCTTCTGTTTAACCTGAATGCTAGATATCCCAATTCAGATTGCCATGCTTGCATGGCCAGCATTTTGCCAGCAGTGAGTCCCTGAGCTCTACTTTACCTTCTCTTTCATATCCATTTTCTATCCATAAGGGCAAGCATCTTTCTCTAGCATATTTGCAACATGTCTGATATCCCTCTCTTAGTGACAGAATTTCACCATCCTTTATTCTGTGGGAAAACAAAGAGAGGCTCCCTGTCTCAGGTTTCATGAGGTGCCGCAAACTTGTTGAAGTAAACTAGTGTGTCCCCACAGAGCTTATTTGTAAAACTGTTTGCAGTGTTTTGAACTAGATAGAACATTCTGTGTCCTTTCAGCTCGCTTACCATCTTAAAGGTGTCTTAGATAAAACAGATATCATAGCAAATATTCTTGACAGCTTTTTGTCTTGGTTCTATAAATTTTTTATTGTTGCTACATCTGTGCACCAGGAATTTAACACCTTTTTGTTTCCTTGTCCCACTATTGACAACTTCTCTTTGGGGGTAGAATTGGCCTCCTGAGGGTTTAGCAACAAATCAAGGACTTGTAGGTGTCAAAAATAAAAGAAATGAGTAGGCCCGTAGTCAGGCTTGACACTGTGTATTTTCATGAGTTGGTTTTATTCTAAAACTAGAACATTTTGTAGAAGTTAAATTAAAAACCCTTGAGGTGGAGAGATGATTCTGCATGTAAAGGGCTTTTGTTGCAGGCTTGATGACCTCAGTTCAATCCCTGCAACCTATGGAACAGTGGATAGAAGAGATGACTCAATAATGCTCTTCTTCAACCTCGCACACACATACCATGGCATTCACACCTATATCCACATATCATACATGAAGTTAATCCTCATCATCATCTTCATCATTATCAACCACCACCACAACAATAATGACAATTATTATTAAAGAAATCAGGAAAATAGGCAAGTTAAATGTAAGCATGAAACTATGCCTTTGCAAATACCTTTTGTTTGGCATGTACACTTGTGTGTAGTATATGTGAAAATTGGTATGTGTGTTCACCTGGGGACGGGTGCATGTGCAGGAGAGGCTCATCTAAAGCCTGTGCAGATACATCTACATGTGAAAGTGATGTCTGACACTTTCCATGATTGCTCTCTATTCTCTCATTGAGTCAAAACCCAATCAATTTTGGCTAGTCAATTCTGGCTAGTGTCACTCACCTTGCCCTGAGGATCCCTTGTTTCTGCCTCTTAAATGTGGGACAACAAGTTATCACTCATCCTTGGACTTTAGGTGGATTTTGGGGGGTTAGATTTCTGGTTTTTATGGTTGTCAGGCAACCATCTTGTCAGCCTCTATAAATTCTTTAACAGAGGTTTCAAATAGCATTATACTTCAGGCTGACTGAGTCAAAACTTTCCCATTAAGAAGAATGATATGAAGTTCTTGCTCCCTTTTGTGATTCCACTCTTTTCTAGCTTCAGTAATCCTCCACTACACTCCAAGCTACTACCAAAGGAACTTAATCCTGTGTGTTGTATGCACAAACCATTTTTTAATAGTCATTCTTCCAAACACATGTGAATACATATAGAAAATGTACTTAAAAATGGTACAGAAAATTATTCATATCATATGTCACAATATGAACATGAAAGAAATTCTGACATGCACAATAACGTGGATGGAACCAGAGGGTACTGAGTGTAGTATCTGAGATACACAAACTCATAGAAGCTCAAAGCAGAATGATACTAGACAGGAGTATTGGTCAAAGGATAGAGACTTTCCACTGTTAAATAAGTGAATTTGGGATTGCAATAGACAATATGGATTATAGTTAACAAAACTAGGATATACTTGAAATGTTGCTGAACATATAAACTGTAAATTATTTCAACACACATGTATACATGAAAAGCATGTGTGGTTATTGACATATAACCACAGATGGCTCTGCCAACTAAGTTACATTAGGGAGAGTTGTCAGTCACATCTTACACTTTAAATTTCAGCCACAATACCTCTGTAAAGTTGGATATCAGGTTTCAAAACTATAAGCATTTCCATTACTATATCTTACCATGAAGTCAATCAATAGCCTACAAGGAATCAAATACGCATTTAAAAATTTTTTTGCATGTGGGGTGTGTATGTGTGTGTGTGTGTGTGTGTGTGTGTGTGTGTGTGTGTATGTAAGAAATGTATTTGTATCTTATAAGACATTTGTGAAGGCCATGAAGCAACCTCAAGTCTTGGTCTTTACCTTCATTCTTATTTGAGACAAGCTCTCCATGTTTTTTTTTATACTGTGTATAGGCAGGTTAGGTGGCCCACAAGCTTCTGGGATTTTTCTGTCTGTACCTCTCATCTTGCTGCAGGATCTTTGGAATTATAGCTATATGCTACTTTGCATCTCTGTGTAGTTTTATGTGAGTTGTAGGGAGTTAAACACAGGCTGATATACCTGAACGGCCATGGCTTTAACTAAACCATCTCCCTATTCACCTTCCTTGGGGATTTTAATTAAGATTTTCTAGAGATGAATTTAGTACAAATATTTTTTTTAATTGTTTTGAGACAAAAAAATGAAAGTAATGCTGAAATCAGTTTCCATAAGGCTAGAAGTAATAGGGCCACACATGCATGTAAATTACAATTAGTAGACAGAAATATTAAGAATTAATGACTGCAAAATATCTGTTTCTCATAGGAGGTATACCTAAAGAAAACAGGCATGTTAAGTCTGCAGAGATGAAGAGAAGGAGATGTTCACCAAGACTTCAATGAGTCTGGGGTGGGGCTCTGGGAATGTGGTCCAGCAACGGCTGTGATATATTAGCTTTGAAGTTTTCCCACTGATACAAAAGGAGGCAGGTACTGATGTAAGGTAAAAGAGAAAATACAAATCAGGCCATGAAAGCAATAAATGGGATTCTTTATCTCCATGGCATTCTTCTGTACAGCTAGAGTACCCTATTCTTATCTAGAGACCCCTTTCTCCCTCAGTCCAAGGATGATATCCCTTGGACTAGAGGAGTGTAAAGCAAGGATCATTAAGACCCTGTGCAGAGAAAAGAAAATATGGAGAGGAAATGTGAAGGAAGTCAGTATTTGAAGCCTTCATTTGTATGTATGCCCTATACAACCCTTGTGACTGCCCACTGACAGTCCCTAACAGGCTAGAAGCACATGACCAAATGTACAACTTATCCAAAGTCTGAAAATGATGGAGGTGCCAATATGTATTTCATTCTTCCAAAACTCTGTTACAGTGAGATAGATAATAGGAGTAAAGCAATAGTAAATATATAATATTCACCTTGGATTTAAATTCCAGGTGTCAGTATATTTTTATTTACTTCATTCATTCATTCATTCATTCATTGTTTTAAAGGAAGAAGTGAGTATTTGTTTATGGAGTCAGGTACTTTTCCATCTAGAAAGAGATATTACTAAGCAAGATGAATATTCTGTACCAGTACTATAGCTGGGAAGGATGATTGATAATTTCAGTTTCTATTGTTATCTGTGAAAGAAGCCCTGATTTAACATGGTGTGGGAGAAGAGCATCCCTTGGGGATGATGCTCAACATGAAACCTGAAGCATCATCTCAGATAGTATCTGAAGAAGTTAAACCAAGAGACAAGCATTGGCATTTTCTAATTTTAGCATCTAGCTGGCGGTGTGTTTAATTGGCCAGAGATGGGGTAAAATGGAAATGCTCCCCCCTGCCTCTGTACTGATTTAAACAGTTTTCTGTAGCATTAGCTGTAAATGACAAGACCTAACTGACAATTTCTTTCTTGTTTGGGCTTCATTTAAACTTCTGGATGGTATTAAGAAGTTATTAGAGATTAATCTCCAATTAGGTATTCTGATAGCCCAAGAAATTGTCAAAGGGTCCCTATGGCTATACTTTTTTAAGATTAAAGAGATATTGAATTAATAATATTTTGCCGTCTCTTCAGACCTTTAAACTCCTGTGAGTGATGTCCAATCATTTAGCCCACTTAAACAGAATGTCACACTGTGAGTCTTCTATTCTGAATAGGTCACCATAGGCGACTGCTCATTAGCGTTGAGTGTCCATTTCAGGAGCTGCAGCAGCCACTCAGCCCCCATGTTTTAAGAAAACAAGCAGGGATCATTTTTTCCCTCCCAAATGGACAGGCTATGAAGACAGTGCCGTATGCCATTATTTTGACTAAAAGTGCCATCCAGGCTCACTAGTGTTGTACAATACTCCAACATAAGGCCATAAAATCATATTGGGATAGTAAGTGAGGCTTGTGGCATCCTTCCCAGACCCATCTGGAGTGCTGTGCACTGTCCAGGACACTATTGAAATCAGGAGTGGCTGGGCCAGGCAGCTGTGATGTACCTGGGATTTTTATCCAAGAAAGTGAGATACGAAAGTATTAACCAAGCAGTACCATGAAGACAAGGAATGTATTGCCTAAAATAAGGCTGCCTTACATTGTTATACTGAGAAGCTGAACATTTCTTTTCATTTTTTAACAAAATGGTATTGTTTTACTATAAAATTTTACTACCAATTTTGCATTTATTACTGTAAATTAGCCTTTGCCATTTCTCTGTGGTTTTTGTAAGTACATCATATGTATAATTTGTGCCTATGTCAGGAGCAACTGCAACTCTAGCAAGTAATCTTTAGCCGTTTCCTGACTATTAAGCATAAATTAGGTATTTCTAGAGAGTGGTGCTGTAATTAAAAACCAAAACAAAACTCATTTATGAGTTTACATTGCATGACTTTATAGACATGCTTTTACTTCCCAGGATTCCTTCACCATTCTGGAATGAAATCATTAATTTTATTGGCCTTTAGTGAACTTCTTCCTTTATGTCAACTTTTCTGGAGTTTTCTGTGACTGCCTGGAGATAACTTATCTGGAGATAACTCACTTTTCTGAGTCTGGGGTAGATGGATATATGACCAAGGTTACACCAAGTTAAACTTCCCTTATTACATATTTAAATTTTAAGCCATCAATAAAGATGGAAAATGGTTTGTCCTGAGTCCTTCCTGTACAAAAGTAAAGACAGTACCTCATTGCATCTTCTGCTTTGAGCTCTCTGAATACTGTTGTGACAACTTCTAATTCAGACAAAGCACATCTCTCTCTGAGGTCCTGTTCTGTGTTCTTCCAAGATAGCCCCTTTTATGTGAACCAGTTGCTTCGGCTTTACTCTGTAAACATCAGTTGATACCATGAGGCCAAGACCTCCTAGCCTACTACTGTATGCAGAGTTCCAGCTAGTTGGAAAGCAGGAATGACAGGATTACTTGAGCCTCGAGGTACCAGAACAGCATGGCAGCAAGGTAAAGACCTGTTTCTGAACCAAACGGAACATCACCCTTGCGTTCAGATTGTGATGCCAGAGGCAATTATAATATTAAAGTGTATTGGGAGACTGAGGCCATTGAAAAACTTCAGTAGGGAATCTGAATTAGGAAGTCTTTTGGAATGGCTCTCTAGGATTTGTCATCTGATGGCAAGCACAACACTAGTCTACTGCTCCAACATCAGGACTGTATCTTCTTCGTATCTCTTTGCCTTATGTGTAAGGCCATAGGAGGGGCTAGGACATGGCCTTCCTGCTGGTTCTTTCAGTCTCTCTTTCCACTTTGAATTAGGTGCTCCTTTTGCAACCATGCTTGTCTTTAAATTCTCTGTTCTCTTGCCATAGCCTTCCAAGTGCTGGGATCATAAGCACATAGTGCCAGATTTCACTGGAGGTCTTATTTGGTTCGATCATCTCGAACTGTTTTATTTCTAAAACCATGGTCAAAAAAAGTGTTAAATATTACACAATCTAAGAAGGAAAAAATAAAAGTTGAGTTGTTTTGAGAATATATTAGAAAAGTAGATACGCTATTAGTTAAAACTTATCTCAAGTATTCTGTTTCTTTACTTTGTCTTTACTTTTGAGAGATGTTTGAAATATGCATGGCTTTAGAGCAAGCAAACTATGTAGTGCTTTGTAGATGGAGACAAATGTGAGTTACTAAGGCAAATGCACACCTAACATTTCAACTGCAAAATTTACTTTGGGTAAAGGAAACGATTTTGGGAGAAAGAAATCTAACAGATATGGATTAACATTGGCAACACAACTTGATGTGTTCTACTATTGTGTTTTATAAACTTGAATTGGGACATCTCCAATAAGAGAAGGTAAAACCTTTTAAGTTTTAATCGAAATAACTTCGCACTTAATTCATAACTGGCAATCGAAATGCTAAAAGGATAGATGCATACAAATATATTTATCATTTATTTGTTTAACTGATCTCCCAGTTTCTTAGTACTTTAAAAAGTATATAAAATAGAGGTCTCAAACCAAATCAATTGTCATAAGTCCATTACACCTACAAAGCCCACTCATGTCTGTAGGTGTGCTGTGCCCTGTGTCTATGCCTGCACCATCTCTACCTCCCACTTTAATGCTAGTACATTATTGCCAAGTGAGCCTTCAGGATGATATCTATTGTAATCATTGTTCTTTGGATTTATTATCTCTTTACCATCTCATCATAACTTAGTTTTGCCCTGTCATTTGGTCTTATATACAAACACAATTGTGAACTTTAGTGGACTTTCCTTGCCTATGTGATTCGGATGCTATTTTGGGAAAATATGGATCGTATATTTCTGGTACTCTATAGTATTGCATACATCAATAGAACATAATTATGTATCAATATAATCATCCTCATCATCCAAAGATCAACATAAGGAATAATACAAGACATACAAAATTACAGTACATTATCATCTTAAAAGAAAGACCACCTGTGGCCAAGCTAGTCCCCTATTAAATAATTCCACTTACTTCATGCATGTCTTCATTCCACTCTATTCCTTTTCAAATAACATTAAACTTCTGGCCTTAGAATTTACAGATATTAATATTCTAACCCTGGTTTAATCCTTTAAATTTATATAATGTAGCTGATAGTGACACGTCTTACACACTTCCAAGGCCACAAAACAACACTCTTACAGTAATAGGGGGCATAGTATTGCATTCTTGTTCATTTGGCTTTTGTTCCTAGTGTCACAGTATTACTTCATCACTTGCTGGCTAATTCTGTTTATCTTGCTAAACAGCTTACATGTCCTTAACCCATCTCAAACGTAAGCAAAGAACACCCTTAAACAGATCACCCAGGCTCGGCTTCTACCATGAATTTCCCATGCATGAAAGGGAGCCTTGCTAACCTATTTCCTGAGACCGTCTTTCCTGCCCAAGGTTGCATTCCAGGCTCATGATGCCCTCTCACCTGTGGAAGGACAACTCTCACCACATAGCCTTGACTGAACCTTCTCATAGTTCCCTTAAAAGCTGAGCAAATGTAATCCTTTGTTGTCATCTCACATGGCTTGTTAAAACATCAATTTTACAATTTTATACAATTTTCATAATTTTATAAAATAAATCAACACTGACTGTATTTGTTTTCCAAAATATTAGCTATGACTTTGATCCTACATGAAGAGGTTTTATGTTACCTCTCCTTTCAGTCTCATATTTAAATAATGATTACCTAGGACAATTAGGGTGTGATTAATATAAAAATAAAGGCATAAATGGATGTGTGAATGCATATAATGTGTCTCCATTTCACTAGTTATGAGATGGTTTTCCACACATGTATTCAGAAATGCAGTTCATATAATGGACTCACAGTTCAGATCATCACATTTTTATATTTCACAATTGTAGGGGAAAAATGACAGGAATTAATAAAAAGCCAGGCGCAATTCCAAAAGCTCATTTAGCCAGTATTTTTCTCTGGCTTCCACCAAAGTGTGACTAACAAATACAATGACACTTTATTCTCCCCATTTAAGATTTGCTCATTAACCTACAGCGGAGGTTTTATTGAGCTGTGAAATTATTGAAAGCGGTCGTCTCCAAACATTAGTGGACATGAGAATCAACTGAGAAAATGGTTAATAATGTATATTTATGACCCTAGACATCAGATTTGCTCAGGAAGTGCCAAGTTCCAGAAAGAAGCTTTGTAAAAAAAAAAAAAAAAAAAAACCTCTTTGTCACTCTCTTCAAGGGATTCTCTTTCTGCCATTAAAAAATACTCTTAAGTTTCCATGTAGTTATTGAAATGAGGCATAAATAGCCAGATGTAGAATATTGAAAAGGTGCTTACACACACACATATACCACACATATATACCACGTATACACAAGCATATAAAGCACACATGCACAAAGATCCCATCCATACTGCAAACATACCACATGCAAAGCACACACAACACAGATTCTATGCCACACCATGACGTTGGCATATGCACCTTTCCCGCCCACACAGAGAATACTCACCACCATCCCACATCCCCACTAAGAGTATGAAGAGATGGCTAAAGAAAACTACATATTTCAATATCTGACAACAAACAAAAGACCTGACTACCAGGCAGCAATGGCCATGGGACAGAATTTGTCATTTGCTTTAGAAAAAAATATTAAACAATGTCTAAGAAAAAATAGCAAGTCAGAGGAAGAGACAAATTAAGAGCATGTAGTATCTTGAAAGGTATTTCTCCCAGATAAAAACATAATTCAATCTCTGTGATTATTTCTAATACTCCCCCACTTCCTATTATCTGTCTGCCTTTGTTTAAAGGGATTGTTCCTAAGAGTATAATTGGGCACCAGTGGCCTGACATATGGTGAAATTCAATTGGTTGTGGAACATTTGGATAAAAGAGAGATATGTTCACCTCATATGAATTTGTTATTTCAGAAATATTGTCCAACCAAATAAATAAATGACTCAATTTGGTGCACAGAAATATCCTTGAATTCATTTATCCTAAGCTGTGTTAGCACTTTTAAACAAATTGTCGTTCAGGTTCATGGCCTTCATGCACTCACTGGGTCATAACAAAAGCCATACATGCATTTGTAAACAGTAGCTGACATACATAACCCACATGAGTTTCCTGTCTCCATAAAAACATCATTGTGTAATAGCATTGTGAATCTCTATCTCCCTTTCTTCCTCTCCCTCTCCCTCTCTCTCTCCCTCTCTCTTCTTTCTCCCTCTCCCTCTCTCGTCTCTCTCCCTCTCCCTCTCCCTTTCCCTCTCTCTCTCTTCCCCACCCCTCTCTGTGTGTGTGTGCATTATTTGCAATTTCTCTTTGGAACTACATCTGATATTTTATATTTTGTACTAGAATGTTAGCATGGTTTAGTGTGGACCGAGCTCTCATGCTGTGTATGTGAGGTGATTAGAATATTTTGGCTTCCTGAACCTACCCAGTGAGTCAGCCAAGATAGAAACATTAATTGGAATATATGGGTGCACTCTGATTTTTATGGCATATCCTTAGAGATGACATGATTGGCCAAGAAAGCATCTTTAGGATTCATGTGTTTTAATTAAGAAATAAGGCTCTCCATGAGTCTCATTTCTGGCTCAGACTATTATTCTAATTCCTTTTAAAAATCTAATAATTAGCATATGTACACGTTAAGTATTTTAATCTGGGCATGTTTTGCAGATTTAGTGGTTCATCACAAATTAAATGCAAAAGAAGACCAGGAAGTGCAAATAATGTTCTGGCTATTACAGATATATAGATAACTGGTAGACAGACAGAAAAACAAGATAATAGAAAAATAGAAGATAGTTGACAGATAGATGATATATAGATGATAGATTGACTGAGAGAGATAGAGACAGATACAAAGATACAAAGATAGACAGACAGACAGACTGACAGACAGACAGATAAGTATTTTTGGTTTTTCAAGACAGGGTTTATCTATGTAGCTCTGGCTGTCCTGAAAAATCTTTCTGTATATCATGATGGTCTCACATATCACTTCTTAGCTAGATTCTTTTTTTTTTTCCTTCCATTTATTGGATATTATTTATTTACATTTCAAATGTAAATTTACATTTCCTCTTTCCATATCTTCCTTCTGGAAACCCCCTATCCCAACCCCTCTCCCCATGCCTCTATGAGGGTGCTCCACCACCCATCAACTCCTGTCTTCCCTCCCTAGCATTCCCCTACACTGAGGCATCGAACACCCTCCCGCCCAAGGTCCTTTCCTCTCACTAATGTCCAACAAGGCACTTTTCTGCCACATATGTGGCAAGCACCATGGGTCCCTCCATATGTACTCTTTGGTTGGTGGTCTAGACCCCGGGAGCTCAAGGGGATCTGGCTGGTTGACACTGTTGCTCGCCCCATGTGGCTGCAAATCCCTCAGTTCCTTCAGTCCCTTCTCCAACTCCTCTATTGGAGTCCTCTTGCTCAGTCCAGTGGTTGGCTGTATCTGCCTCTGTATTTGTCAGACTCTGGTAGAGCCTCTCAGGAGAGAGCCATATCAAGCTC
This sequence comes from Rhynchomys soricoides, assembly GCA_019843965.1. Taxonomy (NCBI): domain Eukaryota; kingdom Metazoa; phylum Chordata; class Mammalia; order Rodentia; family Muridae; genus Rhynchomys; species Rhynchomys soricoides. The sequence goes on from JADRCH010000008.1 coordinate 7,758,726, forward strand.
CTGTCAGCAAGCACTTCCAGGCATGCGCAATAGCATCCAGGTTTGGCGACTGTATATAAGATGGATCCCCAGGTGGAACAATCTTTGGATGGCCTTTTCTTCAGTCTCTGCTCCACACTTTGTCTCCATATTTCCCCCTGTGAGTACTTTATTCCCCCTTCTAAGAAGCACTGAAGCATCCACACTTGGGTATTCTGAGCTTTTGGGCTAATATCCACTTATTAGTGAGTGCATACCATGTGTGTTCTTTTGTGACTGGGTTACTTCACTCAGGATGGTATTTTCAAGTTCCATCCATTTGTCTAAGAATTTCATTAAGTCATTGTTTTTAATAGCTGTGTAGTATTCCATTGTGTTGAGGGACATCTGGGTTGTTTCCAGCTTCTGGCTATTATAAATAAGGTTGCTATAAACAAAGTGGAACATGTGTCCTTATTACATGTTGGAGCATCTTTTGGGTATACGCCCAGGAGTAGTATAGCTGGGTCCTCAGGTAGTACTATCTCCAATTTTCTGAGGAACCACCAGACTGATTTCCAGAGTGGTTGTACCAGCTTGCAATCCCACCAGCAATGAAGGAGTGTTCCTCTTTCTCCACATCCTTGCCAGCATCTGCTGCCACCTGAGTCTTTGAACTTAAAGGGAAAGATGTCTTTATTTAGTTTTGAATTCCTACCATGAGTTATGTAGTTAAGAAAGAGCATAGATTAGATTGTGTTGTTATCCTCCTTCCTACAAAATACAGCTAAATAGAATGCTAAAAATAAAAGGTGGGCATGATTATTACATGCTCATTTTATTGAAAGTGTCACTTGGAATTCTTTTTTCTCCCAATATCAACAGTAGAGTGCTTAGAGAACATGATAGGTAGATAGATAGATGATAGATAGATAGATAGATAGATAGATAAATAGATAGAGACAGAGAGAGGCTAGATGTGGAACTAGATGTGGAACTGATGGTGTAACAGAAATACACATTCTATTTAAAAATGCTTATAAATCCATGGGAACATCAAAGAATAATTTTAGATATTTCTATCATCGATGAAACTTTCAGAAACCCTCACAACAGCCATATTTGATTTGGTCTTAGCCTAGTGTGTATGTCCATTTGTATTTTTGGCACCAAGTATCCTGAAAAATGACTCACAGTCATTGCAAGATGCACAGCCATTGTTTTGCAATGAAGCCTGGGTTTTCATGGTTCTTACCAATACATAATACTCAGGGTTTTGTTTTTGTTTTCTAATGAAAAATGTTCTTTAGAATGGGCTCCTTTGTTCATAGTGAGTGTCAACTCAATTTTTTCCACAAAGAGGCTGTCTCCCCCTTGTATGCCTGTGCCCCTATAAACAAAAGGATAAATTTGATAGAAGTGAAAAAATTGACCTACTTCTAGGTATAAAGCTGCAACTGTCTATACCTTGTTAAAGAGGTTGATCTCTGACGAGCTCATCAAGGTTCACACTCTTACCTAAACAGGGCATGCCTATAGTCACAAAATAGTTTCACTTTGTACTGTGAAAATTGGAGCAAAAAAAGAAAAGCATCAGCATAGAGTCATCAGAACTGCATCTAGAGTTCTTTCTGGTGAAGGAAACAAATCTCTTCCCTAAGACACAGAAGCAAAGTAAAGAAGAGGACATCTGAATGCCATTCTCCATGCACTATTTTATAGAAAGATACATTCCCACAGTTCACTACCAATATGTGAGTGTGAGAGAAGAGTGTGTGATGCCCCTGTTTTTAAACACACTTTTGTTATTATACAGTTAGTTTAACAGAGACAAGAGATGCTTTAATTGGTGCTTTCGGATATATGGCATGCATCACTTTTTAAACAGAATAAAGGTTCCTCTCGTAAGTGTTTTGACATTTCCCCCCTTATTATTAGATGCATTACTAGTGGACTCACTGGAATGTAGGCTAGGCAGCATCCTGAATGAGGATCAAAATTAATCATGCTATCTGGAATTTAGTGACAAGCATTCGAATGCCACACAGAAAATGCCAGCATCTGCTTAATAGCATGTGCCCGCTGAAAGTCAGCTTGTGAGAGAAAGGAAAGAAAAGAGGAAAGCTTTCTTCCTGGAGATGGAGTCTGTATCTATGTGCTGCTAAATTCTGGGGAGCAGAGAAGCAGTTTTGAAGCTAATGTAGTTTTAAAATTACTAAATTTTATTACTAAATACAATTATGGAACTGCTAGCTGTTTATAGGGCTGCATGATTGTGAATTATATGTTTGGTGATTGTGAATACATAACATATTGTATTAAGTATGTTAAGCATCATTGAAACTATTAGATAGTAAGCTACCATTTATGTTAGGCAAAATATAATTATTAAGATTGAGATATGACCATTAAGACAAAATAATTAATATTAGCACTTTATATGCTCTAATTTCAGTTAAATGTTCAAGTTATTGACTGACCAGTGATTTATATGGTATTACCACAAAGAAATGTCAAACATAGGAGTATAGCCAATTTGTAAAACATCAGTTCACAAACCGAGAAATGTATGTCTTCACTATTTAAGAGAATTCTGCTGAAATGCAAGACAAATATTTCCTGAATTCACTTTGTCAAACCATACAACAAAATGCAGGGTCTTGTGTGTGAAACAAGGAAGCAAAACAGTTATGAGGATTGTTGTTGATTTTATTGTTATTATTGGTTTATTACTAACATTAGAAAAATGTAATCTAATTGCTCCACACATGTTAAATGGTTAAGAAAGGGATTTGTCTCATGTTGAATGTATGACAGTGTGTGTGTGTGTGTGTTGGCTTCAGCAGAAGAACTTACTGATCATGCAGGAGATCTGAGTTTCATTCCCAGCACCCATATCCAGTGGCTCCTCTACCTTCAGCTCCAGGAGGTCTGACAACCTTTTCTAGACTCTCTGGGCAACTGAACTAACACAAGCACAGACATGCACACCTCATGATTAAAACTACTTAAAAGAAGTTGTGTTCACTAGTGGGACTGGGGGTTTGAAGTGTGGTTGGCTCACTATGGATAAGGAACCCAGTCAGAAAGAACACTGGCAGGCAAAGCAAAGCTGTGTGACTCACATAGCTTTGTCAGCAGGTGTGTTTGGTGCATTCCTTCAAAGGATGGATCAGCTGACTGAGTGAAATTTCTATATCCACTCAGCTTGTCACACAGAAGAAATCCTGTGTAATGCAACCAAACCATTCCCCACCAGTTTCATTGGATCAAATAAGCATCTTCATAATAAATAAATAAATAAATAAATAAATAAATAAATAAGCAAGCCTTGTAGCAAAGCTGACTCAACCAGAGCCTATAAAGTCTTTTGTTATGAAGCCTCCAGTACTTATGTCACAAACTTGTCACATCAGAATGCTAACATTCACAGGATATGTGCTCCTGAGTTGCCCTTCCTTGTGCTGCAAAGATGTCACTCATTGAATCTTTGTGGAATGTCACAACTCTGGTTTAATTTACTCAAGTCTATGTAGAGCTGCCTTATTTGTTAGAGGATGGGATTTAGTCACAATGCTTATAGAACTATAATATAAATTTGAAAAGCTGAATTGACTAAGAACCATCCATTTCTATTTGGTGATAGTTAATGTTAACTCAGTAGACTTTGTTTGCCAAAACATGTGTGGCACACGTTCTAAGCACTTACATCATCTCCTGCTTACTTTGAGCTTACTGGATATGTGTGCGCTGCAGACCTTCCAGGAGTACATAATTTTATATAAGGATATTTTGCATCTCCAGATATTTAGTATCTGTGCTGTTTCATGATAAAACTTCTCCAAGGTTGTTACAAAATGATGACATTGAAGACTTAAAGCAGATATTTGTTTGGGAAATCTATTTAAGAAGTTGATGGAAACCATCAGTTCTCCTTTCTGATGAAGTTTAGACTAGAGGCCCTGAGGTTAATAGTCCAACAACTTTCTTCCCACCTACAGGTACCTACAGGTACAATTATTGTCTATTTCAGAACTGAGGACATGCAAGGAGGGCCATGGGTACAGATGGGAAGTGAGGAAAGATTTCTCTGCCCAGGCAACAACCTGCTCTACATGCTCCCTCCCACTTCCAGGCTTTGATTTTTACCTTCCTTTCACAAGATTTTGCTATCAGTTTTGTTTGGTCTTCCCTATGACACATCACATAAGGTACTAGGGCATGCATAAATTTAAATATCTAGACTATCTAAATCATTCTTAAACTGGATGAAAATAATGAAAGGCATGCAGGAGTGGCATAGAAACTACAGATGTTTCTATGGGAGTGGCAGATTAAGCAAATATCATTACAAGGCACCCAATAATTAAATCTGAATTTTAGAGAAGATTGCTTTTGTATCTAAAAATCAAATTTGAATAAGTGAGCTATACTTCAATGGTATCTCAACTTTTACACGAATATTCTCTTAGAGGCAGCTGTGATTGACTTGTCTCATTGATGGTTTTCCTTTCAGGATAACTTTTTCAGACAAGAAATTGTGATGTTTTCAAATGAACTGACAAAAATAATTAGTAAGTTGGTTTTGCTGCTGTTTCAGTTCCAGGAAGGAATAAAGTTTTAAGAGGGAGATTTTTCCACCTCTTCAAATGCCCTGCCGCCGAGACAGTAAAGTCAAAGTATCACAGACATTTATTCCTTTCTCCAGTTCAACATAGATTTAAATATTCTATGTGTGTGCCTTTATGAATGCCTATTTACACGTGAAATATAAGATTGCATATTGCTGGCCTCCTCTCTATCTCTAAAGCCCACATTCCTGCTGATAATTTCCCAAATAAAGAACAAAGCCTCAACATTTGGTAACCAGTACCAATGAGAATGTAAAAATGAACTCAGATTTAGCTAATCCTGTTGCACCTAAATGTCTCATTTTTCATACTTTTCAAACATGGCCTTCCAAAAATACACATTGCATAATGAACTTTAGAGAACCAATACTTCTTCCCTGGCATTTATTCATGTGATAAAGCTCGCAAAGCTATCTTTAATTATTACTGTATAGGATATCCCGTTATCTTTAATTATCACTACCGAATGGTTGCAAAATCAAATACTACTGGCAATCAAGAGTCATTATACAGTAGCATGATTGCATCTGTCCATATTAACAGATAAGCACAGAAAAATCAAAACAGTGTCTGATTTACCTACTAAAACTGTCTGAACAAAATATTGTATCTAGCGCTCTTAATATCATGCAATGACTTTGATCTGATTAAAGTCCAAAGAAACATAACCACAGATGCAAATGTTCTGGTGTTTCTGAAATTAATATTGCTGAATTCTGCTGGACTGAATTGCTGGAATCCTAGTGAAGCAGAAGTGATTATAGGCACGGTACAAACTTGTGATAGGAGGGTATCTAAATCTCTGAAGCCGCAGGTGCAGGATTATAGCAAAACCCCACTGAAACATTCAGTGTTCTGTCTAAATACCCCAGTACAAAATTAATTAGGCACTTGATCACATAATAAAGCTGTGATGGATGATCTAATGGAAACTAACATCTCAGAGTCAATAACAAACTTGATTCTCTTATTAGATGCAGCTGATTTTTGCTCTGTCATTTACAAGATTGTGTGCATAATAGAAGATGAAAAAAAAGAGGGGGGGTTCTATTTTGAAAATGAGAACTGAGTTACAGTATTTATCTCTGTTGGAAACTATAATGTGTAAGCAATGTAGAATTTGTAGATAGACATATCTGCAAGTAATTCTCTAAGATACTTGGCTGAAAGGCACATCAAAGGATGGAGAAATAATGAGACAGGCTCCAGCTGTCGGATTCCTACAGCTTTTGATTTGTGCATGACTAGGAACTCCAGGTTTTGATCCTGTGTTGATTATTTCTATGGCAGTGAAGTTGATTTGTGCATTATTTAAAAACAGACAGCCTCAGCAAACAAGGAAGAGTTTGCAAACTGTGTCTTGCAGGACATTTTGTGTCTGACATGTCCTTTCCTGCATTCCATTTTCCGGGCTCTCTGGATGTGCGTGGGTACCTGTGGAGGGACAGAGATTAAGCATGGAGGAAGTGAAGACTAGAGCTAATCAAGAGTTTTACAAAGAAACGGGGGTGAAATTGCAGCTGAAATATCCATGGGATCCTGGGAGCAGAAGATATGAGAATGCTACACATTCCATGTTGACTTTCAATTTTGTCAGACTGAAGTAAGAGAGGGGAAAGACACATGCTCTCTTTGAAACAAGTAATATTTGCTCAGTATAGAAACCTCATAGTTAAGATTTAACACAATCTCTTCAACCTTAGGAGCTCTTTTCCATGACCCACAACTTAAGGAAATCCCTCTTTAAAAGGTAGCCCATTGTCATTCCATGTTTCCTTAAAGAATTCATAAGTCCCTAACGAAGCAGTGGGAACATTTGCAAAATATTTTTTTTTCTTTTCAATACTCTATTTTATTTTTCTGGAGAGTTCTTTTTGTGTAGGTGTTTTTGGTCACAGCCATAAAGGGTAAATCAAAAGTCTTTGATTTCTGAAACAACCCAAGTTTTCGATAGGCTATTTTTATCCCCAACTCTTTTATAAGCAATTTAATGCTCAGAGATCAGGGTCTTCTTGACTGGGATTGTTGTTGGCTGATTCCATGATCACAAAAGCTTTTATTGGGGGTTTCTATTCACAAGAAAGAGAATCCCGTTGGTAAACAGACTTAACATATGTGTGCATGAGCATGCACATGTTACAACACACTTACAGAGGTCAGAAGGCAACTTGCTTGACTTGATTTTCTCCTTCCACCATTTGGTTCTGTTGATTAAAATCACACTGTCAAGTTTCTTTACCTACTGAACCATCTCACTTGACCTAATTTTCTCACCTGTTAGATACATAGATACAAGATCAAAATCAAATATACTAATGCCTACTCACAAACACAAAAACAATGGAAGCTTCATTTTATACTGGTCTAACAAAAAAGTATTTATGGTTACTTTTGTGAAATATAACTAATAGGTTTATTAACTCAAACATATCAATAATTAATACATGATTCTTAGAGTCCTTTGGAAACCATTGCTTGATTCAGTATTGATTCAAGGCTCTCCTTACCAAAAATCAATTCCTCTCAGTTGGTACGCATAGGATGTCAACATCTATTACTTTGATACCTTTTTCTTAAAATTTTTTTGAAAATTATAAGCAAGGTTTCCATTTTGTGGACCTAAGATGAGTGCATTGTAGAGGTCAAAGCTGTATTTAGGCTTTTGGGGAAGTACTGACAACTAAAGACAGGTTTCCTTTATAAGAAAAATCTCCTGATGGTGTTAGGCCTGGTAAAACAAGTCACTTTTGGAAAATTTAAGATACATCAAACATAGACTGGAGGGTTTTAAGAACAATGAATAACATAGGTGTTAATAAAAACATTAACTTGTCATGAACAACTACTAAAATTTAAAGCCACCTGTGCTAGAGTAAGGAAGTAGGTTGCCAGAACACCAAAGGAAACGCCTGAGGGCTTCATTAAAACTTTGAGAGAGATGTTGGGAGGGACAGAAAGAGGAAGGACCGGAGGAGAGAGAGAGTGGAGGGAGCTTTATATTAGCTACAGTTAGAAACCTGGTACCTGGCAGCCACTGGAACCATGTGTCTGCACATCCCCCATCCCCAGCCAGCTTTTCACTGCTTACAGAAAGGGAAGAGGTTTTGCAGGTAAGACTCACTACATCATTAGCTAACTCTGTCCTTGTATAAGGCTGGAGTCCAAAGAGAGGCTGAGAGTACATTCCAGAAACAGGTTCTCTTCTGCTAAAACGAGTTTGTAACTCTCTGAAATATTGAGTCCATCTCGATCAATATGATACCAAAGATATGGAGAGGATTTTAAACTTTTAGCTATGAGATATATAGCTACGAGACATATTTTCGTGGAAAATGTAATTACCAAAAGATACTATATCGATATATAAAAAGGAAATGTTAATTTGGTATCTCATGCTTTCCTGTGTTTGACACTTTCCTGTCCGTGTGTGTGTGTGTGTGTGTGTGTGCGTGTGCGTGTGCATGTGTGTGCATGCATGCACATCTTTGTGATTTTGCAAAAATGGAAGAAAGCATTATATAGGATAAGTGGAGATTATGCTACAGTAACAAGTAATATTTCACCGACTTAACAAAACAGAAATTTGTTTTCAACTCATGCAGATGCTTAAGGCAGATTGATAGGGGCTGTTTCTCATAGTCACTCATAGTTCTAGGTCATTGGAAACTCCATCAGACCTCATCAGGAAGCATTTGAACAGGTGAACTTCATGTTCACTGTGGTGAAGAGAGATGAAAAGTGACTTATAATACATCTTGATAAGAACAAAATAAATGTAGATCTACAGTTTCACAAATGCCCAGAAATGAAAAAATATATATATTCGAAGTAATATTTTGAGGCAAGAAGAAAACACATATATGTTTCTCTCAACCTCTCCTACATTCTCAGTTGTGAGAAAAATTTGGATCATTATGCATTAAAGCTCAGTTTTATTTGAATTAATGAGTTATGAATATGTGTTTCAACTGTGTGCTGAATGTTTCATTGTGTAAATATGCAGTTCTTTGCATAATCTACTCCATATATTTGGATTCCAGAGGATGATTTAGGTTAAATGCAGTAATAAAGAAGTGTCTTGGAGTGTAGCCTTTCTGTCAGCAAAAGAAGTGTTTGAATCTTCAATTCCATTTTTTACCAACTGAAAAACCATAAGAATTATTTAAACCCCTCTCACCTAGACCCAACTGCTTTTGAAAAAGAGACAGAAATATACATTGTTAAGTGTGGTGTCAAAAAACAATAACAGAACATACTAAGCAACTTGTGATGAGTATAAGCCCAAAATAAGCAGCAGCACCAATAGTCTAGCTGTACATGCAGATGCTTGTTTTCTGCTGTTATTCTCAGTCCAAAAGTACCTCTTAATGCAATGGGATCCTGAGCCTTGTTCTCCAAGCTAACCACTGTAAAGTTGACATAAAATTTACTACAGTATAGTTTTGAAAAGAAGGAACACACACATTGCAGAGAGAGACCAAGAAGTGCTTTGAATCTTTTCATGTTATTCAAGAAACCAGAGTGTTTTCTATGTATGCAGAAGTACTGTGATCATGCCCTGCATACACATTGTGTTCTTCTGCCAGGCCTGTCACTGTGCATGAGGCCAGTTAGTGCAACCAGCAAACAGGCATCAGAAAACAATTATGAAAAGATGTCCATCATGGTATGTTTATTATAACAAAGATATGAGTACAACATAAACAATCATTATTAATAGCAGATGAATTAAATTATGGAATATAGAGCCGACCAATATATGATGGCTCTACTTACTAGAGAAAAGGATTCCTTGAACCTGATTCATTCATTTAGAACAATACCCATAGAAGATCATGTTGTTTCCAATGTTTCATGTCTGAATTCCTCTATTTTATTTATCATTTTCTTTTGCATTAAGTGAAGATGACCAAGGGTGGTTCCTGCCTACCTAAACTTACCAGTTCTTGGGCAGGGCAATTTTTGCTCATTTAGCCATCCTAATAGTTGTGTACTTACTTCACACTAAAGTTTAAATTTCTACTTCTCTAGTCATTTTATGGTATATATGTATACATTCATAACAGTTTTCCCTTATCTTCTTGAATCTTACACTTATTAAGATCTATTTTTATCAGTTAAATGTTAGGATATTTTTTTTCTTACTGAGTTTGGAAAGTTCTTCCTATACTCGGGGCATTATTCTCTTATCAAACATACTGCTTGCAAGCTTATTTTTCTTAAGATAACATTTGTCTTTTCGTTCCTCTAATAGTATCTTTGAAGATATTTTTATTTGTTTTGAAATTATAATTTAATTATTTATAGGTTTATAAATCCTGCTATTGATAGCATGTTTAAATATATGCCCAACTACATGAAATTTTCTGGTTTGTGCTTTGGTAAAATTTTCAACCTCAATCGTGTGTTTATGTCTATGATACTTTGCAATAAATTTTTATTTACAGATTGAAGCTTCAATTGGAAGCTGATATTTGGTCTGTAGGTTGTATAAATGGAGTGTGACTTATTGTGTAATATTCTTTCATTACTGATTTATGCTAGACAATTTCTAAGAAGTGATTGTCCATGAATATTTCTGAAGGCTAGTCGCTGCTAATTGCATCGTGTCTTGGTTTTGTGGATTTGGGATAAGTCTTACCATCTTGAATGCGAAAATCTTAAAATTAAGGATTGGTAGCTCTTTATTTGGGGCTATTTTTATAGTTGATTTGGTTATAATGGACTCTTTCTTTCCAATAAAATATGTGGAAAGGATTTGGATGATTTGTAACAATAGTCTTATGGTATGTTGCCTGACATGGTGCTGAGTCTATAGATCATATTAGAAAAAACTATTGAATAGAATTTTTGAGGTATCACATCTTTCTGATCCCTCCCCTTAGACAAAAGTACTTAGCATTTCACTGTTACCATCATTAACTGAGGATTTATTTAGATGTATTTTTCAAATTTAGGAGATATCCTATTTCTCATTTGCTTTAGATTGTTATGAGGCATGGTTACTGCATTTTGACAAATGCTTTTTTCTGACATCCTTAAGATGTTTGTCCTTTCATTCTGTAGGACTATTTCATTCTGTATTCTATTCACGACTGTATCGACAATCTTTCTGTAGCATTGGCCTAAACATAAAAATAATGATTGCTATAAAACTTGGGTGGGAAAGATTTTCACTTCATAATTTTCCAGGTAAATTTGCAGAGTTTCTTGTTACTTTTTTCTGACCTATTTTGTATACCTAATTGTATAATGGTATCTATAGTAAATATATTAAAACCTTGTAAATTTAAGTTGGTAAATTTGTCCTGTTATTTCTGTTTCACATGCTTGTTTTTGAGTTCTATTATCAGATAAATAAAAGTCTGTAATAGTTTATGGATATATTGACACTTTCCCTTTTTAAAAAACAAAAAAAATCGTCATCATTGTTGTCATCATATTGTGGAAGTAGAATTTGCCATTTAAGGGCTATTTTAGCATGTGTAGTGTTAACTTGTTCTTAGCACTACATAGGTTTACGGTAATTTGTTCCTATGTTTGTGTCCTTTGTATCTCAAGCCTCAGTATTAAATAGCCTTGCTGCCTGCAGCACATGGTTAGTCCACTTGTGGAGTTTAATTCTACCCTATATTGCCATCCTCCATGGGACATATTAGATACGTGTTTGTATGGTGATCTTTGGAATGCTAGAATCTACAGATGTCAACAACCTATTCACTTTTTTATGTGTTGTATGTAGGCTTGGCTTTTGAATTTTTCCATCCCTGTCACTAGACATTTTTTGGAGTCCTTATTAAATATAAAGTGCATTTTCTTTTTTCTCTATTAGCTAACCCTGTGTTATCTTAGTTGATGCTGTATGACATATAGGCCCATTTTACATGTACTTCTCAAATGCTGGGTTGGAAGGTGTCTTTAGCTTCCTTTTGCTTCTGCAAGATATTTTCAATAACTTTAAATGCTATGAAATTATCTATTTATCTATTTATCTATCTATCTATTTATCATCTATTATCTGTCTATCTGTTTATCTGTCTATCTGCTTTTCTATCTATCTCTCTGTCTGTCTATCTATCTATCCATCATTTATCCTAAGGTGGTACCTCCAAATATCACTTCCTACCCCTGTGATTTTCTATGCATTTTGTTTTTAAAATGAAACTTGATATGAATCATTTATTTGTTCCTTTATACATAAGAGTATTTTTAGTTTTATTTTTGTTACTGGTTTTGAAAATTTGGATGATGAGATGCAGTTATGATTATGGTATGTCTTTCTTATAGCCAAAGGGCTCATCTTGCTTCTTACATCTGAACATGAAGAGTTTTGAACAAATTTGGCATCTTCAGAGTCATTTTGTTTCAAATGTATTTTTCTCTCATTTCCTTTTGCACCCATTAGACTACTTGCGCCTGATTGACAGGTCCTAGCCAGTCTCAGAATTTCTAAAAGAAGTCTTCTTCACTCTTGTTTTCATCTGATGTTATTGCTGTGTCTTTAAATTTCTTTTAACACCTACTGTCATTAAACCCCATTGTATTGTTGCGCTTACATGTTACCGCCTCACCTCCAAAATTTTAAGTTGTCCATTTTTAGTGTCCCCATATGTCCACCTAACTTTGGGGTGTAATGCGGACCTCAATGCTAATTAACAGATCTAATATCTTGCTAAGCAAACTCTAATATCTGAATCAATTTATATTATTCAATTCCTATTTGAGGAGCACATTTAAAAGCTTCTTCATTTTGTTTTATGATTGCTATTTTAACTTTCTTGAATGAATTTTTTGGGGTAAAAGACATTGTATCTTAAACCTTGCTAAACTTGGTTGTTTGTTGAGATGCATTTTACTAGACATGTTGTAGGAGACATGCATATTTCTTGGTGTGTTACTCCTTAACAGCTTAGGTGTTAATATTCACAGGGATTCAGGAACAATACTATATTTCCTGCTGATTACTGGAGACTAGCATAGAGTGCCCCTGCTGTTGACTGTAGCCTGTGTCTGCTATCTTGGAAACAGTGCTCTTCACAGTCCCCCTGCAGGTGGTTCTTTGTTCAACCCCAGTAGTTGGCTCACATACATTCATGGATCAGTAACCACTAGTACCTACTAGAACTCTCAGCAGGCCACTGTGCACAGCTCTTTCTCCTCTGATATATTGTCCCTACAGAGCTTCTTCACCACTTTGACTCTCTCAGGACTTGGACTGTCTCCTTACTTCAGGAACAGCTTTCAGTTATGCCTGGGTTTCTCATACCCTCATGCTGCTGCAGGGAATAAATTTGTTACGGTTTTTGTTTTTATGACAGTCTCACTTGTAGCATAGTCTTTATGAAACAGAATCATTTGTTTCATTTCTTTATCTTTTACAATGTCTTGCTGTGTATCAGGATTGAACTTGAATTCTAAATCCTCCTGTCTTACACTTGTGGATGCTAGAATTACAGATATATACTACAACGCACAGGAAAATATTATTATGAACTATTCTCATATTGATGGGAATGGGGCTGGATCAGTTTTTTCATATTAAAGACATGGAAGAAAAGTGCAGCCTTATGCATATCTCTATGCATGTGTAAAACACCTTTTTGCTATAAATACATATAACTAAAAGGCTCAGCCTGGGAATTATCTACATGTAAATTCATTATGGCTGATGCCAGAGTCTCTTGAACATCCTTTAAAGCTGTAATATATAGAAAGTAAGAAACTCTGGTTTTCCTATGAGGTTGCCATCCCACTCAGCTACATCATAACTCCCTAACTCTTCCATAGGGGTCCCTGACCTCAGTTCGATGGTTGGCTGTAAGAATCTGCATCTGTCTCAATCAGTTGCTGATAGAAATTCTCAGAGAACAGCCATGCTAGGCTCCTGTCTGCCAGCACAACATGGCATCAGTAATAATGTTGGGGTTTGGTATCTGCACCTTGGATGGATCTCAAGTTGAGGCTAAGCTGACAACCAAAGAGCGTACATGGACTGGTCTGTGGCCTTTGCTACATTTGTAGCAGAGGACTGCCTTGTCTGACCTCCATGGTTAGGATGCACTTAAACCTGTAGAAACTTGATGCTCCATGGAAGGGGGATGCTAGCAGGGTGAGGTGAGAATGGGTGGGTCAGGTTGTTGGGGAGTGCCCTCTCAGAAGCATCAGGAATGGGGGATGAGGTGAAGAACTCCTGAAGGGTGGACCAGAAAGGCATCAATATTTGGAATGTAAATAAATTAAATTTAAAAATGGAAAACAAAAGAAAGTCAATGCAGAAAAAAAGGAAACTCTGTTTTTAGCTCTTGTCTGTAAAAGCTTAATTAATCAGAAGAGAGAAAGATACTAGTCTAACATTATTTTAACTTCTTTTGTAGTTAGGTTAATAAAGCCAAACAATTTACATTCCATTTTCTGCCAGTCACTTCTTAATATCTACTTATCCATTTTTATAAAGATGTATATTTTTATGATTTGCATTTGAGTGGGGGTAGTTGTAGACATAAATTTTGTAATCAGCTAAATGCCTAATTGGAAGGTGAAAGTATCTTACGTTCATGTCTAAATAACCAGGCCCTTTCCAATATCAGCTTTTCCCAAACCACTGGACTGTACCTACTGTGCTGAACACGCACAAGTTGACACAAAATAGGGTCATCTGGGAAGAAGACATTTCAGGCAAGGAACTGTCTTCATCAAATTGGCCTGGAGGTTAAGTCTGCAGGACATTTTCTTAATTGACCATTGATGTGGGAGGGCCCATTCCACTGTCAGCAGTGCTGTCCCTGGTACGGTGGCCCTGGGTTTTATAAGAGAACAACTTGAACAAGCCGCGGTTAGCAAAGTAGGACCCAGCACTCCACGCTGATCTCTGCTTTAGTTCCTCAGCCTGTCCTACCTCAGGGACAGAAGTGTGACCTAACTGTTGGAAGTTGAAATAAACCCTCTCCATCTCCAAACTGTTTTGCTTATGGTCTTACATCACAGAAATAGAAGCCTTAAGTAAGGCATCAATGAACTGGAAGAAAATGCACTCCTTCCATTCCAAAGACAAGTGCACTCCAGGCCACTTGTTACTTTCTGAGGCTTGATTTCATTAATCAATCAATTAATTAATTATTCATTTTTAAACAAAGTTTCTCTGTGTATTCCTAGCTGTCCTGGAACTCCCTCTGTATTCCATGCTGGCACAGAGCTCACAGAGATCTGCCGGCCTCTGCTTACTGAGTGCTGAGATTCAAGGCATCAACTCTGTTGGAGTTTGTGTGTGTGTGTGTGTGTGTGTGTGTGTGTGTGTGTGTGTGTGTGTGATATGTAAGTACACTGAGATGGGAAGCCCAACTACACCTTAAAGCTTCAGAATGGCCATTCAAAGACCTGTATTGTGACACAAAAGTTTGGGACTGACTAAGTACTTGCAAATCTTCTTTATCTAGCTGTGTAATTATTATAAGTTCATTACAATAATGTTATTCTTATTTAAAATGAAATGAAGAAAATTGCTAAACATATGCACATAGACACACACACAAACACATATACACACAAATCTACCACAATCCTCACTGACTCCAATCAGGTAGTAACTAATGAAGTGTGGGTCCCTCCATTATTTACAATGCCGCTGTGATATTACCATAGATATTAATAGTACCCACAGCTAGTATTCAGTATATACATATACATATATATGCACCATGCACTGTTGGAAGTGCTAAATCATTGTTAACTTAAGTGAGGGAGGTAAATAAAATAACATGGGATTGATTCAGTGTAGATTATCTTAAAAATTATTTTATGTAAGTATTATGTATGTTTTTATTTATTTATTTTCTTACTTCTTGTTGTGTGCTTATGTGTTTGAGCACACAATACCTACAGAGACATGGCTGTAAAGGTAAGATGACAAATTACAGACGTCACTCTCCCCTTCTATGTTAGGGGTTCAAGAGTCAAACTAGATGTGTCAGCAGCCTTCATGACAAGTGTCTTTACCCAGTGAACCATCTTACTGCCCCTCAGTCTGTAGTCTCACCAGACACCCTAGTACCATCCTTCGATGAAAATACCTTATGAGAACATACCTCAACTATAAGCTACATGTAGCTTTGTGCATATGGTTTTATACAGCTCCACTTTATTCTATGGGCTACCTGCTTTTCCTGGCCCTTTTGTTTGCTGAGGCCAGGCCTGCTCCAGGCTTATCTTTGTTCTACATTATAGCGCAGTGTGACTCGTAGAATAAGCTCTCAAAATATGTGATTAAAATAACAAATTAGGTTAGTCTTGTGTTTCTCTATCAAAATTTTCCAAAGCAATGTCCACATATTTTGTGTGTCTTGTATGACTTTGAGAATACATGTTTTCTACACATAGCAAAAATTCATTGATGCTTTTCCTTGCTAATTGATGATGAAACTCAGGTTGATAGTATTTTTTCCATGGAGTTCGAAATAGGAATTTGCATTAGTTAATTTTGATGAAGAATAAACAAAGTTTGCCATTTAAAACAATTTAGTCTCTCTGCTTTGATGTAGAAAGGTAAGAAATAGGCTACAAGGTACATATAAGTATCAAAACTTGCCTGTCTTTCTGTATCCCTCATCTTCCTCATGACAGCATCTTAGGAAAAGCTAGTAAAGAAAAGTATATTTATTTTTACTTTACATCTATGAGTGCTTTGGGCATAAGCCAGAAGAGGGCACAAGGTCCTCTGGAACTGGTTTTAAAAATGGTAGTAAGCCACAGTGTGGGAGCTGAGAGTGAAACACTGATCCTAGGCAAGAGCAACAAGTGCTCTTAACAAATAAGCCAACCCTCCAGCCTCAAGAAAAGCTCTTTTTAAAGAAGGCCGCAAACGCATAGTGGGGTATGGACAAGCTTCTTGTGAGCATATTAGTTGGAGCAAACTCCATTACTCTTCTCAAAGTCAAGTAGGAAATAGGCATCATCTCTGTGGTAGGAAGAATGTTACAATTCTTGCAGATCTTGACAGCTGCAAAGGAGTTAACCCAGCCTACTATATTTGTACTGACCAAGCAAGTAAGAGAGATGAAAACTTTAAGAACACCAGCAGCAAAATTTTGATTAAATCTTTAAAGCAGTGGAGAAGTTGGAAGCAAAATTCAAGCCGATTTTTCCTTAATCACAGCCTTCTTCCATTCTCTCAACAAATGGTGTATAATGAACATTACAGTCGTTTCTGTAGTAATCAGCTGTGGTATCCCAAACAGAAGATTATAACTTCAGCTGGAAATTGAGCAGCAGGACAGTTGAAGGCTTCAAAACAACAACAACAACAACAAAAAATCTCATTTAGTCTCAAGTGATACTTTGCAATAAAGGAAGAGGGTAGGGGCAAGAAAATTAAGAAATTAGCAACATGAGTGTAATTGTGTCCCAACAGAAGACTGGACTTGTCATTAGAGGAAGCACCAAAGGAAATTTGAATATCAGAAAATGATACATGAGGTAAATGTGACTGTGTCTGACCAGTAAACACTGGGAGACACACATAACAAAATGAGAAGGTGCTAAATCAAGGAAATTAGAGCAGACAAAATAAAGGCTTCCTGTTTTTTTATTTTTCTGCAGCGGGAGAGCTATCTCTGCTTTACATGTTTTTTTCTTTAAGCTTCATATGCTTGTGGCATGGTTGATGTGGAAAAAGAGGGGGATAATTACTCTAGCATTTTCGTGGTGGAGAAGCATAATAGACCATTCCTCCTCAGCTTCAGCATCCCTCTGAAGTTACATAGTTGGTAATGCACAGTCCAGCCCACCACTGTCTAGGATCTCCTGATGACAGTGTTGATTGCTCAACTTGAATAAGGACCAAAAAGCTAAGCTGAGATGTCAATTCATTCACCAACACAGCACTGCGCTGTCTACTAATCAGTGAAAACAGAAAGCATAAAGCCTCATGAACTAGTCAGCCTCCCTCAACTGCTGACCATTCTCCACATATCTTTCATGTTTTGGAGCAATTTTCTTTATTTTCCTTCATGGGAAATGACAGAAGTTTGCAGTTTTTCACCCTCGTTGTTCAAATTGTGTGCCATTTTTGTAGAGGCAGGAAGGTATGTGTGTGCATGCACATATACATAACTAAGAGAAAATATAAATATTGTCTGGACAAAATATTTTTATTCTATCAATGGAAGAACCAGTCAATATGATTTTTTTAAATATGTGCAGAAAAAGATACAGTACTTCTCCAGCCAAACTAAAGGACACATTCCTTTGGTTTCCACTCATTTACAGGCCAAGTTACACAAAGCAATTAATATATGTAGAATCACAACTGGAGAACTTATTTCTTAGGTTGAGGCCATGTAGTTTATACTTTTGATCCTATAGTGGAAAACCAGGTGCATTTATAACTACTAGGAGGCACAGGATCCTAGAGAGAAAACTAAACCTGAGGCTTTCTTGGAAAAATCTTGTACTATACAAAGCCATGAAGGGATGATTTGGGAAGGTAGCACACATTCTCTGTGGTGGCTATTGAAATGATGATTTAGTCAGAATTTACATAGTTTCTTTCTTAGCTTCTCCTTGCAGATGTAAACTATGGAACTTTCCATGTATGGGTTCATGGACTAGATTGTACAGGCTGACCAATGGTTTTCTAAGCTCACTTGCAGATTACCAAGCCCTGACAGAGTCATTCTCATATGAACAGAATAGACTTATTGGCCATGGACTAGCAACATGCAGCTGTTCCTCCCCATTGTATTTTATATTCCACTTATTTTTACTGCTTTTCCAAATCTGTTCTTACTGAGGGAACATTTGTCAGGCCAGGAACTCTGAGAAGTACTGGAGATGAGAAGATGGGATAGATAGATTCAGATAGAAGAAGGTAGATTTGAGAAAACTGTAAAATGATGAGCAGAAGGTTAGGGCAAAGATGGGGACCAAAGTCTTCAGAAACTGAGAGGATGGTTAGTTCTTTGTACAGGTGATATGACAGTCTAAGCTAAACGATACCACGGAGTAGGTTTGGCTTTAATGGGTAGACACAATTCTATTGAGTTACAGTATGATACTGTCCCAATAAAATCATTCTTAAATTAAGAACATAAGTTAGCAATGCCATGAGTATGTTGTACTACTGATTGTTTTAGTTCAATAACACATGACTTGTAGAATATGTGTTTACCCTGGTCTTTAGATGTCTGGGTTCATTGCTACAGCCCACTGTTATCAGAATGTTACATACACTGTTATATCTCTACTCTGCAGAATAACTACAAATCTACAAATTGAAATACAGTTTCTACTAAATCTAGCTTCCCTTCTCTTCAAAACAGCTATAACCTAAAAGTTTTTAAGCCAAGAAAATGTAAGTCTGGGATTGTCTGTCCAGGTAAACAGGAAGGTGTTCGAACACTGAAGAGCCTTGGAAATGAACCAGGAGCCTCCAGCCTCTTGCCAATTAATAGATGACCCGGAGCCCTGACTCCACTTAAAACACAGCTCCAGGGAGTTATTGGAAATGGTTTCCCCTTTGCCCTAAATGATTCTACCAAATAAATAAATAGCATAGGATAGAAAAGATGCTAAACTAGAGTCGCCCTTTAATTGTTTCCTCATGTTGGTAAAGGAATATTTTTTAATACAATTACTTTTGTTTTGGTTCAGGTTAATTTGTTAATGTAGAAGAAAATTGTTATAATTTAATATGGGAAATGACAGTCTGAAGAATTGGTAAGGGGATGATATTTTCAAATTGGACAATTTTGCTTTGGGCTGGATCTTCTCTTATTGTGTAACTTCAGGAAAAGGTGAGGAAAGGCTCAGTTCCTTTTTGCTGTTAAATAAGACTTTTACATTAATTTTCTATTACATAAAAATGATTCAGTTTGTTATTTCACTTTTCAAATCCAATGACTATTGATTAAATCAGGCTAGTTAATATTTCTGTCTTCCTATTGTTATTTGCTATTTGGAGTTCAGATACCAGTCTTAGATACTTGCATTTTTTGAGGCTATAAGTCAAGGTGATTGCCTAGGAACTCCTCCAGGGCAGCAAGACTTCTTTGTTACTATGAGGAATTCTTTGTAAACTCTTTCTTACTCCCAAAGTTCTTGTATATTTCTGTTCAAACTACACACACACACACACACACACACACACACACACACACACACCATACATCTGTATGTCATTTTGACTGATGCCCCAGTGAGAAATCACAGCCATCTGTGTGTGTCTATTTACACTAGTTTTCCAGTATTGATCACATTCTTCAGACCAAAGAATAGTTATAATTCAGTTTATTTTACAGACGCAGGGGAGGAGTTACTGTAGATATTTTTTGGCTGTTTTCCTCTGGATTAAACAAATGCTATCCCCTTACCTATGCTTGGAATAGGTACCCCCTCCTCTTTCCATCATTCGTTCCTACACTTAGTATTTCATCATTATGTAGTCCATTTGGTCTTTCCCTCTGAATCTGATAATGCAACATTTTGCCTGTCCAGATCTAGTGAGATTTCTCTTTTTAACCAGATACTCATTGCTGGCCTTACCTGGTCACCTGTGTTTCTTTGACCCTTGGGGCCCAGCAGGGATATAGAAGAACTCTGCAAATTAAAATTTATTCCATTTTCAGGAAACTTAATTGGATTTTTTAATTGGCAGCTGTTTGTGCTTCTCCACTAAATACCACCTGTATGACCTTGACTAAGGTCATAATGGCAGAAGTCAATCAGAACTCTTCCTCTTCCCTCACTGACACCTAAGCAAGCCCTTCTGACCACAACCTAGCAGAGCGGATAGGTTTCCCTAGTATATATTCTTTTCTTTTGTGTGTCCCAAAACTGCAGCCAAAGGTTACACTCTGACAGTTTTACAACCAAAACTATCTCACAAGCCTGCCACTCTTCATAGCTCTTTCTCTTTTCTTCAAAGACACTGTTTTTATAAAGAGCAGTGTCTGTTCATGTTCGATAATTAAGAAACTGTAAAAAGATACATGTGGCTGTAATAAAATACCTTGCAAAATGTCTGAAGGACTAAAGGATGTATTTTGCCTCTCAGTTTGTGAGTACTGTCCATTCTGATGGAGAAGTCATGCCAGCAGGCCCTTGAAGCCACTCTACATGGTGTCTACCTTTGGGATACATAAAGGAAAGATCATACTCTGCTTGTTTTCTCATTTTATTCAGTTCAGGGTGCCAGACCATGGAGTGTACCTGCACACATTTAGGGTGAGTTATTCCACCTCAATAAAGTCAGTTTAGGAACTGACTTATTAAGCATTATACTGTTTTGGTTGTTGTTTATGATGATGATGAAGTTGGTTTATGTTTTTACTAGATGATTTTAATCTCATCAAATTGATAAGATTAACCATTACAATTCCATCCTTTGTTAAGGTGACACACAAGCCTGCTGTTTTCAAATTATAACTTTCTGCCACTTGTCCTCAGAGGCTCATGGTTGCCTCAGGATACAAAATGTATTAAGTTCCTCTTTCAAAATCCCCATTCTCTTTAACATCACCAATTCTGGACTCATAGCAATTTGTTAACTGGACCTCCTATATAATCAGAAACCACTTACATACTGTTAATATACAATGACATGTATTTTTAGTATACCAAAGGGACAAGTGGGACATAGCAAGAAATTATGAAAACAAGACAGAAACCAAACTTGGTCAATCTCAAAGCCTGCAGCTCCATGTCTGGCATATGAGATCTTGATGGAATCTCTTAGGTTCCAAGGGCTGGGTAGCACCACCTACCAGCATGGTAGTCTACAACACACATAGTTCTCTACTGGACTATCTCAATCGTGCCATGCCTACAGCTTTCCTCAGCAGATGTTATCCCAAGGTCCTAGCATCTAACATCCTGGAGTCTCCTTTGGAAGTCAGTTTAACTGTCACAGATTAATGAATTGATAGCTCAGGCTTTCCTTGCAGGGACTCTAACTTTGTCATACATTGTCTGGCCTATATGTCAAGACCCCACAACACCCTCAATCTTGTTCTTTCACACCTGCAAAATCAATACCACATAATGGTACTGTCAAGTTCAGCTACCAGTTTGGTATGTAGCCCGGTCTTCCTCTACCAACATTACTTAGACCTTCATGCAATGACCCAGGCAAAACACCTTTCTAAAGGTGTTCCTTCACACACACACACACACACACACACACACACACAGGAACACACACAGGAACACACTTGTCTTCAAAGCCTACTGTAAAGATATATTTAACATACTATCAAGGTACTGGTATCACATATGTAGAACAAATGAGGGGAATTGATTGCCTAGAAGTAAATGTGCATATCTATGATCAACTGTGTTTACAGTAAGAGTGCTAAGATCACATTATACAAAAATAAATAGTCTTTTCCATAAATTGTGTTTGGAAATTGGATATCTGCATATAGTGTAATAAATATAGATACTTGCTTCTCGTCAACTACAATATTAACTCAAAATTTTTAAAAAGCTAAACTTTACCTTCTAATTTTAAGAAAAATCAGATGTTATAAAACTATAAAAGCATTTAGTTTTTATATGTATATGCTTCAGTACATTGGAATAGGCAGTGTTTTCTCATGCTATTAGAAGCACAAGAAATCAAAGGAAAAGTGCCTAGCATGACTGTCCTCTGAGAGGCCCAACCAACAGCTGACTGAAACAGATGCAGATACTTACACCCAACCATTGGACTGAAGTTGGGAACCCCTATGGAGGAATTAGGGGATGGATGAAAGAAGCTGAAAGGGAGGGCGACCTCATAGAAAAACCAGCAGTCTCAACTAACCTGGACCCCTGGGAGCTCCCAGACACAAAGCCACTAACCAGGAGCATACATGAGCTGGTCCAAGGCCCCTGACACATATATAGCAGAGGACTTCCTGGTCTGGCCTCAGTGGGAGAAGATGTGCCTAACTCTCAAGAGACTTGAGGCACCATGGAGAGGGGATACCTAGTGGTAGGGAGCATTGTAGGTGACAGGGGAGGAGAAATGAAATGAGGAACTGTGGGAGGGAGGACCAGAAGGGGTGGGCAGCAGTAGGATTGTAAATAAATAAAATAATGATGATGAAAATAATAATAAAGTTTCAAAGACAATAAAATATACTAAAATTACAACAACAACAAAAAATGGAGTTGCATTGTAAAGGAAACAGTGAAGAGACAATCTATAGAATGAGATAAAATGTTACAACGTATACATCTGACATTATGCAGATACCGAAAATATATGAGGTCCTAGGAAGATCTCAATAGCAATGACATCCTATTCAAAAAAGGACAAAAGATATAAAATGAGTTTCTGTAAGAAGCCATTCAAGTGGCCAAGAAACAACAGGTGAATAAAAAATTCTCATCAGCACTAATCAACGGAGAAGTGATAACTCAAAGCAGAAAAAGATGTCATAGGACAGTGAGCAATGTTGATATTTTAAAAAGGGTTAAACATAACACAGGTTAGCAGCAGGAGGGAATGTATGAAGCACTTGAACAACACTGCTGGATGTGAAGTTACAAAGACATTGTAAAAAACAATATGGGAGTTTTCTACAGAATTACAGCACAGCTTATCATAGGATTCTACGGTTACCACCTCCAGATGCATAAGCAGAACAAATGGACCAGCATTCCAAAGAGGTAGTTTGTCCTCTTTTCTTCTGTGATGTTGGCTTCATGTCCACTCCCTTTTTATTTTATTTTTATTCATACTTTACATGGAGTTTTTCCTTTTTAGCTTTTTCTTACATTTTGATATATATTTTACTTATTGACACATCATGCACTGTAACAGGGAAATTGAAATATACTCGCTCATGCATTTCTCCTGTTCTGTGTATGGAACATTCAGAGTCTTCTCAATTAGTGATTTGGGAAAATTCAAAGAATTGTTCTCAACCATGGTTATTATTTTCTTGTGCTATAGAATATTAAGATTTGGGGCTGGAGAGATGTTTCAGCAGTTAAGAGCACTGGATGCTGTTCCAGAGGACCCAGATTTGGTTCTCGGAACCTAATAACCAACAGGAATTACAGTTCTAGGGAATCCAGTGCCCTCTGCTGTCCACTGTAAGTACTGCACACAAATGGATCACAGGCTTTTATTCAAATACCCAAAAGAAAAGTAAATCTTTTCTTAAAAAGTTAGAAGTCAAACTGATTTCCAGAGAGGCTGTATCAGCTTGCATTCCCAGAAGCAATGGAGGCGTGTTCCTCTTTCTCCACATCCTCACCAACATCTGCTGTCACCTGAGTTTTTGATCTTATCCATTCTGACTTGTATGAGGTTGAATCAATCTCAGGGTTGTTTTGATTTGCATTTCCCTGATGACTAAGGATGGTGGACATTTCTTTAGGTACTTCATGGACATTCGAGGTTGAGAATTCTCTGCTTAGCTTGGTTCCTCATTTTTTGATAGGGTAATTTGGATTTCTGGAGTCTAGCTTCTTGAGTTCTTTGTATATATTGGATATTAGCCCTCTATCAGACAGAGGATTGGTCAAGATCTTTTTCCAATCTGTAGGTTGCCGTTTTGTCCTATTGACAATGTCATTTGCCTTACAGAAGCTTTGTAATTTTATGAGCTCCCATTTGTTGATTCTTGATCTTAGAGCACAAGCCATTGGTGTTCTGTTCAGGAACTTTTCCCCTGTGCCCATGTGTTTGAGACTTTTCCCCAGAGGTAATGCAATCACAAAAGAATGAACACCGTATGTACTCAACCATAAGTGGTTATTAGCCCAAAAGTTCGGAATACCCAAGAGTCACTTTTCAGCAACCATTAGGCTTAGCGTGAGGTCCCAGACAGAAGAGTTGGAGAAGGGACTGAAGGAGCTGAGGAAGTTGGCAGTCCCATGGAGGGAGTAACAGTGTCCACTGGCCTGACCTCCTGATGATCCCGGAGACTAGATCACCAGGGACCCATGATGCTGGCCACATATGTGGCAGAGGAGGGTCTTGCTAGCCATCAGGGGGAGGAGAGTCACTTGGGCCTGAGGGTGTTAGATTCCCCAGTATAAGAGAATGCCAAGGAGGGAAGACAAGAGTGGGAGGGTGGATGGGGGAATACCCCCATAGAGGCAGGGGGAGGAGAGAGGGAATGGGGAGGTTCCAAAGGGGAGATCTGGAAAGGGGGAAACATTTGAAATGTAAATAAAGTATCAAAAAATATTTGAAATGAAGTAAAGGAAAAAAAAGTTAAAAGTCATTCTTTCTGTCGCCCCAATAGCATCCATGTGATCATTGGCTGTGTGTACAATGCTCAGCCTTTGCCTCTCTTCCCCACCACCATTACTGTTGTCTCTGATTAACACTTACATATTAACAATCACTCTTTCTGCCTTCTTTCTTTTCATTACTCAATTATATTCTCTAATTTGCCCTAAGCTTTCAGAATCATATGACACGACAAATATTTTTTCATTGCTATACTGTTATCTTACACGTGGGTCTTATATTCACATCCTTAGCCCTGGAAAAAACTTTTGTTATGAACACCAGTAGTCTATATAATGGAAAGCCAAAGAACCTGCCTACTTCTTCAGGTTGCCTCATTCACTTCATTCTGTACAAGCACATGCCTCCTTGAAGGCATTTCTCTCCTGGCATTGATCACAACATCAGTTCTCTTTGTTCCTCTTTAAACTTTGCTTCAGAAGCTGCTGTCTATGTCCCAGCTTAATAATATTCTCTCTGGCTCTACAGTCTTTTCCTGGTTGGTCTTTCATAGCCACAACTTATTGCTAGCTAAAACCTAAAGTTTACCACCTCCAATCGCTTGTCCAGCCTCCTCTTTTGAAAGCTGTGTTTGCTAGATCCTACATTTGGCTACCTTTGAGTTGCCTGGAATTTCAATCATCCAAACTTGACATCTAAAATCCTTCCTTATCACTCTACTCTTTAAGTTGTCTCTCTTCTATTTGCTCTAACTGCCAAATTTATACCAACATCTATTTCCAAACACCTGTTAATCTGCAGCTTTGCTTACTCATGCCCCCACACAACCATCTCTGTTCAACTATTATAATGTCATTTTCACTGATCTCCCACTCTCTCCATCTTAGATACTTAACAACTACTGCCTCAAATATGGCCAGCGTTCTTTTATGTTTATAAGGTAATCAATGTATTTCTTTCCATCACTTTTAATAGTTTCCCATTTAATTTCCAAGAAACGATGAGAAATAAAAGCCTTCTAACATCTGTAGTATGATTAACAAATCCATTTGGCCTTTTACACTTGGCAACTGTGATTCTATAGTATGCATTGGCTAGATTGTTTTGTTTTGTCTTGTTTTCTTTCTAATGTTCTCAATTCCTTCCCATCCCTGGTCTTTTCCATGTCTGTAGTTATTTATGTGGGGAACTCTCGCCTTCTTCTTCCTCCAGAGAAAGCCTACTTCTCTGTATCACTCATTTTGAATATCCTTTCCTCAAGGAGACCATTCCAACATCCTGTTGTAAATTAAATTCTGCTGGTATACTCTCGTGGCATTTATTTATTTCCTGGTGGCACCTGCCATGATTGGTAATCCTATATTTACATGATGTTTATTTTATGTTGTCTCCTTAATATACTATAAGCCTTATGATTGACACAGCTCTGATTATTGTTTCTTTTTCTAATCAATGTATCTCTAGGATAGAGCTAAGAGCCTCTAAGATGCTAAGCCCTTCGTAAATACTTTTGAATAAAAGATCACTCTTACATTTCTTTCTCATTTCACCAGAGTGTAGTTTTGCCTGGCTTAATTTTCTTTTCCACTGTTTTTTATCTTCCTTCCCTTCCATCATCTTTCTGCCTAAAAGAAAATGTTCTTACCCAAGTACCTAATGCATGATCCTACTAAAATATAACAACTAGATTAATGACTGCTCAATAGCAACAATGTGTACAAAATAACAGATTCCACTTACGTATCTTTAAGAAAAAATTACCTCCAGCTATATAATTTCAGAGGAGTGATATTTTGCGAATAAACAAGAAATACAATTCTGTTTGAAAATATGCCCAGGAGTTGACTCTTTCAATTCTTAATTTATTCATTCATATAATTTCTAATTATCTGAAATCTCAATCTACATTATATAGTTATGTAATTTTAAACCTGAATTCCACACCCTTTAATGATGTTTACCTTGAAAAATTAATACTTTATTCTCAATTCCTTTTAGTCCTAAAATAATGTAGTAACTATCTTACAAGGATATTGTGAAAATACATGAGTCATTCCATACAATGTGTTCAGCACATATGAAGGTCCATATAAGTATTAGCTGTCATTATTTACAATGTCCCCATTGATTATGGATTACTCATTCAAGGATTGGGTCATAGAATGTTGTGAAAATAAAGTTCACAACTTATATAGCTTACACTCGGCACTGCAAGTCAAACTGTGGCCATTTGTCCAAAGCTTGATTTCTGCCCATATTTCTAAATAAAGTTTTACTAGGACACTTGCTTTACATTTAATTCCCATCCCCAGCTGTTTGTGGTGCAGAGATAAAACTGAGTAGCTGCTACAGAAGCTATATGACCTGAAGAAACTCTAAGTATTCACCACCTTTCCCTTTATATAAATATTAGTGGACCCCTACTTGCATGCTGCTAGACTCACCTTCTTTTGGAGAAAAGTCTACAGTTGAAGATATTTGTTGTAGGAAAAGCAATCTGGCTTAAGGTGCTGCCTTTTCTCTCAGACTTTCATCTTTATACGAATTTTCTCATTTACCTTCCCTTCCCCAAAGAGCCTCTCTTTAGTTTGAAACTGACTCCACATCTCTCCCCAAGTGTTCTAGGGTCACATAACAAAGTAGACGTAAACCATCTGGAAATCTTGATGGTATTCCCCCCTCCTTTTGCTCTGGGTGAGTAGAAATTGAAATTTATCTCGACTTTTTGATATAAAAATCTATTGTATCTATTATAACGATACAGCTACACAAAGCCAGTTGAGATCAGAATTTGGGGGTGACTGCAGTCTGTAATAACACAAGATTCAGAAAAAAGTACATTTGATGGTGGTTTTGGGGAACACAAAGAAAAATTCTCTGCTAAACTTCCCTTCTCTCAGTTATGCCATTTATATTTTACAGCCTCTGTCTTGTTTGAAACTTGTCATAGCTCAACTATAGATTTAAACCTTTTGTATGCTAATGATTTTCCACTTCTAATTAGGTTTCCAAGGTGCTTCTCGTGCAAAAAATCAACTGAAAATATTGTGCAAATTAAATTACACCAGAAGGAGAGCAATCTTGTGCTATGTAAGAAATAATTTGTTCTGTTCTGTTTAAAGGTGCCTACTTAATAATAGCTTAAAACAATAAATCTATGAAGATTTGTTATTTTCCCAGTAGTTAACCAGTCAGTAATGTTGTCTACAAAATTCCAATTTAAAAAAAAAAATGACCTTTTAAAGATGCCTTATAGAATTAAAATTTAATGAGTGATAATAAATGGTGATACTTTTCACTGGAGGGAACACAAAGCCTTCCTAAAGCTCTTGCTCCATACCATCCACTCTAAGGTCCTATGATTAACCTACCTGTACTTATTTTCAAGGGAAGATGGTGTAAAAGTTTGAGGATCTCTAAACAGATTGAATGTCATGGTTATTGAAAGTGGTTGGTTCTTCTGGCTTTGTGATTAGGCAGATGGATCGTCATAGCTCATGGGATGGTTCTTTTGAAGAATGCAGCTCCATCACGCTGCAACGACAGCTTAAGGCATCGAGCATCCTTTTGACTAGGCGGCTGATAAAAAAAATAAATAAATTGTCATAAGGGTCTCAAACGAAGTGTTTATACCTGATAGGAATGGCATCTACCATTCTTCGACAGTAGGATGGTCTTCCTATCACTCAGTCCTCAGCTGGAAAACAGCAACTAGATGAACAAATGAAGGGGGGGGGTGTATAATGAGAGATGGAATAATTGCTGTCCACCATTGCACATGGTTTTCTAAGCAAAATCAAAATGACTGTTGAAGATACTCAGCACATTATTATTTGTCTTTTGTTAACCTCAGGGCCTCTCAAGTGGGCTGTCTCATTTACTAAATGTGAATTATTTATCAAAAATGGGCTATTCATTGATTCTATTTTAAAATTTAAAACTTATAAAACTTCCTATATTCTCTTTTGTTTGTTTCGTTTCTTTTTCTTTTCATGATGATTCTTGCCTACTCATTTTGCCCTTAGCATCCTATTAGAAGAAAGTTGAACAATTGTTTCTTTTGAAATAAATTATGCCTGTGCTTTTAAAGCACAGTTATCGAAATATGGCAAAGAATGTAAAAGAGATGATATGAACTTATCACTTGATGTTTCTATCCTTAGTATATAGAGATTACATTAAAAAAAAAAAAAAAGCAAACTAAACCCCACATCCTTCATAAAGTGCAGGCACAGGTCACCTTAAAGTAACACTTAGCAGCCACTAAGAGACCAACGAAGAAAGCACATCACCAGAGGGCAGAGGATGCTCATTTCTAAGAAGGTGATTTACATACAGGCTACTTGTTTCACACAAGGTGGGGCAGAGACTCAGTCAGTGGTCATCTACTTCAAAATAATCGGAAACTATAATTCCCAAGAAATGGGAAGTAAAGTCTCACTTTCCTTATGGACTATCTGAAGAGAAAAGGACACATTTGATTATAAACGATTGTTGGTAGCACTGTAGTAAGAAAGCTGTTATAAATGAAAACAAAACAAACCTAATTGCCTCAGAATCAAGTATTTCATAGAAATGCATATTTATCTTTAGTCCAGTTGCAGCTTTCATTATATTTTCTTGTCATTATGTGAGAGAAGGAAGTGGCTTTGTCAGCTTTTATTTATTCTGTGTTTGCTCAGTGTTTACCCAGTGGCTGAAAAGCGAGGTGACTTTACCAGCATTAGCCCACTATTGTAATGGTAGTGGTTCCCTAGGAATGTGCTAAACTTGAACTTAAGCGAGGTGGTGCTCTACTGGTTCATAAAATAATTTATCCCTCAAAGTTCTGTGAAGAAGTACTAGGCAACAGGTTTTCCTTTCCAATTTATAACTGTCTAAAACATTTATAACATACTGAATTCATTTCTCAGAAACCTGCACTGAGTTTCATTTTTGTTCATTTAAATTTCACTTTATGTGTACTATTTTTATCAGAAGGTAGGTCTGAGAATCATGTGTGCATGTGTGATACTTTCAGAAGTCAGTAGAGGGAGTCAGACTTCCTGAAACTAGAGTTAGAGGCCTTGTGAGCCATCAAGTGAGTGCTGAGAATTGAACCTGGGTCCTCTCAAAAGGACATGAACTGCTGAGCCGTCTGTTCAGGCAACATACTGAGCTTCTTAAAACTAATTCTGTGAGTTGAGAATGAGCTCAGTTGTTTGTCCTTTACAGCCACCCTACCCTTCCATTCATTTTACACCATGAGAATAGGTACTCAAGGATAAGGCCTGGCATCTCCTATGTTATACACAGTCTAGCTGCTTGATATCCTGTCCTTTAAATGAAGCTAGACAAGTTGAGAGGAGGACAGAGTTAAACGTACAAAAAAAATGAATATATATGTGTGTGTGTGTGTGTGTGTGTGTGTGTGTGAGAGAGAGAGAGAGAGAGAGAGAGAGAGAGAGAGAGAGAGAGAATAGACCTGAATAAATAACAGGACTAGACAAAACTGTTTTGTGTGTTCTCTTTCCCAGTATATTTAAAGAACTTTTTTTAAAACTCCAAAATGAAATATACATTCAAATACTGCATTTAACTCAAAATCTGAAGACAGATGGATTCTGAAGAAAAAGGGAGCAGTCTAGGTTTCCTGAGCAGATGTGTCTCAATCTACTTTGGTTGACAACTGGTAAAGTAGGTGGTTAATGATATCAAACATTCAGACAGTTTGAACAACTTGTCAAAGTTATTTTTTTCAGCATAACTGCCACTCAGTAGCTAATTTGAATCACATTCTGGATTAAACTATGTAACTCCTAGGTACACTAACTGTAAGTACTATTGCCTTTTCTTTCCTTAGAAATGAGTGAATGAAGACAGGGGTTGGCGAGACGGAGGTCAGGGTGAGTCCCATCATATTTGTCTCCTACGTTTGAAGTGTGCAGAATACATTGTGTGAATTTTGTTTTAAGGAACTCTCAGGGGCTTTTGTCTTCAATAAATTAGACAAATCGAGCCTTTCAGGAAGAAATAAAATGCTTGCTTTAGCTGCACTGCACAGAAACCCATCACTTAGCCCTGACTTTGTGAGACCCTTGTTTTCTGTATGCCAACCACCATATGCTTCAGTATTGTGTAAGTGGATCAGGGTTGAAGTGACAAGGCATTCTCTGGGTGAATTCCCATTGGGTAATTATGAGTCTCTCTCTGTATTGTTAGTTTTTTTAAAAATCTGTGGTAGAAAAGATATTACTTAGAATTGTGGGTTAGTTGCACAGTATTGCATCTGAATGTGACCCACATTTAAGTCAGGGTGCCAACAATGATAGAGTAGAGGATTTTTTTTTTTATAATTTAATAGTAGTTTAAGATTTTAACAATGTTTTTATTTGAGAACCTATTTGAAATGTAAATGTATTAGGTTTTAGAAAAGACAAAACTTTTGCTACATTGCAAGCGCTCATAAACTAGAAAAAGATGTTAAAGCTGATGGTTTGAACTGACAGGCTGCACTTTCCTTCTTGATGTACATGGTAGATAGACATCCAGACTGCCTGATTGCAACGGAGTGAGTTAGAACAAAGAGCTTTCTGGATTTTCTTGATGTTGCTCTGAAGAAAAATGAACAACAAACATCAGAAGGTATAAACCTACAACAATAAATAAAGACACCCCAAAACTTCCTTAAAAGGAAGAGCACAAGAAATAAAGAGGAGAGAGATGAAGGAAGAAGATTATGGCTTTATTTTAGAGTCACTTCTTGTACTAACATGTATTAAGCATACAGTAATATCTGAGTCCGTTTATATACTTCTAATAAAGTGCCAGAAGCTGCATAACCAAGAAACAACAGAAATACCTGTATCCCTAAGTTCTCGACTTAGGATGACCAAATTCAGTGTCATGGACTTGGTTGGTGGTAAGCACCTTCTTCATAAATGGCTTCATATAGAGCTGCTCCTACAGGAGCAGGGAGCCCTGTTCTGAGGGCATTCTGAGTGGCCTTCTTCTAATCACCTCTTCGAGGCCCGGCAACCAATAGGATAACACTGAGGTTTAGGTCTTCACAAAGGCATCCCTGGAAAACACAAGCATGTAATCTAAAGTAAACTTAAAAATAGTGTTTGGTTCTCCCTGATTGCTAATATCTTATTGAGTTCTGCCATCTCACTGTTAAATGGAACACAGGGCACAGAAAGGATCTGGTTTCTGCAATACCTCATTCCAAGACCTTATCTTTACCCTATTTAATTTGATATTGACTTTTGTGTTTTGAGCTCTGTCTGGAGTCTTAAATAAGAAAGAATAAATATTCTTTATTTAAAGAATAAATATGGCAATCTATTAAATTAATGTACTGGTTTTTAATGTAGGTATCTGTAATCCCAGTTAGTTTGCTTTCTATGATTTTACAGTTTTCTTCCTTCCTTCCTTCCTTCCTGCCTGCCTGCCTGCCTGCTTCCCTCCCTCTCTTTTGCTCTTTTGTTCTTTTGCTCTTTCTCTCTTTCTTTTGTGTGTGTGTGTGTGTGTGTGTGTGTGTGAGAGAGAGAGAGAGAGAGAGAGAGAGAGAGAGAGAACCTGTTTGCATATGTAAATAGAATCTGTCACTTAATTTGAGTTTACCATATCCTCTGAAATCCACTGTCTGTGCCCACAATCCCAGTCCCTGGGTTACAAGTGTATGAGGTGCACTATACTCAGCTTTTTGATGTAGGTTCTAGATATTCAAATGCAGGACATCGCATTTGGTCAGCAGACAGTTTTGCCACTGAGCCATCTCTTAATTCCAAAGTATTTCTTAATTTAAAAATGTTTCAAACATCTTTATTAGAACATCTTTGTGTACTTACAACATTGGCATCTTAGGGTTTCTTTTGACCACATTTAGTCTTAATAAGGAAGAGATTTAATTGGAGATAGCGTCCAGTTTTAGAGGTTTGTTCCATCATCTTCATGGTGGGAAGCATGGTGGGGCACAGGTGGATATGGTAATGGAGAAGAGCCAGAATATATATCTGAAATGGCAGGCAGCAGGAAGAGAGACTGAGACATTTGGCTTGGGTTGACCTTCTGAAACCTCAAATCTCAACCCCAGTGACAGACTTCCTCCAACAAGGTCACACCTACTACAAGTACACATATCCTGAGCCTATGAGTCTATAGAGTCCCTTTTCAAACTACCACAGTGAGTTTGAGCTTCATGGATCATTCAGGCTACAAAACATTTCAGGAGAATATGTTGAATTACTGGTTCTTTGTCTTCTAGATTTGTGTTTCTTTGTAATGGAGGAGTTTTAGTGATTTGAAATGGTATGAAAGGATTACCAATGCGTGGAGATGTTACTGGCTTGTGTGATATCA
This sequence comes from Rhynchomys soricoides, assembly GCA_019843965.1. Classification (NCBI taxonomy): domain Eukaryota; kingdom Metazoa; phylum Chordata; class Mammalia; order Rodentia; family Muridae; genus Rhynchomys; species Rhynchomys soricoides. The sequence goes on from JADRCH010000008.1 coordinate 7,791,840, forward strand.
TCTTCTACTTAGTTTCAGTTCTCCTAGAAAGTTCACATGGGTGAATGATCAGAAAAGGTCTTCGCCCCAGCTCACATTTACAACTTGCAGCCACAGGCTTGATGCAGCATGTAGACATATTTCAGAAGGCAATTCACTGGAACCCAAACAAGTTATGTTCACAATGGAGGGAAGATAACACTGTCTCTCTGTCTTATCTCTGTCCTAATGTGTCTGCCTCTCTCTGTGTGTGTGTCTCTCTCTCTGTCTCTCTTTCTCTGTCTGTCTCTGTCTGTCTTTCTCTCTCCCATGTGTGTGGTATATTTTTGAACATAGATAATAGGTTCAATCCTGAATTTAAAACATGAATAAAATTTTAACTAATGAGCCAGAGTGTCCATTTCTTTTCCTTTTCCTGTAAAAAACAAATAACTGGACAAAAGTGCTTTAAAGAATGAAAGAGTTTATTTTGCCTTAAAATACAGAAATAGAGACCAGCATGACAGGGAAATCAAGGCAGCAGGTACTTGAAACAGCTGGTGATATCCAACCAGAATAACTCAGACTGGGATGAATGCATGCTACTGCACAGTTCTGTTTATTCATTTATTCAGTCCATGATCTGTTGCCCAGACAATGATCCTGTCCACAATTAAGATTATTATTCCCACACTAATTGATATAACAATATATTCCCCAACAGGCCTGCCCATAGGACCATTTTCAGGATTCTAACCTCTATACAGTAGATAAATAGTACAGAGTTTTCAAATTGGTAGTTTCCTCCTCAATTTTGCCCACACACATATTTATGGGAAGAGTTTGTATGTAAATATTTGGATTTTTGAGATATTCTTAGAAAGCTACTGATTCTAACAACACTGAACACACATTATCAGAGGATTCAGAAAAGAACCAAACCATGAAGGAACATCACCATGCTCATCTGGAGGAGGCAGATGCTTTCAGGATTTCACCATTCTCCTGAACGTCACTGTCTCCTGCTTGTCTCCTTTTACTTGCTTGTCTTATGGTACACATTCTGTAGACAGTATGGATTTCAGCTGGATCTCTGCAAGCTATCCCTTGCATTTCAGTAGCCATTAAAATCATATAATCCCCATCATTGCTCTAAACATTTTAGAGTCTTCTCTCTACCAGTATCATTAGTATGATGTTTGAGTGTTTGTTTTTCTCCTGATGATGAACTATTCTCTAGTGGCCTAACAGAATGAGTCCTTAAGACTGTCTATGTGCATCTATCTCTCTATATATTTGTATATGAATCTGCTTTATTGCTCCTTGTATTATAAAATATAGTGCTCAGAGCCTGCCTCTTCTGGGCTGCTACTTGCATTGTGGACCTTACATGTCAGTAGCCACTTTTAGTTCTTGTGAGTTTGAGAAGAGATTTGGCTCTCTGATAACATGTTGCATAGAACAAGAGCAACAGGAAGGTTCTAAGTTCAGACAGAAAGTCTGAGAGAGCACAAACAGGTCCTGAACACATTCAGGAAGCCATTAATTACTCTTTTCTGCCTGTGGCCTTTGTTTAAAGGAGAATGCCAGGGCATGTGAGGAAGAAGGACATCCTCATAAAATGTTGTGCAAGATATGGGAATCTTGGGAGTTACAAAGCAGGAGGCTGGACACAAATATTTCAACCTAGAAATCTTGAAAAGAGAATTTGACAATGTCATTGTAGTGCTGAACGAGCTTTTAACTTCCCGTCTGTAAATACTGTCCACTTTTGCCATTTGCAAAGGGAGACTCTACATATGATAAATCCATGTGTAGAAAAAGAATTTTTTTATTGGCAAATTTTGGCATGATCATTTGTCTGAATTAGCTGAAAGCACCTGGAGTCTGTCTTTTTTGGAACCCAGCTTGATGTGAGGCATGCCAGTTTAAACCCGTTTCCATCTCCACAGTGTTCTTCTAGGACCTAAGATAATGAAATATGTTCCGTTTGAGTCTCCCAATACAACAAAACAATTTAGCCAGATTGTAAATTAAGTAGTATATTATAAATTATGCAGCATGGACTGCCAAAATGAAACATGGCCACCAAAAGTAATTAACCTGAAGTAAACGCTGAGAGTGCCTACTGTCTTAATTCAGAAACTTGATGGGACTTAAGAAAGGAGCTAAGTCTTTTAAAGTATTTTTATACTGAAAAGCTATATGATAAACCTGGATGTATTCCTCCTATTATTCAAAGATAGTCAGCACTTAGCTAGAATGTCCATTTTTAAAACTTTTGACACAAATGCCGAAAGAAAGCATCTCAAAAGTGTATGTAATCACAGAATTTTAGGTTCTCTCAAATATCCCCAAGGGGGTACTGATCTTCTAACCCTGTACAGATAAAAAACTCATGACTGGTAACTGGACCTTGGGATCTGGTAGTGTTAATCTCAAATTGGTTTGTTTTCTTTACCTCATATTAATTTTTGTCACATTTTCTTCCTCTGTCTTTTCAAAATTAAATGACTCATGTGGATGCTGGTTTAAGTCAAATGAACTAACAAACATGGCTAATCTACACTAGAACTGTTTTCTTTCCGTATGGCATAACTTTTCATCCCCTAGACATGCTCAGTTGGTCAAAGTAGCTTTTATTAGAATGGGGATACAAGAGGCATCTATTGTTTTGCATGTGGTTGGAATAAACGCATTGCTGGATTCTTAATACATTGTAGGTTGTTTCAAATATAAAGTCTGGTAGTGTTTCTACCACAAAAAAATGCTTGCCACAGTATTCCGCCATGCATATGCTGACTCACAACAGCAGTGTTTGCAAATCTAGACTCTGAGAGGTTTTCTATCAATTGGTCTGAGTCATAACTAGTTTGTTAATTAATTAACTTCCCTAACTTTTACATATTGTAATTACAGTTAAAGATCAAACAAATCTTTACATCATCCTCAGATTTGAATAACTCTGCGCCTCTCTATGGTTGGATTCATTTATATTTATTAACATTATTCTAGAAGCAATTGAGTAAAATCCACTCAGTGTTTAATAGTCTTAAATCCACTGTATATGCATAGTCACAGTAGAAATTTCTATTTTCGAGGAAAACTGTTTTTCAAATTCTACATCTGGATACTGATTTTGAAAATGAAATAAATATTTAATTTAAATTTATGCTTAATTCTGCTAAATACATTTCTTTGTACAAGATATGTTTTTAAATTTTGGTTTCATGAAAATAATTTTAATAGCTTCACTATAGCCCAACTCAAAACTAAAAGCTACAGGGAAAGATATTGAAATTCTATCTTACAATTATTGTGCTAATACACTATCATGAGGCATATATAATTCATATGCCGGAGCTTACTAATTCATCCTGCTCAAGATTCTCCTCAGTAGAAGAAAGCATATTTGTAGTGAGTTCCTTCCAGAGTTTTGGGAAATGGGCCCTATGGACATTACTCCACAGAGCCTCTGATTCTGCTGAGTGTTCATTTAAATGATTTTGCAGTGTTCGAGATCCAATGTAGTCTGAGCATATTTTTCCATTAATGCAGTAATTCTGACTTAATAAAAGAAATATATTAGGGATTGTTAACTTCAGCTATTGCCATTGTTATATAAAACACATTTTGATATGCTTTGCCCAATTATGACTTATTAATAAGCATAGAGTCCTAATATAAATTGAAGAAACTCAACTACTTAGCAGTATCCTTAAAGAACATTGAAGACAAGTCTGTCTATTCTCTGATATAGGACATCCTTCATAGTGACAGAGGTAATGGCCATCTTGTCTTTCCTCTTAAGGCTTCTATAGTACCTTTCTAAGTGAGTTATTTTGATATGGGAAGTGACTTACATGTTTCAAGAATAAAGAGAATTTATTTAAAATGAACAAATAGAATCTATTAAAACAGTAAATAGGATCTATTAAAAATGGAAGGTTGGATTTTTTAAAAAAAAAAAAAAGTATATTATTAATGGGTTGATAAAACATCCCTTCCAAGGAGTTAAGGATTTCACTAATAACAATGAACTTATTCTGAAAAAGATTACAGAGAACCTTCAATGCAATTATAAATCACAATAATAGCTGCATTAAAAAATTAAGAGAACATTGTCTGGAAATGGCACACTCTACAGGAATACTTTCCCCACTCAACTTCCGAGAAGTGAATCTCCATCGGTTACGGTAGAGTTACAGGACATTAAAGACATAAGATGCTGCCCTGCCCTGGAACAACAGAATACCAGCACCTATTATTGGTAAATAATATGCAATGTCACTTAATTAACAACAAGATTGGGAAAGGTGCTCATTTCATGTTATTTTTGTTATCTTAGTTAAAAGTTTCTTGTTGTTTATGGACAGTCAGCTACAAAAGAACCAAAGTAAATTAGTAAATAAATACCTACCCAGAAATATTACAGAAAAAGACTACCATGGAAACATGTTTAGGGTAAATTCAACACTCAATCTTGACTAGGTTTAATTAACGATGGAAAAATTATGAAAATAGATCACTAAAGTTGTGTTGTTTGTGGGACTTTTCCTCTTTTCTTTGAAACACACACACACACACACACACACACACACACACAATGTACAAAGGCAGAGAAAATATTAACCCTATATATAACTAAGACTCAGATCTAATGTGTTTGTTAGAGTGGTCATCAGCACAGTTGTAGGCTGTTGCTGTTCTCTGTGCTATTTACAGTTTAGAACTAAGATTCCAACTGAGTATGAAGCAACAATATATCTCCCAGCACTATGAAAGGCTGTGAGAAATTGCCAGTGAATTAATCTCATACTTGATGAAATCAAATTGAAGCACTTATGAATTAAAATCAAAATGTGGTAAGGTGTGTGTTTGTGTGTGTGTGTGTGTGTGTGTGTGTGTGTGTGTGTGTATTTGAAGGCTAGAGATCCGTGAAAGACTTCTTTGTCAACCAGTCTTTATCTTATTCTTCATGGCAAGGTCTATCACTGAACTTAGGAAATTTTCACCATTTTGGCTAGACAGGTTGGCTTGTAAACTGTTGAGATCGTCCTATCTCTACTTTACCCTAGTTCGTTAGACTAGAGAATACTTTTTACATTAAAATATATTTTAAAATTACAGTATAGGTCTAGCATTTCTACCTTTCCCTCCCTGTAAACCATCTCATGTGTGGCTTCCATGCTCTTTCAAATTTATGGCATTTTAAAAAAAAATGTTTCTACATTCCTAAATACATAAATACAACATATTCAGTCAATATATTGTTACGTGTATGTATATGTATTCAGGGACAGCCATTTTGTATTGAATGACCTATAAAATGAATTTTAAAAAATGAAGCAAAAAGAAATTTGCTTTTTCCCTGAGGAAGACTGTTTCTTCCTTTCTCAGATTCCATAATTGCCTGTAGTTTTCTGTTTGTTTTTGTCTAGACTTAAGACATTGTGAACGTCTCCTTCCATACTAGTATTTCTGTCTTCTTCGATCAGGTTTTGTTTAGTCAGCCATTCATTTAAACTACATACATATTTGTCTATACTTTCATATGTGTAGTATGGGTATTTTAGGTAAATAGTTAATAGTATGATTAGTTATAACCTTTTGAAATATGCCTACTCTTATTTTTCTTTCTTCTGTAGTTTTCCTTCTGATCCCTAATACACTGCAAATTAGTTTACAGTATCAGTAAAAATTATGTTCAGATTTAAAGTGTCCTTTCTATTTTACATTTTATAAATGATTAGAAATCATGGGTGTGGCCCATGGATGTAACACTTACCAAGAATTCATTAGATCCAGAGTTCTATCCAAAGCATTGAAATGTTGATGATGATGATGATTATATCAATAGTAAATCCTTGTGTATGAGATATCATGCAATAATTATAGTGATTAGCAATTTAACAACAAAAACTAAATGATTTTCATTAAAACAACTGCAGGAAAATGGATGCATTTTTAGAGAAGTAGAACTCAGGGGCATTCTTTTAACAATTATTATATAACTTAAGAAATAAAGATATATATATATATGGATATAAAGATATATATATATATATATATATATATATAGAGAGAGAGAGAGAGAGAGAGAGAGAGAAATAGATCTTCATGAGAGTTTATTAATTTTTATCAGTCAACAGGTTCATGTTATAATCCTGGAGCTGAGATGTTTTACATCAACAAGATCCTTACTTTCAAAGATATAAACAAAAATAATAGTCATTCTTCAAAAGACTGTGCAACTCTGAATGAATCCTTGTCTCCCACTCAGTATGATCCCATTTAATCAGGAAAAGAAGCTAAGCAATGATGGACTAGAATATGAACGCCTGCAGGGAGTCAAGTGGTGGAAAGAGAGATGCTCATAAATTAACCAGAAGTCAAGATGAATAGAGAACTATAATGTATCTGTATATCTGTAAGGAAAACAGTGTGGAATGACTTTAGGATGAAAAAAGAAGGCTTGAGAGAGTCTAAGAGAGAGCATGCCTAGAGTAGATGATTTGCTATCCAGTCATCTAGTGAAAATATTAGACTCACTTTCCCATCTGGGGATTGGTTTGATATGACATAATATTTAATGTAAGACTCCACTGGTATCTTAGTATTTTGCTCAGTTGTTATACATAAACAGATGGACCATATTGGTCTTTAAAACTATGCTATATTGGTGCTGATAAATTTTAAAATTTAAAGGGCACTTTTGGTGATAAGAAAAAGGTTTCAGAGAGCTGTCTAAAGTCAAACTACCCGATGTAAATTAGACATGGCAAGCCTAATATATGGAACATGTACTTCCCCTTGAACCTGAATATATATTCAAGCCATCTGTGCAGACAATGGGAACAGTATTTATTCTAAAAAGGAAAACGACAGAGCTGAAGTATGTTGAAATAATCAATGGTTGTACAATAATATAAAGGAATTGAATAGATTTGTCAGCATGTCAGTCAGAAATGAATTGCAACTGTGCCAAGAAATAAAGGTAAAAGAAATTTCTCTGTGGAAAAGCACCATGCAAAATAAAAAGCATTAGTATGACACACAGTTTACAGAAACTCTCTTTGCAAAGATTAAAGTTTATGTTTGCTGACAGTACTCCAGAAGCATGTCACAGGATACAGAAATGATCATGCCATAACCACTTCCTTGCTGATGGCTTGATCTTCCAGTAGTGATCTCCATTAGTTGGAATTCAATATGTATCTCTCTCTACCAATACCATCCAGGGGAGGTGTCTGCATGCATGGGTGCAATTATTTGAGATGAAAACTCTTTCTGCCATGAGATATTTTATGCCACAATATGACAAGAACTAGTCATATTGCCTGTGCATTTGAATGATTGGGGAGGAAAATGAATAGCAGTTATATTACTTATATTTGTTCTTATGTATGTCATTTATTTCTAGCTATGGAGAATAACATTGACTTCTTAAATTCTCAGAATATTGACACCTACTAGAAATAGTAGTAACAAGACTCATGGGAATATTGTATGAATTTGCCACCTAGTTATTGTGCAGAGAGTACCTTCTTCTATGTTTCCTTCCTTTGATTCTTTAATATTTATACCTTTATGGCTTTTTTTATTATTTTACAGAAGATACAGAGGACATTTAGACTAAATATACTAATAAACAAGTACCCAGTGGGGTGAAAAAAAGAAATAGAATTCATCTTTTTAGATGCTTATCCTACTGACAGTAGGAAGAAGGTACAGAGAGGTGTGCAGATCATCAAAGGCAGAAATCCAAGTATGGCTGAGGTGGTCCTTGCAATGTTAAGTCACTTCTATGAGATAGAGACACGATTCTGAATTCATCTACAGAAACAGAACACAAGCTAAGCCAATCCAATCCAAGTCTACAGTTTAAGCATTGACTTGGTGCAGGTTTATTTGTGCTGTCTTTTCTGACCCCCTCCTCACCCACACACTTTTTGGTCTTTCACCTCAATTCTTGCAGAATGCCTTTGAGGCATACTGTGCTGGCCAACCTTAGGAAGTGGTGCAATGTCTTGCTACTTCACTCCTGTTTTTATATTTTTGACTTCCATCCATCATCCCATCAGAGCTTATATTTCCAATATGTGTAGTGCTATTTACTGGGATATTTACAGGTTTTAGGTGCTGGAGTAGCAATCTTGTGGCAGAGATTTACGGTGCAGCCCTCCCATAAAACAGGTATGTATATATGTGTTAGCTTTCCATCAATGTGACAAAGTACTGGAGGAAAACAACTTAAATAGAAAAGCTTTGTTTTGTTCTCTGTCTTGGAGCTTTAAACTCACAGTCCCATTTTTGTAGACGCATGTGGAGATAGAACCTGCTGGTGCAGGGCTTATATAAGGTGAAGTAAAACTGCTTAACTCATAATTGTCAGAGCAGAGGCAAGGTCAGGGAAGAGACTTAACCCTCAGAGGTATATACATGTTAGTTCTAATACTGCATTTTGTCCATAGATACTATAATTTCTAACATTTTTTCAACAGTCTAGTCAGGTAGAAGCCCCTAATACATTAATCTAGAAACTAGAGAACACATGGTCTAGCTACCTCTGTTCATTGCTGCACTGGGCATAGCCTTTCAACAAATTAGCCTGTAAAGACCGTTTTACATCTACACTATAACACATAGGAACATCATGATATATGTGCTACAATTTACAAGTAATAACAAAATATGCAATTTTTTTAAATTTCATTTGGCCAATACTTGAACAATATCCCCTTCATATTGGCCAAACTATTATCTATAGGCAACTTTCTGATTGCAATCAACCAGTTATTGGAGTTGATCTGATATGAATATTGACGGGTTCTAGATATGTTAATGAAAAGATCAGAATGCATATGCTAGAGCATTAATAATTTACCGATGTGAATTGTTGAATCTACTTTGACAAGATATATTTATCTTTTATAAATCTAAAAAAATCATCATGGGTATGACATCCATTCCAAGGGATCCTCCTGTAAATGGTACTGGCAAAACTAGATATTACCATTCAAAAGAATGATGCTGAGTTCCTACCTAATGGCATGCTCAAAAATGAAGCAAAAAGGAATCTGTTGCCAAATATAAAACTAAAAACTAAAAACCTTAAAAGCATATGGAGTAAAATCTTCATATATTTGAATATTCATTGTTTTTTAAATAGATGATACACTCCAGAGTTGGTAAAATAATAAATAATTGGAATTCTTTTAAAAAAAATATTTTAATGTGTTCATCAAAAGATACTGTCAGAGTCAAATGGCATTCTAGAGAATTGGAGGAATGCTTACGAAGCATCTATCAGTTAAGGCGTCAGTTGGATGATGTCTGGTGGTTATTGCAAGGACAGCAGCAAAGCCAACTCAATTTTAAGATCATTGGAGGATTTAAATAGCCAATCCTCAATAGAAAGTACCCAAATGGCTAAGAAATACACAGAAAGAGATTACATATTGTTCATTTTTAGCGAAATGCCATAGACAAGTGCAATGAACTACTACTTCACCTCCATGAAGTTTCCTAATATTTAAAAAAGAGAGAAAATTATACTTTTGTGGTATGTGAGAACTTTGCCACCTTTACACCCTGTTAGCATTGTGGTATGGTCTGTGGAAACACCATTAGTTCCTTAAAAATCTTAAGATGAGAATTTCCATATGTTCTAGTTACATTACCCATCTTTGTATATGTCAAGAAGAGCTGAAAGCAGACTCTGACATATCTGTAGACCCATGTTCACAGTTACTTATCATAAAGGAAACATGAAAACAACATGTGTCTACCAACAAATGAATGAGGAAGATGTGTAAGTACAGCTAGGTTCTGCTCATTTTGAAAAGGAAGGTTCTGACATTTGCTGGATTACTGAGCATTGAAGATACTGTGCAAGGTAATGTCTGGACCGACTCCTAGGAGGCCCCCTGAAGAGGCAAAAGATTAGAGACTGCAGGATTGTGTCTTTGTCTTTGGGCTACAAGGACCCATTATTGCCATGTAGGTATACAGTTTCTGTTTTCAGTATCTAGAGAATTCGGTCACTGTGTATGGAAAACATATATCAGTACGTTTGCCACTGAACTGCACACCCAAAAATTGTTACAATAGTACATTGTAACTTCTATATATATTTCCCTATAATATAAATAGCATTGTAGAAGAGAAATATGTATACTAGAAACTTTATATGAAAAGTGAGTTACTGGGGAAGCAAGGGCCTTGCTTATTTCATGCAGCAGGACAGTTCAAATTATCACCAGTAGATCTCCAACTTTTGCTTTAATCTATACTGAATCTGTTAACATGCATATATACCCAGTTGCAAGCATAGATAGGAATACATACTGCTTTTTCTCTTTTCCTCAAATCATACCTCTTTGGAGTTAAAACCTTCAGAAAAGATGAAGCAGTGTCAAAAAGGTTGATTTATATTCTGCTCAAAGTGTGTATATTAATTTAATGACTGAAAAGGTTTTGTTAAATAACAGTATGCAAAAATCCCTGAGCTAAGCCACTGAATGATTCAAGCAACAAAGTTCAGTGGATTAGTGGTGACTGCCAATTTACTTCTTTGCCTTTTGGGTAGAATATCATTGTTTTTGATTACTTGAATCAAAATCCCAAATATATGCATTTTTATCTGCTCATTTGCTTTGAGTTATAATTTTCTGTTTAAAGTTAAAATGGAGTTTACCTCCTCCCAAAGTTTAAATGTAACCCATTGGAGTACATATGCAGGATTTCTTCATATAATCTATAGTCAGATAAAATTATTAAAATATATTCTGCTACATAACAGAAAATGATCATACATATATGTTCTCATAGTATAAAAGTTATAAATCACTTGCACAATAACGAATATACATAAATGTATTGTTTTATTTGTATGAAAATTTAACTTCTATGATGCCAATTAAAATGTTAAATCTAAAAAATAATGATAAATAAAAATGCAGCCTGCATCAACCAAATTTTTTGTCCTGTATACTATAATTTAAGCTCTACATTAAAGTACAATATTATAGTTATTTTGATTTTAAGTTTAAATTGTTTATATCATTATTTTTGCTTTAATGTCTTTTGTGTGTGTGTGTGTGTGTGTGTGCATGTGTGCGCATGTGTGCCTGTGCACGTGTGTGTTCATTCCATCAGGTTTTGTTGTCATTTAGTTCAGGCCATTCTTGAATTTGCTAGCTAGCACAAGATGACCTTGAGTTTGTGATCCTTCTGCCTCAACCTCTTCAGTGCTGGGGATATGGGTATGAGTCACAACGGTGGATTTATGCAGTGCAGGATAGTAAACCTAGGGTCTGGTGCTATATGTCCACCCTCACAGACTATATTATTCTTTTTTTTTTTTTTTATTCTTTCTTTTTCAAGACAGGGTTTCTCTCTATAGCCCTAGCTGTCCTGGAACTCACTCTGTAGACCAGGCTGTCCTCTAACTCAGAAATCTGCCTGTCTCTGCCTCCCAAGTGCTGGGATTAAAGGCATGTACCACCACTTCCCAACTCATTGTTTCTATATACAATTTTTTGTTCTTATTTTTATTTACTTATTTATTTATTTGTTTGTTTGTTTATTGTTTTAGTATTTTAAGACAAACATATGAGTATTCCTTTTTGGTAGGGTTTCTGCTAAATTATTTTTATATATTAGCTTATTTTTTGTGATTATCTAACATGTTCAGATACCATCATCTTAGTACCCAATAGGAGATATTAAGGCTTTGTTTAATAGTGATGTGCTAAAAGGTCAGGCTCTATACCTAAGTGATCAGCGCACAGAACCTTTATCCCGAATTGAGGTTTTATAGTATCCCCTGGGCTGAACCCTCATCCATAAATAGCGAAGTAGGAGGCATTTCCTTCTGTCATTCCATTTTGAATGGAGTACAAGTCACCAGTGACTATATTTCACCATGGCTCCTGAAAAGCACAAAGAACCTGCTATTTTTCCAGTCAGAAGATATTTCAGCATTCATCAATAAAAAGAGACAAGAGCTCAAGCACTGAGAAGACATGCAAACAGTGCGCATGTGTGAATAGTCGAGTCCCTGGATGTGGAGGGACTGCCTTGTCTCTTGTGAACTCTAGAACTGTCAACAACAACTGATTAAGAAGTTAACATATGAAGTGAAGGGGCTGATGGAATGGTCCAGAGGCAGTGTGTGGACTTGAAGTGTTTTGTTCCACTAAAACTCTCCATCTCTCTGAAATTCCCTGGCTCTCTGTCTACTTTCTACAGTGTTTTGTCATCAAGCTTGAAGCAGCTGTAGAAGTAGCAGTTGCAAGCCTTGAAATTATGATTAATCCTACTCAGAAGAAAAGGGTATTCTAGGGAGTATCTCTGAAAATGTAGAACCCTAGAGTATCACCTAACATCTCCCTACCATAAATTTGGTTATATATCTTTGAAAGCACATATTTATGGCAAAGGTGTAAATTCAGAATTGAGGGAGTCACTTCTGAATTCCTAAAGGGTGTGGTACAGCCATACAAGGAGTGGACAGAGTTCTTTTAGGGACAGCTGAGGGAGGACAGGATGTAGGTTATGATGATCTTGTGTACACTTTTCAGCTTAAACCATTATTTTTATTAGAGAATCTGGGTCAGACCTTCTAGTCCTTTCCAGGGCTCACTGTACATCATACATATGGTACCTACTTCTCTGATCACACATGATTGCATAGCTAATAAAATGGAAATACATTATCAGATCAAATATAGCCCCAAGACAACAATAATTCCTGCTTTAGATTGGGTCAAGAATTAGGCAGAATAGACCCAGAATAATTGGGGATCAGGAAGCTATGAACAGGCTTAACAAATTATACACCTGATCTATGGAATAGCCAAAGTATGGATTTAAAATAAGGCCAGAAGTTGATTGAGATCAGTACTTTAAAAAACTGTCAGGAAGATTGGTGGTGATGATGATAAAAACCAGGGATAAGTTATCACTATCAGTCAACCACCAAATATGGCTTTTATTAAAGAATCATTCTTGAATTTTATGTTTATTTCATATATATGATGGCTTTACCTACATGCACATATGTGTATTAAACTTTTATCTGTTGTCCACAGATGGCAAAAGAAGACACTGTACTCCCTAGAATGGGAGATGAGTTACAAGTGGTTGTGAGCTTCTGTGGGTACTGGGAACCAACCCCAGGTGCTGTTACACTGCCCCCCCCCTCCAACCACCATTTCAACCCTAGAAAAGCCACTGCTTGCATTTACCCCTCTAAAGCACTCTTGCTGAACTTACTATGCCAACTATAAAAGATCTGTAGAAGCTGAAATCACATCCCTTTCATCAGTTACTATTCTGGCAGTTTTATGTCCCAATGTCCCAGTGTACATCCTTCTTACACCCTTCCCTCTGTCATTTATTGAGCTCCATTATCTGCCAAGAACTTTTCAAAAATTATCATGTAAATCTCATGAGATGATTGTCAACATAGAAATCCAGAAAAGTGAGTTGTCTAAGGTCAGAGAGAGGCCTTGCAAGCAATAGAGCCCAAGGTGCTGCACTTAGGACATTGGTATCTTATTATAGAGCTATTTCCCTTTCATTGACCTATCTTTTCAATCCAGCATACAAGAAATGAGCATCACTTTGTTTAAGATGACCTAATGTTAGCGTAACCATGGCATTGACCTTCTTGAAAGAAAATCTTTACAAGTTAGATGATAGATAGAAACATAGATGATAGAAAGATGCATAGATAGATGATAGATAGATAGATAGATAGATAGATATGATAGAAAGATAGACAGATAGATACATGATAGATAGATGTAGACATAGATGTAGACTTAGACATAGATAAACAGAGTGTGTGTGAGAACTGCATTCTTCTATTTCAACATCCTTTGTGAGCATCTTCTCCTTTATCTATTTTATGTTTTAATCCCTCTGCCTTTCTTCATTTTGTTCCTCTTCTTCAGGGTTACCCTAGCAAATCTGAGTATTTGAACAGATATTTACTGATGACTCAGTGCTTCCTAAATCTTAGTTATGGTTTCCCAGAGTTTCTGGCCTTTTGTGGCTCAGATATCTTGGACATTTTCTTACTTGTTATTTTACAGTAAACTGTGACTTGAAAAAAAATATGTATCATGAGGTTAGAACACGGTTTTTGTTTCAGGGGATCTACAGCTAATGATGTAAAGTAAGGAAAACAGCTGTGCCCCATGTCTTCTATGTTGATTCCCACATAGTGTCTGTTTGCTCTTTCGGTTATAATGTGAGTCTGCCTCTCTTGTTATTTGTCATGTGTTCTGGGTATATGTGAGCCAAGATCCACTGTTGAGAGCTTTCCTTGAATTTGAAGCTCATTACATACACCCCAGCACTTTCCAATACTCAGTGGAGTAGTGTGCCCTTCAGACTCTATTCTATCTGTATTTCTAAATGTGTGATCTGATTACTTAAACATTAACCATCAATGGAGTGATACTCTTAACTAAATGTCCTTTTCTAAAATGTAGTCAAGTATGAATAAATTCTTTTTTTGTCTTCAGAGCAGAAGAGTACAGTAGAAACTGAGTTGTTTTTGAGGTAGAAAAGAAAGCTCATCCTACAAGAAACCATTTAAAATCTGTGGCGAATAAAGAATGAAGCCCTGGGCCTGAGCTGCCCACATTATAGCTCTTGATGACTTAGAGTTCTTTTCCACTCAAGTACAGCATGCACGTCAATAAAAATGTCTTTTATGAGACAATTTATAGTTTATAAAAACTGTGTTATGATGTTTAGTAAATCATGATATAAATACTCAAGGGAAAGAAGATACAATTGTGGACTGTAGTATAATTTACAGAATACCCATGAATTAATAAAAATAATTATTGTCTATCATATTTAAAGTAGCAAAGAACTAAAAATCAAAGATGCAATCTTTGTCCTGCTTGAATGCACAAAACATACCTTCTAGAAGATTCGGTACAATTCTCAGTACTTGGCCAGTTGGAGTATCTGTTTAGTTTAGTAGAAAATGAATTAAGGCTCCCCAAGACTAATTCATTTTTCTTATGATAAAGGGTATGTCCTATTATGTTACTATTATGAAATCTGCAGAGAGGATACCCAGATTGCTGCCTCTTTGACAGATGATCAGAGGCCCAACTCACACACCACTTTGGCTGTGCCATTGCTGGCAGCATTTTGAATTGAACTTCCAGGAGGCAGCTCTCTGAGCTCTGCAGAAACTAAAGCTTAGATTGTGAAATGATAAGGGAATCCATGCTCCTGACCTAATGGCTCTAAATGATTCATTGATCTGGTCATATGTCTAGTTTCTACAGAACTGGAAAGCTGTCAATCACATGACCCTTTGCCCCTCACCTGGCCTAGATGAATCCAAGAATGTTTAACATGCTCCAGTCACTAGCAAAGAGAGAATAAAGAAGTCAGCAGTGAGGTGGACTTCAGTCAGCAGGGAAAGAAGAGTCTGGTAGTGGCTGCTTCATTTTGAACAATATTGGATTCACACGGAAAAGGCAAGGGCCTAAGAGTACTGGGGAGAAGGGGAGGAAGCAGAGCCATAGATTCTTGTTCTCAGCTTGTGTAGAGATTGTGGCTTTAGGTTCTCTTGACGCTGAAAAACAGCCATTTCTCTGATTGAGAAGATATTTGTTATTAATATGAGGAGTAGTGTGTGTGTGTGTCTGTGTGTCTGTGTGTCTGTGAGAGAGAGAGAGAGAGAGAGAGAGAGAGAGGCAGAGACTCAGACTGAGACACGGAGAGAAACAAAGAGACAGAGAGAGAGAGAGAGCTGGGGGAAGGAGAGGGAAGAAGGGGAGAAGGAGGGGAGAGGGAGACAGAAGAGGAGGGGAGGGGGCAGCGATAGGAATGGAGAGAGGGAGGGGGAAACAGCCTGTTGTATTACTCCAGGAATGAGCACAGGATGCCAGAAATGTGTCCATGTTTAGGTAAATGAAACAAGATAGATTCAGTTTATCTACTGCTCAGCTCTGAGATTTAAGGCAAATTACCAAAAAGAATATTAGCTTCCCAGCTGTGCAAAATGAGAATAATAATACTCAAATTTCAGTATTGTCACCAGTTTTCACAGTTGCTGGCACAGAAATAAGTGTTCAATAAATCGCCATTCCTTTTACTCCTCTTGAGAAATTTCTGCTCGCACCAGGTTCTGTGATGTTTGTGAGTAGCATGTCTGAGTTAGGTCTCTGAAGGTTCAGGGACCTGTTTCTCAGAACCTAGAAAAAGCCAACTGCAAAACTTCACAAGCTTGTTACTGAATCCTCAGGGCTGCCTGATTCTACTTAGACTTTTAAAGCAATGGCTTAGGGTTTATTTTCTTATGATCACGTATCTTCTTTCCCATTGTTTTTTGTGTGCATTCTATAGTCAGGGCTTATATTTAACTAAGTTGCTCCCTAGTGCCTTTTTAGACCTCAGTGTCCAGAAATAAGTTCCCCAATTCCTTCTGTATATTTTTGCTGTGTACCTCATCCTTGATGCATTGCACTTGGCACATTGTCCTTTGTTGGTTGCTTGCTGCTGGGAACCTTCAACAGTTACATGATGGAATCTCTTTGACAGCTGCCTGTGGGTCCTGCCCATCTACAGTTGTTTTATCCCACCCTGAATGAGATGGGAAACTTGTTGAATGCAAACTATTAGGGAAAGTGTTCATCTACACATTATGCGTTGTATAACACAGGACAATCAGGATACGAACACAAGCAATTGAAAAATAGTCTAACTCTGCTTCCGCCCATGTGTGTCCCTTCTGATATTAAATCTGAGTCATGCTGTTTCTGCAAAGAGTTCTTATAGATTCTCTACCCTCTTTTCTTTCTACTCAGAGCTTTATCTCTAGCTCTTTTCCCATCATACCTGGACTATCACAAAACCTGCTCCCTAAGTTATTTGCTGAAAATCATTCCTCTTGATTTCTGCTAGATTTATTCTTCAAAAAAATTCTGATGATGTCATGTTATTCTATGGTCCTTTCTTGTAGAACCAACAGGTCTCATGCATGGAATTGAAGGCTTCTTAAATTTGTTTTGTTTGTTTTAATCCTGATTTCTTCGCATTATGTTACCAGATTTTTGCTGGAGCATGTCACAAGGCATTATCCTGGTTCTGTCTGGAATGTCTTTCTTTCCCATGGTGCTTCAGAAAGTTGTATTCTGCTGCAGGATCTTTGATTACACTGTTAACCTGAAATTGTGTTATTTACTGAAAAAAAAAAACCCAAAACAAAAACATAAACAAAATAAACCCAACCCCTCAACTTTTTTAGTTGTAGTTTGCCTCAGACCTTAGCACACACCTTTAATCCCTCTGTCTGGAATACAGATTTGTGCTTAGTACAAACTTTAAATCTCAAGCAATGAAGGTAAATTTACTTTGTAAAAGAAAACATCCTTGTTGGAAAGTAATGTCTAAGTGAGTGCCAGACAAAGTGACAAATCAGGGAAAGATTTGACAAAATAGGATATGCCCAACTCTCAGGAGAAAAGAGAGAAAAGAGAAGCTGCCTAAGAGAGATCAGTGCAGAAGTGAAGGAGGCAGTTTTACTGGGACAATGGTACAAAGACAGTTTGCAGAGAGGAGAACAAACTGGACACAGGTGAAAACAGAAAGAGCCAGAGAGTGAAAAGGAGCCAGAAGATTATAACATATTGCCAATGTTAGCATGAGTCCAAGCAGAGCAATGCAGGAGAGGCTGAGAGTGAAGCCAGATTGAAATGATCAGCTTGGAGAGGAGTTTGAGCCAGAAGAGCTAAGGTGAACCAGCCAGCCAGAGTTCAGAAAGAATTAGGAAGAGGCGAGCTTATTCAGCAGCAAATCTCAGAAGCTGAAAACATTCTAGACCTAGATGTGTTTATGCAGATGCTAAAAGCTTCCAGGAGGAGGCCTAGGTTAGCAGGAGGAGACAGTAAACCTTGAAGAGGACAATTACATCGAAGACAAATAAAAGTTACATTTACTCTGCCCATTCCCTGCAGCAGTGTGACATTTTCAAATCAGAGTTCTGGTTAGGTGAATCCCAATTCAAATGGGTTCTCTTACCGCATGGGCTAAAAAGTCACCATTGTTTCAAGGCTGTGTGGGTTTTGACCTTTCCAAGAAACGTTCCCTACTTCTATTCAGATGTCAACCTCAGCATGCACATATAGGCAATAATGCTTCAAACCTTTGTGTCTGTCCACATGCTAAGCCACAGATGACCTTTACTGTGGCCATCTGTCCATCCCCTTTTATTCCTCATGGCTCAGTAGGATGTGCTGTTCCTTGTGAAGCCCCCTAAATAGGAGGCCGCCACAATCCCTATTCCATATGCCTCTAGATGTCTTAAATCCACATCAAACATGACTTTTGTTTCGAATTGGATCTTCTTTATTAGACTGTGATTCGCTCAGGGAAAAAAATAGTTCTTACTTATATGTGCACTTATATCATCTAGTATAACATCTGGTCCATAATAGATAGATTGATAGATTAGAATCAATCAATTGAAACCATCATTCTCAGTTGCAAAATATGTAGCATTTTAGGACCCAAGATGTTCTAAATCTTGAAATTTTTACTACTGACAGAGATGTATGACATTATTTTATTTATGTTTTATTTATGTAATGTCAGGTGAAGTCATATCATGCTCCTGAGTGTTTCTGCTACATGTATGAGCATGTGTGTTACACCTCTTGTCAACTTGACACACAATCGTATCTCCTTATGTTATGCTTAATTTCTCATTGAAAACAATAACAAGGTCAGAACCACACCTAACATGATATAACTATCTCACATACAATTGCAAATATATTCTATATTTTAGAATAGTGGTAATGTCCCTTGAGAGACATTCTTTTTGTATCTCAAACTTAAATATGATAACCACTAATATTCTCTTAATTGATATTACATTACATGATAAGAAATCAAGGAAAAAATTTATATACAGTAATATCCAATATGACAGAAACACTTGTGTCAGATATAATCCTCCTTTCCCAACTGGTCATGTGTCCTTAGCTGGTATTTATGACTACCTTCCCCAACTACCCATTCTGTACTTCTTCACAAGTACCTCAGCAGATTTTGGATCTTTTTTTTTTTTTTTTATTTTAAGAGGTGTAACCCATACCTTCATTCCCGAAAGCTCTATGTCCTCCTCATCCTGCCTAGATTACATTGTTTCAGTTCTTAATTGACTTTAATCACAGGACAGGGGAATACCAAGAGACATCCTAAAGGATCTGCTGTACTCCAGAAATAATCCTTCTTGCCTCCACAGCAGAGAAGCAACCCAGTTTCCCCTAGGTAATCTGGATCAATCATCTGTCTTCTAACACTGGTATTCATTTCTTAACCTGATGGTTTAAAGGCATCAAATGCCAAGAGTAGACAGAGGGAACTCTAAGATCCAAATCAATGGAATGGTTGTTTTCTCTTCCAGTAGGTACACTCTCTATTCTGGAACCAAAACTTCTATGTCACAGAACTTAAGGTTGCAGGATCAAGAAGCAACCATTTTTCTGATGGTCACTAGTATGGTAGTGAGTGGAACTGTTTCATTTTACACCTCTTGATCCCAGACCTATGGCTGCAGAAGAAATCAAACCATATATTGTACACTAATTCAAACTATTTACTGCCTTCTAGTGAACCCCACCCCCACATGCTAGGCTGCTTCTACCCAGTTTGCTCTGTAACTTTGCCTTCAAAAGTCCAGTCCATCTTTTTATTAGAGGACCTAATTTTAGGATGGTGGGACACATGGTAAGAACAATTGATTTCATGACCCTGGGACCAATATCATTCTCCTCTGGCTGTGCAGTGAGTTCCTTGTTCAGAAGCAATACTGGACAGAATATCATGATGGTAGAGGAGACATTTTGTCCATCCACAGATGGTGGTGTTGGAGAAAACATTACATGCAGGGTAGACAAATCTATAACCAGAAAAAGTATCTACTCCAGTAAGGGCAAAATGTTGTCATTTCCAAAGAGGAAGTTGTCCAGAATAGTCAAGCTGTCACCAGGGAATGGTGCCATCATCGCCATATTTGGAGTTCAGTGTTGGTCTTGGCTGTTGGTACTTTTGGCACTCAATAGCAGCTGTAGCAAAGTAAGCCTTGGGGAGCGGAAGTCCATGTCATAACCTCCATCCTTGCTACCATGGCCACTTTGTTCTTGTACATATGGTGGTGGTCAAAAGATAACTTATAGAAGTCCTTTCTCTCTTTCCATTATGTGTGTTCCTGATGTTGAATTCAGATCATTCAACTTAGTTACAGGTCTATGAGATGCATGTAAAGAAGAATGAAACCCTTTGAGGTTTTGGTACTTAAGATGCTGCAGGCCAGGCAAAGAATTCTAGTCTATCAATTATGATCAAGTGGGCAATTGTAAAAATATGTAACTAATTGTGAATTTTGAGAAATATCAGTAATTGAAACTGAGCTGTAGGATTGAGATTTAAAATTTATTGGTGGACTAGTTTATTTCACAGTGGATCAGAAAGTAAGTATCTGAATTGCTCTGCCACTTGGCTCAGAGGTAGTCTTCTGAGCACTTGGGGATGAGTTTGTACATCGTTAGTCAGGAGACTTACATAGTTGGCCCAAAGATTTCCTAGGTTTATTTCTAAATATAGCTTTAGTTTGGGTAATTTGCTATAATCAATTTTGAAGAACATTTAAACTCAATTTAATGTTTATTTTCTTGCCAGTTCTTGGAGCCTGCATATATGATGACTCTCATTCAAAGTAGAAGATTATACACCTATTAAATATGTACATGCAAGTAAAATCACTGTACATCATCTAAGCACCATTTTAACTCTGGAAGATATATTGCCTTCACTGATGCATTTACTCATTTGTGGAAGATGTTTTTGCAAAGAGTATGCATGTATTAAATGTAACATTTAAAGAGATTCACTTTGAAAATTCCTTAATTTCCTAACAAAATAGTGCAACTATGAAAATTTCACTAATCTTATATTTACCATTGCTGGTACGTTTTATACCCAGCTTTGAGATTTTCAATAGCTTTACCCAGACCATATTTATTTATGAAATTGTGTACCAGTTGTGCGTTTACTGATAGAAGACTGTAATTATTTAATGTTTGCCAATAGTCTTATATTTAGTAAATTTGACAAAGGTAGCTTTCTGTCAGAAAGTAGAAATGCCAGTTGTGAAAGACTTCTTTCTTGGTGCTTGACTTTGGCAATTAGAAGTTAGGAAGAGTATTGAATGCTGCACATGCCTCATTTATATGGACAAGGTCATACTTGCTGTAAGCAAAGAGTAAGATGTACATGCTCAAAGTAGACCTGAGAGCTGAAATACCACTCTCCAGGGATGAATATGAATGGCTTTGATGGATGAAAGTCATTCTTACAAGTCATGTTATTCCAGTAACAGATTAAATGCGGAAGTCTGATTCCCCATCTTTTGAGAGAAAACATATACTATAACTATGTATCATACCCAGACAAATTAAAACAGAAAGTTTTAAGATCTAATTGAGATGGAAGAGTTAGGGTGGATGTAAATAGGGGTCCTTGTAGCCCTCCTTTCTTATTACCATCCTCTATACACTATCTACAATTGGCTTTTCATCAACATGTAGCAGCTGTGACTATTTACAGGGTACAATATGAATTTTTGATCTGTATATACATGATAAATTCAGTCACTTCATTATCAAGTGCTTAACCTTAACACTTTGAGGAGTGTAGATGATGCATCGGCCATAAAGTGGGAATACCAGTAATAAAATAATTGTAAAATAACTATTACTTTCCCATGTTTGATCTGATGACACAGCATAAACATAATTTCATTTGTGTCTCATAGCAATGTTTCTGAATTATTCTCTCATTATTTCCATATACTCCGATAAAGAATTTAGATTTAATGTCAGAGCTTACTCTAAAAACTAAACCTTTAACAAAACAGGGCTTTCTCTTTTTCATAAGATACTGGTGTGATGCAAACAGTGTAGGGTTTCTTCCTTGTAGACTTTCTTACCTTTCTTCAGCTTAAGCAGAATTGAGGTGCAGTGTTTGGCACAATTCTCTAAGAGATTACATTGTGCTACAGTTCTGTAGGGTACTACTAATGGCTACAAGGAAGTTAAGGTCACCTATAACTTCCTGCCTGAAACAGAAGTGACATTCCATTGTACTTTCTCTGGCAATAGCCAATGACAGTGCACTGAAGTTCATAAATTGCTTGTGGCACTTTGCTCCCAAACTTGAAATGATTCAAATTTGTCCACTTTGACATCAAACGGCCCCCAAGTCTCATTACCAATAGTTTGATTGAAATGAGTATTGCATTCTCCATGGCTATGTATTCCACATTGAGCAGCATACTTTTCTATGCAACTCATTCTCCCAATTTAAAAATGAATAACATTGTTACCTTCACTCTTGGTTATAAGAGAGGAGACTGTGGTAGAGTTTGTACCCTCTGAGTACAATGTTTGAATATATGTCAGTTTTTATTGAACCATATACGATACCTTTGTTTACTGTCAGACTACTTTTAAGATATATGAGTAAATTAAATTTTAAATTTTTTTCCTGATATCCTTTCTAAGAGATGAAATACTGATCACTAGAATTAATAATATAGAATTAACTGTATATTATTACCATCTCTCTCTCTCTCTCTCTCTCTCTCTCTCTATATATATATATATATATATATATATGTGTGTGTGTGTGTGTGTGTGTGTGTTTATCAATAGAGTTACAAATATAGGGGGGCTGGAAAGATGACTGAGCAGTTAAGAGTACTCATTGCTTCAGCAGAGGACATGGGTTCAGTTCCCAGCACCTATATCATAGTTTACAGGCACTTATGACTCCAGTTCTCCGTGATCTGATGCTTTCTTCTGATTTCTGTGGGTACTGCATTCATATTGTTTGCATCCATACAGCCAGACACAATGCCTATACATAAAAATAACTGAATGAATCTTTAAAATAAAATATAAATTGTCAGTAAGAATTTTTAATAAGCACAAAATCAAGTACAATCCTGACAGAGTGCACACTGTCAGATTTTCTGTCAGGATCGGTACCAATCTATTAATTAGTATACCAGACTTAATGTTCTCAGAGCATAGTGGTTCTGTTCACATTTTTGAGGCTCAAAGTAGAAAGCAAAATAGACTTAGAATAACATCTTAAGCAGCCAGAGTTAGAACTTTGGCTTGAACAGGATGACTTAGAGATCTTGCTAAAATTTCAGATGCCCATGCTTCGATCTATATGATCTTAACATGTGGAAAGTAGCTGTGATATCTGCCTATTCTCAAAGTGATTCTGTGATCTAAACAAGTTTAACTGTGCTATTCTCAGCTGAGTATATTATAGTCAGGACTCACACAGTGTTCAATTCTAATTTATTAGAATGGGATTCTTACTGCTGTCCTTGGGACATTACTGGACTTCCTTCACTCGGGAGTAACACACAAGTTTTCCCTATTTCATTCACTGTAAGACCTGGCAATCTAGATATTTAATAATTATATGCTAATTAAATGAGTATGTAATCTAAGTAGGTGTGTTCTCGCTTTTACACAGTTACCCAGATCAAAAAGTAGGTACAAAATATTGAGAATATTTCAATATATCTAGATTTGGTACTTGATCTTCATTTTGAAATGCAAACTTGAATGCATTACAGACCCTCGAAAAGAAGAAATAGGGGAAAGCTGAGAGATAAAATCTTCCATGCAGATGATCAATATTTAACTCTTATCTAAAGTGACTTTTACATCATTTATCCACATCTTTGCTTCATTTAAAAGAAGACTAAATAAGTTAACTGGTTAATGACTTCTTCAACAAAAGAATTAACAAGTAAATGCAAAGGTACAAAAATTCTGATACCTTATTCTGGCCAAAGAAACCACTATTTTCACTATTCAGTTGGAAAGAAGTTCAGTGCTGCCCATATTTGACATAAGATTTCCTCTTTAGGAATATATAGACACTATCAGAAGTTCTCTGCACACAGTTATTCATACATTATATGACTCGAGCATCACATACTGTGAAAAGCAGATGAAATCCTGAGAGAATGTATATATTTGATATGAGCAGGGACATGACAAGGATGCCAATGCCTCAGACTCATGGGATGGCAATATTTTCCCTACGTCAGGCTCAGGGGAAGATCAAGGACTTCTCCTATCCTGGTATGGAGGTTAACAGCATGTCAGAAAGTAATACCCCACTGTCATATAGTAATTGAGGAATGACTATAGCTTGAGACTGGGACATGCCACAGACCTTCACTCCTTCCTGCTGTACATAATAAGCACCGAGAGCTTCCTTACCTTCTGCTGGTGCAACTCTACCCTCATTCCTCATGTTTCCAGTCAGATCAAGTTCAAAGCAGTGCAGCTTGCAGAAATACATCCGCTTATATTATTCTACAGGTAAATCCTCCATTGTATACGCAAGAAGTAAACGAACAATTTGATCGTAGAGAACACTTTCCATTGATCAACCAGAAGCACAGTTCAGTGTGGTGTCTCTCAACTTTCATCCCAGTAGTCAGAAGGCTGAGGCAAGAGAAGTGCCATGAGTTGAGATCAACCTGGTCACTTAATGATTCCAGGTCAGCCTTGCTTGGACTATGAGACTCACCAGCAAGATTATAGTATATTTTTTTGTACAAAAAATTTTGAAGATACATTTTCAATAATTTTTTTATTCAGAAAGTATTTCACTAGAATCTATTAAAATAAGCTACCATAGCACATTAATTTTAACTTTCTTATAATCTGATATATACCCATATACCATATGAATATATATATGAATTTATATGAGGAGATGATACATGCATGTGATATTTATGTGTGAGTCCATGCATGCACATTTACATAAATGTATATAAATACATGCCCACATTACTTATATAAGGCAGGGGAGTTGATGCTGTTCTAGTATCTAAAGAAGAGCTCAGACCTTTCTCAGGCACAGGAACAAAGCTATGAGTCTTTCATCTTCTGAGAGGAATTTTGCCAGCATTTCTAAAAAAAATACCTTTGTAAATGCCTTCAAAGATAAATTAGTAACAACAAATGAGATTTGAATATTCTTACCCATAACACACAAGAGAAGGTGGAATTTGCCCTTGTTTATAGTACAGAGCTAAAGATGACCTTACATCAGGACATTCAAGCAGCTGAAGAGGAGACAATTTAGTTTTTCAAGGGACATAATCAAATTATTATACTGTCTCCTGCCACCATACTGAGCAAAACAAATTTCTATTTCTATTTCAAAACTGAATTATCGCAAAAGTAAAATTTCTCCCCAAACATATAAAGAATGCACATAATATTTCTACTGCATTTTCTACACACATTCACCTTCAAGCAGTATTTTGAAAGTAAATGGATACAGACAATTGTGAAGAGCTTGCATCTGACTTACTGCCATGCTTCAAATTTGAGGTACCCAAGACTCAAAGTGTTTGCCTTGCATTTATGGTGATCTTGAATTACCACAGAGTTGAAATTGGGTTTTTCTGGGCATCTTGTAATATATATTCTAAGGGGGAAAGATGGAATAGGTCATTATTCAGAACAATTTACTCCAAGATGACGGATCAAAAGAATTGCCGCTGAGCAATCACTCATTCTCAGCCAAGATGGGCAGCGTTTGGAATACAGGTTGACAAGAAAATCTGAAGTGACATTTGTGCCCTGCCAGTACTACCATCATCCTGCAGCGTCCTTTCTCATTTTTTTAGAGCAGTCATGGAGACTGAGTACAAAGAATAAATGACTTGAAAGAAATGAAAAAATATGTTGTCACAGTATCAAAGCTGGTACAAGACGCATAAGACAAATATGAATATATTCATTGTCTTGGTGCAAGAAAGGAGGGTAGATTCCAAAGTTAGGCATATCATTACAATATTAGAAACTTAAAACAGTATAAAGCCAAAATTACTAAGAAATTTTCTATTGGAAAATATATATATAATTTTAAGAAAACAAAGACTTCATCAAAGCCCTATTCTACATGAAGAACAATGGTTGGATGCAGAGTCAGCTAGAAACATGCCTTCAACTCCCAGTTGGGTAGATGTAGCTCCCACTGTCTGCCAATTTAAAGTGAGTTTGGTAAGGTATATGAGCCTTTTGGGAAAGACCTTACAGCCCCATCTGTTCTATTTGTTTTAAAAATCCCATTGCATATTTTTTTAAAGAGTAGACATTTATTTTGCAGCAAATTTGGGCTACCACGAGAGAGCTCCAGATGATAGCAGTGACCTAAGAGATGTTCATATTAGAGTGAAAACTGATATTATTTACCAGCACCCCTTCCAATTCCCCTTCAGCTTCCTGTCTACGTGAGAACCAGCTACTCCATCACTTTCTTCCCATCTACCACGAGCACCACTACTAACTCCTCTACCTTGGTCTTCCCCATCTACTGCCACCAATTACACACCTGCTTCATCTCTACTGTACCACTATTGTATCCACCACTGGAAACATCTCCTCTACAAAACCACTGCCCTTATACTATCTTTTCTCCCCTTCCCCTTTCCCTCTACCAACATGACCGCAACCATCAACACTACTACCACATCCATCACCTTCACCTTCCTAACACCTTCATGTCCAACCATCCTCCCATCTGTCTATGCTATCACCATTTTGCCACCATTGTTACCTCTACCATGCCAACATGAACACCAACCCTGTTTCTACCTAGACCACTACCTACCCGTATTCTGCCTCCAACATCAACAACTCTCTTTCCACCTCAGCCATCATTCCCATCACATTCTGTTTCTCTACTACTTCCCTTTCCTCTTCCTACATCAGCACCACATTCCCCAGTGCTACCTCAAAATCCCCTTCCAGCCTCTCTACTCCACCTCCACTGCCATCACTACCACATTAGTATAACTGGTTTTTTAGTTAGGTTAGTAAGATGACATGGCAGGCTGCATGAGCCTGATAATGTGTCTAGGATCTCCAGAACCCACTGTAGAAGGAAAGACCCCCTTCCTGAGGGTTGTCTTCTGATCTTCCAATGCATATTGCAATGTGTGCATGTCACAGCCACACATACGCATGTGCACACACCTATACACACAAGTCAGCAATAAGTTTAGAAAGTTCAAAAATTAAAGATAAGAAAATGTTCAGTTAATTGTTGGGAACAACCCTGGCGCTGTGGAACAAAGCCCCACGTGTCTGTCCCGTGGTGCTGTGAATCTGGGTGGGACAGAACATGTGGGAAGTGGCTGTGCATCTTCCTCCACAGTCCGATGGGCAGGTTGGGGGGCTGTGGGAAGCCTCTGCAGGCCCTGCCCGTGGGTGGGGTAAGGGTCCATTCCCTAGGAACTCTTGGCAGCTGTCTCCGAGTGTTCTTTAGCCCGGGACACCACAGTCGGGCTGTGCCCAGATGGGCTACCTGGAGCACAGCTGGGGTTCCCGCCAGGACTAGGTCTCTGCTGCTTTGGGCACCTGGCTAGCTGCTTAGGCTTGGGTGAATGGGTACTGTCTAGGAGCACGGGGGTTCCCACAACGACAGGTTAGCTATGGCTCATTAATCGAGGGCCGGATCCCTCGCTTCCCACAGCGGGTCCAGATGAAGAGACAGTCCATAATTCTAAGGCATTTATTGTCATCATATGGAAAGTGTCATGGATGGAACTGTGCCTCCCGCCTCTCCCAGAGAGGCAGGGCAGATATAGTAACTGGGAAGGAGCATGGCTAAGCCTCTAGGTGTCTCACTAACATGGGTACGGCTTGGGGCTATGTGGCCACGCCTCTACCAGGGCATGATATGTGACTGTGGCTGAAGCCAAAAAACCTTCCGGGAGCTTTGGCAAAAAAGTTTTCCTGTCCCTTGTGAATTACTCTGCTGGGTCTCCCAGAGTTTTCAGCCTGTGCTCAACCAGATACCAGACTGCCTGCCAGATCACTACCCCACAGTTAAGCACAGCATTGGACACCTATAACCCCAGCTACACGAGAGAGTGAAGCAGGAAGAGTACCAGTTCAATGACAACCTATATGGTGATATCCGATGTTATTCCAAAAATGAAAGAGAAAAAGAAACTAATAATGTCATCAAAAATAAGCAAGTGGGGAACGAAGAACCTCGCAAACTTCTCATATATTATAAAATGTGACAGGAGATCAAATCAAAGTTAAAACCAATGATATTTAACTTACTAGACTTTTATAAAGTGGAACCTATTAAGCAAGCTCCCCTTAAGGGGATGTAAGCAACTCTGAGAGACTGGCTGTAGCTTGTATAGCTCCCATCATCCCTCAGCTCCTCAGGCTGAGGTAGCCAGTGGCGAAGGCATGTTTTAACCCAAATGAAGCCGGAGGTGCAATGGCACTTCACAGGACACGGTTAATGGCTATGGCTTTTCATGACATCTCTTTGGTACGCTTCAGTATGACCTTGTCAAAGTTAAAAGCTCATAAAATTCCTATTTACTCTTTATGGCATTACAATTCTGCATAACAGTGCTTAAAACAAAAACACGATATAATTATATTGTCAATCAAGCAGCTAAGAAAGGCATTTTCCAGCAGCCTCATACCTAGCAAACTGTAAATAATTTATAAAACCAGAAGTCATGACTAAGTGGCAGTGTTTGGGGGCTAGTTAAGCACTTGTCACAGCGCTGAAGTTGTAGAGAGCTGGGCAAGGGGGAAAAAATCCTGCTTGTTTACTTTTATCATCTGAGTGTAAAAAATTGTCTCTTGTGCTTGCCATGTCTCCACTTGGGCTCTAATAAAAATATCAAATCGTCAATAGAAATTTGAACAGGTGTGAGTGAGAGAAATAATGATGTTTTATTCATACACATTTCCAGCCCATTTAACTTCATCCAACAAACAACAAAAAATATTTTCTTCATTACCTCCAATTAATGTAAATGTCAAATGTGCTGAATATGTTATCACACTGATAATTTGTTGTGTTGATTGATTTGTAGGATGTTGAGGATTAAAGTAACAATTTTTCTTACTTGACTCACAACTACATGCTGTTATCTGTCACCTCTGGATTATGTAAATAGCGAATTTGTTTCCATTAGACCTAACACTAATTCTGGTAAATACGATTTTCAAAGTGTCAGGGATATCTGAGATTCCCAGCTCTTCCTTTATCCTCAGTCATTTTGTTAATTAATAATGAGAATATATCAGTTCAGGAAAAATATACATCTTATTCATGCTAAGGACCAAAAGTGCTAGTAGTATCAAGTCCAGATAATTTAATTCTAGGTTATTTTGTGCTTTAGAGTTTATTTATCTACTATGCTCTCCAGCATCTTTCTCTCTCATATGACATAAAAAAAAAACCCAAAAAAACCAATATACACATTGTACAACTTTTCTGTAATTGGTCTTTAATTCTTCTGACAAGTATTTAATCCTCTCATTAATCAAACTCAGAATGGAAAAAAAAATCTGTGGTCAGTTTTCAAAGACAAGATTTAATAATATGTTTAATAGATTTCTTATTCTGATGATGAAGAATTTTTTTAATTTAGATATCAATAATTTTTATACCCACATTTAAAGGTAAGTGGGAAATGGAGAAACGATTTTCTTCATGATTCAGGAGAATGGTCTAGTGCATATATTAAAATAATATAGTTCCATTATCTGACTATGTTATATGGTGAATACATGAGGATCTGAGCATCTCTGGATACATGCATCTATACGGATAAATCTTGACTCTATCACTTTTAATCATGCTGGGAAACAGCCTGGTCTTCTTGTGTCCTGCCTCTTTGGTCTGTGTAATGGAGGCAGAATGGGAAAGATGCTTGATATTTGTGTACCCAGCCGACTCTACTATCTATTCCCCATAGCCAACTACTCGTTCTTCTAGGTGTTTCTATCCTTGTTTTATTTCCTATGTGTAAATGTCATCTAAATACACACAATCCCAGAAATGGGATTTTTTTGAAGAGCATGCTTACATATATTGCTGATAAGAACTGAACACGAACTCCACATATAGGTAGAACATATCCAATTCTTTACCTTTCAAGAGGCTTGCTAAATTTCTGAGGTGCGCTTACCTGACTCCACATGCAGGTCTGTGTGAAACTTAGTGGCATGAGGGATATCAGTGCTGTGAGCGATAATTAATTCTGGTCTTGACCACAGTGGCCTAAGATGGCAGTACAGCTCTTGCATGTATCTCTCTTAGTCTTTTGGTATTGCTGTATTAGTCTTGGTACCTCATTATCTTCCTTAGGCCTTTTTACCTGGGAAGAAAATCCCAAGTTCCCTATAATTTGAGACTTCACAGACATCTCTGAGATGTTCCCATCATATCTCAGCTAGAGCTTAAATGATAAGACTCAGGCTGGTGAGATTGCTCAGATGGTTAGGACACCTGCCAATAGGCCTGAGTTCTATCCCCAGGTCATATTTCATAGAAGAAGAGAACTGATTCTCAGTTGTCTTCCAGCTCCCACACATGAGCATTGGCATGCTTGACCCCCCCACCTTCACACATTCTGAAAAAATATAATATATTTTGTAATTTACTTTTTCTGCTCCTTGGGTTTAATTTCAGAACTCTGAAAAGTAGTATTTTTTTTAACCTCAGCTAGGAATTTGCCTTCAGCTTTGTTCTATTTCCTGAAGTCTCACTTTGTGTCTTGAAGTAATGATAAAAACACTAAGTAGAGCCAAGCTTCCTATGATGTAAAACCAATGTCAGGGAAAGCTTATGTACACTGAGTGGTAACTTGCCTTACAGGTAGGTTCAGAAAAAACTCCATCAACCCGTTAGAGAGACAGAGAATTGGATATTAGAGAATAAAGTACTGATATTTGCTCTGTTAACAAATAATCCATATATTTTCAATCCTAATCTCACCTTCTCTTTGCCCAAGAACCATGGCTTACTAACAGACTGAAAGAAAGTAGTAAAGTGTCCAAGGAGAGGAAAGCACTAGAGGAAAGAAAGGGCGGGACTAAAAGAGAAATGTCTTAGCTGCAGTGTAAGGAGGAGCTCACCAAGGAAGCACCTTCAAATTTTTTTATCCTGGAGACGTGACATTGCACACTATGAGGACACAGGGACAGGCATGAGAGTACCCATCCTTTACCTTTCACAAATGCTCTACAGGTTATAAAATGGATTCTACAAGGGTAAGACAGTTTCTGGCTCTATTGATTACAACACAAACCAGGAGGTGAAATGGTTCAGTTTGAAAATGCAGAAGCCACAGAAGCTGGACAACTCAAGAACGCATCAGGAAAGCCAAATAAAATACTCTGCATCTAGAATCCCAGAAGTCTTTCTTGGAGACAATATTGCAAGGCTGGAGAATGTGCAGAAAGCTCACAGGTCTGCTAGGGTGAATTACCCAGCACAGTAGCAGAAATGACAAAAAAATTCCTTTCTCACCAAGGTGAAAGGCAAGAACAGACTCTCAAGCCTGAACATCCCATGCACAAAAATATCTTGCCTCTCTCTCCATCTATCCTTCCTTCCTCTGTCTCTCTGTCTGTCTTTCTCTGTCTCTGTCTCTCTCTGTCTTTCTGTCTCTCTCTCTAAATTAAAAATTCTATTTTAAAAACTTATTTAGAATTTTTAAGTATCCACTTGCCTTTACATTTCCTGTTAGTACCCATATCCAGTGGTGTAGAGATTTATGGCCCCTTTCCTTGAAGGCATGGTGTCCATAAGGCCTGAATTGAAGAGAAGGGCTACAAAACTGGCAATGCCCATGGCTGAGCTGCTAGGAGACTCCCATGGAGTAAGCAGCAGCTAAGTTGCTAACATGAGTCCTCGCTCCTCTGACCCAGCAGAAGTGTCAGGATTTCTTTCTTAATACCTTTTGTCAACAATGTGACTGTAGAAATCTGGTCAAATTTCATGTGTCACCAACTTAGTCAATCAGGAAAGCATTCTGTATGCCTGGAAACTTTATGAATAGCCTTCTCTAGGCAACATTCCTCTCAGGGATCCTAGAATTGCAAGCTAAAGTCATAACCCCCTACTCAGCAGCATAAAACAAGAGTATCTGATAATGAGGTTCATGACTGGCCCACCTTCTGGGAGATGTAGGATGAACTATGAAATTTTATTGCATGATAAAATAGCAACAACAACAACAACAACAACAACAAAAAAAACCCTGCCCACACATATGTATTCAAATAGGATATACAGATATACTCAATTGTAAACAAAACAAAACAAAACAAAAACAAAAAACGCCAAACCAAACTAAACATTTTTAATATACAACTAACTTTTTGTGATTCTTAAAATAGTACTTGGTAATACTGTACATTTTCTCTACAATGTGAACCTTCATTTTGTTGATTAATCTGGCGCGGCATATGGATACAGTCGAGAAAATGGATGGTTGGCCATATATCATGCCTGCCTCTTCTAATCAGGATATATATCTGAAGATATTCTGAAAATAGTCTCAGGTTCTTGAAAAATAAATAATAAAAGGGTGTGGGTAATTTGTATAGGATTAAAGACAATTTGATATGGCAAATAGAGAGAATAAAGTGTGTCTCATAAATGAATGAGCAACAAATGCCTTCTATATATTGCCCAGGTCTGGAGAGAAAGCAGAGGCTAACCTAGAAGTTGATTGTTACCATAAATTATTCTTAAAGTTAATCTGATCAGAATATGCAAATTCTGAAGCTGTGGTATCCGGGAGCCAAGTGATAGTTGAGACTTTGCATTATATAGTATTAGGTTTGAAGTGTAGTTAGAAGACACTCTGTAGTAATAAATATTATGTTCAATGCTTAAAGGCAGCACTTCAACAGGCTCTTGAGACCACTATAAGATCAGCAGGCCTTGGTGGCTCCTTACTGGAGGGTCATAATGCCAACTTCAGAAATACTTTAGGACGAATAAGGAGCTTCCCTTTATTTTACATTCTGTCTCCAAATTAAAAAATCGCCTTGGAGGTTTGGAATAAAACAAAATGGCCTTTAGGATCCAATGCTAGGTCACAACTTATTCATTAATCCTGAACTTTAAATTTCTCAGAGTATTTATTATGATTTTTCTAGTAGTTGGAATTTCTGCTGAAGAAAATCACAGTAACTAGGAAAATTTCCAGCAGGGTATCTAAGATAAGATATTACTTTAAATGCTGAGAAATTGAGTATAAGAGGAAATATGACAATAGCCAATGCTAGCCCTCTGCAAATTACTCATGGAGAGACTTTAAAGTGATTTCTTCTGACCAGCAAACCATGGTAAATATTTTAAGAAAAGCTATTGCATATATGTCTGGGAAGTGAACCATGCACCAAAGAGATTCTATAGTTTTAATAGCTCAGTGTTTTGCTTAATAAAGATCATGATGCCTAATTGCATATTGATCCTGAAAAAAAATTTTTTATGCTCTTCTGTCTATACATCAGTAAAAGACACTAGCCATGCATTCTGTGCTTAGCACTCTTACAACTTGTGGTGGTCCATGCAGAATACATAAAAGGGATATTTCTTTTGAGTGACTTGCAATGAAGCTTAGGAAGAAATTATTTAAGGGAGAAATAAAACAGTAATATGTAACATATATTAAATGGATAGTTCACAAGTGTTTTAAGTGAGAAAATAATTTTGAAACTTACAAATTACATTAGCCTAAATGTGATTGCTTTAATCTTTTATAATGTTTTTGCTGAAGAATATTTTAATAATCAAATATGCAACAATGTATATGAGACTAGTTTTAAAAAGATATGATAACATAGACAAAACACTTGCTTAAAAATTATACTTTATTGTAGATATGAACACAACGCATAAACACAATGCATGGTGTCAATAAATATTTTAGTAATATATTGTCATTGAACAAAAGTAGACTAATATGAAATGGGGAGCATGTGTAATTCCACACACTTCATCATATTAGAGAAGAAAACAAAGTAAAAGTTAACGGTGTTCTAATAAGGCCATCAAAAATATTTGACACTGCTTTATCCTAAAAGGACGAAGCAAAAGAACAGGAGATTATAGGCTTCAAAGTTTGGAGAACCAGTTTAAACACTGTCTTGTGGACAGAATATAGATGAAAATCACTGAGTGTTAGACATAGCTTACTGTGGGAAACACAGTCAAAAAAATAATATGGACAGAGTTGAATTCTAGTAGAAACATTTCCATGTAACAAAAGGTTATTCAACACAAAAAGCATCACTTCTAATACATGCTGTAATAATGCAGTGTTCACAATGAGTCAGTGATTACTACTGAATTCTGAAGCCCACTTTTTTTTTTGACAGTATCCCATGAGGATTCACACAGAAGAAGGAATGACAACAGTACTGTCATTAAACCTCATGGTGATGCTTAGAATTAACTGCCAATTTGACAGAATCTAGATTCGCTTATGTTACAGTGTTCTATGCCTACCTGTAGGAGCATTTTCTTAATTCCATTAATAGAGGTGGTAGACCTACCTGCTGTCCTGACACCATTTCCTGTATTTGATCCTGTGTAAAACGTCAGCTGAGACGCATTCACCCAGTCATTGCTTGTTTCTTCAATTGTGAGTGTCATATAACCAAGTATTGCAGGTTCTCATTTTGTCTTTTTGCCATGATAGATTATACCTCACATTGTAATCTAAAATAAAATGTCCTTCCTGAAGTTGTTTTTTCAGTGTGTTATTGCAAAAACAGTAAAAGAAACCAACATGAGCTAGATATTAGTGATAGAAGACTTTGTATCTATACTTAAACATACACAACATAACTTGCATTTAATTAGATCCAAGGACTGGATAGGGTGCTCATGACTATATGATTATTTCTGTCTCTAGATTTGTCAGTTTGATAAAATAACATGAAATATGTTCCCTAGGTTAAATACAAACCACGTTTTAAGAGAGGTTTTAGATAGAAACACAAAGAACTGTTTGTACCATACTGATGAAGACAGGAGCCAAAGGGAATTCCACTTAACTCTTGTTAAAATATTTACTAGTGATTTAGAAGAATTGTGAGAAATTCTAAAGTCTGCTGGATTCCCAAGTTCTCTGGCTCTATAGCAGAAGTAGAATATGCCCACTTGTGCCTAGAGGCACAAAGCACATATTTCTAGGGAAAGGGAGGCCAGTCTTCAATGGTTGAGATGCTTGGTTGGCATAATGTTCTTTTTTTTTTTTTTTTGAGCCTGTGGAAACAGAGCTTTTATACACACATATGAATGTATTTGTAGGGCTCCCAGACATGAGCACATAGAGGCAAAAGGAAAAAACTTGAAAGCACGTAGATACACTGTTACTCAGGTAAGAGCAATGAGTAAGAGGAATTTCCAGCCGATTATGTATTAAGCCATTAATTATTGAATGTATGCAGTGTTTCTGACAATATTCTATGGAGGAAAATTTAGCACAGGAAATCATTGTTAATTAAAAATGGTCACTTAATAAATGGTGAAGCTTGGTTTGATGTCTCATGGACATGATCTGAAACCTTAGGAGAGAGGAGGAGGATCATACACTGAGGCCAACCTGCATGGTGAAGTGCTGCCAAAACCAGAGAGGAGAGAGAGAAAAAGAGAGAGAGAGAGAGAGAGAGAGAGAGAGAGAGAGAGAGAGAGAGAGAGAGGTGGGAGACAGAAAGAGAGAGGGAGAGAAACAGAGAGATGAGAGATGAGAGGGAGGGAGAGGGCAGTGGAATGGGGAGGAAGGGAGGGAAGGTGAGAAAGAAAGATGGAGGGGGCATTACTGAAATAGCCAAAAATCTCACATGAAGAGAGTAGGTGCCATGGATTCCTGAGTGAAATGTCATCCACATGGAGCCCCATTCTATGAATAGGAGGAAAGGACATTCCATATGCCAGGAGAGATGTATGCACAGTCTTGTGGCTACATCTGAGCCCCTAAACAATCAAGGGTTAACTGAACTTTGTAGATGGAATATATGTGATCAGCCTAGGAAACCCTTAAATGAGTGAGGACTGGGGGTACCGACTGGGGAGAACCTTGAGTTCTGTCTTGGCTTGGAAGTATGAGACAGTTGCTGAAGACCTTCTCCTTTGTTAGAGTTACCTGTTCATTATATGGAAGACAGATGTAGGAGATGAGACATTTTAAGGATCTGGAGGTTGGTGGGACTGAGAGACTTGCTTCTCTTGGGCCTAGTGTTAGAATGACACAGTGGTGAAGAAAAAAGATCCAGCCCTTGAGAGAAATGTGAGCAATTACATGACAAGGGCAAAGTGGTGTGTTGATATGGATAAGTAAAAGTGCTCAAGGCCAGGATGTATTTTATAGACATTGGCTACCAAGGGGGTAGGTGGCCATGTTCTATGGCTCAGATTCATTGGGTGGAGGAGAAGTTTGAAGAAAAGCTGTAGCTGAAGTCTGCAGATCTGGCTAAATCCTTAAAGATTCTGGTGTCTCATACTTGCCTGATTTTCCCTGAATTCTTGATTTCCCTGTCAGTTCCTTTGCAGCTGCTCTTTCATCTCTCCAACGTCTCTACTTTGAAGTGCTGAATCAGAACTCTTGATTCTGTTCTGTCTATGTCTATCCCCACTATAATTACTGATACACAAGGCTTCAAATGCAATGCATTACAACTGAGTGTTCCCAACATGGTATCACCATTGCTCCTGTATCTTACATCTTCACTGAAAGTCCCTGGTTCATCCCCGTTATCCACTCCAAGCTATATTTTAAGTGAAGCATCTATTGCATTCTCATCTACTTTTGAGGCCCATCACGCAGCTTTGCATAGATACTCTGGGTCCTGGCCATGTGTCTTCCATTGTACTTGGGTACCCAAAGTCACAAGCATTGGGAAAACAGAGAACGATTGGTCTCCATGTTTACTGTGAAAAATGAGTGATGATGCTTGCTGAAGCAAAGTTCTAGGGAAGTAGAGGCAAAGCTACTGTTGGATTGGTTATAGATAAGATTTGAACTTTTAAAATTGAAAATACATTTTTTTTCTCATACAATATTTCCCAACCACACTTCTAGGCTTTCTAGAAGTGGGCCAAACAGAACAAAGGAAGGAACAATAAGACAAGGCAAATCCCTCCTATCAAGGCTGTACAAGGCACCCCAACAGGAAGTAAATAGTTAGGCCAAAGAGTAAGAGATACAACTGTTCCCACTGACTGGGTTCTCACAGAACCACCAAGTTAACCTCCATAACATATACCCAGAGGACCTTGTGCAGACTCTTATGGGTCCTATGTTTGCCATTTCAGCCTATGTGAGCCCATGTAAGCACTGAGAGATGGCTCAAACTTTAAAGGCTAACCTCATAACGAAAAAGATGTCTTCAACTTTTAAATCACGTTTCTGCCAGAAGAACCTTCACATGCACTTTGTGATCTAATGATTTACCTCTTGAAAAGAGAAAATGTCTTCTAGAGAAATGTCTACTAGAGAAAATGTCTTCACCCTTACAATATTGTCTGTGCATGCTTCTGTCTCTTAAGTTTCTCCAGCTCTCCCGCTTTGAGAGAAAGAAGAAAGGACTTTGAAATAGAGTATCATGTACCCAGGGATTGCCTCAAATTTACTGTGTAGCTCAGGATGACTTTGGATGTCTGACTGTCCTGTGTTTACCTCCCAAATGCTAGGATTACAGGCATGCACCACCATCATTATATAGTATTGGGATAACCCAGGGCTTTGTACTTGCTAGGCGTGCTATCAATTAAGCTATGTTCCCATCCCCTCCTTGAATATTCTGTTAGCCTTTCCTCCATGTATATTTTCTGTTATTATTAGCTAGTCTTTGGTGTTTTCTAAAATCAGCTACAGTATTCCAGTTGTGGTTACACTGGAGTTGATGGTGATGAGTCAAGGACTTCCTTCCTCTATTCCATATTCCATGCTTAAGGCTGTCGCCATACCTGCTGCATAATGTAGCATTTTTTCATTATCTATCTACAGAATGCCTATATGAAGTCCTTAATTGCAAAGCTTTTGAGTGAAGGGATATAGTGGAGAAATGATGTGCACAAGGTCACTGTCATGGAATCACTTCCCAGGTATTGCTAGACAATTTTGAGAAGTTACTAAGGCATTTTCCTACCAAGAAACTCTAGACTGTTTCAATGAAAGCTACAGACTTTTCATGCTTTGGGTTGGAGAGATTTGTCAGTGGGTTAGAGCACTTGCAGCCCTTGTAAAAAATTTGGATTTAGTTCCTAGTATTCACATTGTATATGTCAACATTCTGTAATTCCAGTTCCAGGAGATCTAATATACTCTTTTGATGTCCACAGGCACCAGACATGTAAATAATAGTCAGAAAAATATGTAGGGAAAATACACATACATATAATATTAAAAAAATATATTTAAAAAGAAACTTATGCTATTGTTTGTTCTGCCTAGAAGTTGGGCTCTGGAATCAATATAGAGTCAAAATTAAGAAGAAGGTTTTTGAAGAATTATTTCCCTAAAAATCACATAGTTTATATATCTTTCGAAATATTCTCTCTAGAAATCAAAAACTCTTGATTCCCAAGCAAAGCAGTATAAAAAGAAATAAAGTACTTTCAAACATCCATGAAATGATGCTATTATCTCAGATCCTTGAGACTCCATTTCTCTCTCCAGCCATTCAGTACAGAACATCATGACAAAACTCATGCCCTGACCTACACTATAGAGATTTGTTGTATTTTAAGGACTTTGTTTAATGAAGCAAAGGTTTTACTACTTACAAATGTTAAGAACTCAGGCAGAGTGCAGGCAAAATAAAACCATCCGAGTGAAACTTCACTGGAAATCATGTCAAAGTAGTATCAAGGATTTGTTGTGGACTTTTCCCCAAGGCTTCCTTTACAGATAAAAGGAAAGAAACAAAGGAAAGGATAAGTGGAAAGAGCGTAATGTTTACAAAATATCTGCTCACTTAAAGTTCATAAAATATAGGATTGCAAGGAAAAAGCTAATTACAAATTAGGTATACTGGCAATAAATGAAACTCTATTTCTGAGTGGTGCTTAGCCAGTTTCTATTTTCCATGGAGTGCATGGGTGGTGAGGCTCAGTTACTTTCTGTTATACCCTATCACTTTTCACTGCTTCATAAATTATACAATACTCTGCTAAGTCCTCTACCTCTTCTCTTGCTTTTCTCTTCATTGTTTATACAATCTGAATTTATGTCAACCAATATGAGCATTTTGATTATAAACAGAATAAAAGATCTCCTCAAGCCTCCTAGCACATACAGCAGCATATTTTGTAATATTTCCTTGTGGCTTTTTTTCTTCTTCTTCAACACAAATCCATCAGTAGTATAACATTTCTTTTTGCCATCACATGAACTTGGTACTTTTAGCTAGTTTGGAATTAGCTTTCGGTGTGTTCTTACGGCATTAAAGTTTTGCTGAGCAAAACAAGCCCTTCTGTCCTCCACCAGAATAATGGAATATATTTTTAAGCATATTCTTTTCATTAAGATTTCCCATTGGTAATTCTTTCCAAACTCTCTTTCCTAGGGTTCAGTGTTGGCCTTATACGTGTAAACATTTTTTTTTTTTATTTTTTATTTTTTTAATAAATCAGTATCTGAGAAATCTCAGGAGTTCGGGGTTACTTAAGACTGCTGGTCTTCCTATGGGGTCACCTCCTCAACTTTTTCCAGCCTTTCCCTAATTCAACCACAGGGGTCCCCAACTTTGGTCCATTGGTGGGGTGTAAGTATCTGCATCTGTCTCAGTCAGCTGCTTGTTGAGCCTCTCAGAGGGCAGCCATGCTAGGCTCTTGCCTGTAAGCACAAAATAGCATCGGTAATAGTGTCAGGCCTTGGAGCCTCCCCTTGAGATGGATCCCAAATTGGGCTGGTCACTGGACCTCGTTTCCCTTGCTCTCTTCTCCACTTTTGTCCTTGCAGTTCTTTTAGACAATAACAATTCTGGGTCAGAGTTTTTGACTGTAGGATGGAAACCCCATTCTTCCACTTGATGCCCTGTCTTTTTGTGGGAGGTGGGCTCTATGAATTCCCTCTCCCAATTGTTGGACATTTCATCTAAGGTCCCTCCCTTTGAGTCCTGAAAGTCTCTCACCTCCCAGGTCTCTGGTACATTCTATAGGGCAATCCCACCTGACCACCTGACCTCCCACCTCCAGAGGTTGAATATTTCCATTCATTCTGCTGGCACTCAGAGCTTCACCTCCTTCCCCCCAATACCTGATCTCAGCCACCAACAAGGCACCATACAGTAACTCTTACAAAGCCCCCTGATGACACATATGCAGCAGAGGACTGCCTGGTCTGGCCTTAGTGAGAGAAGATGTACCTAACCCTCGAGAGACTTGAAGACCCAGGGAGTTGGGAGGTTTGTTGGGGTGGGTGTGAGTGTGGGTGGGATATCCTCTTGGAGACAGGGAAGAGGTATGGAATAAAGAACAGTCAGAGAGCAGACTGGGAGGGGATAATGACTGGACTGTAAAAAAAAAATTGATAAATATTAAAATATAAATAAAAATAAAGTAAAAATATAAAATCAGTATTTATGTATTGAAAATGTTAAAGAAATTTGGTGTCACATTTAAATTATAGCATGTTTGATTAATTACTAACTAGCTAGTTTGAATAGAGGATAGGTTATAGAACACAACATCATAATCATCAAGGGTTGTCTCATATATAGATAATATCTAATCCTAATGAGTGCTTCTTACTGCGATCCAAGAGCAGAGAGGTATAAGGATTGTAACCCTGATATCTATAACATTTAAAGTGAAGCCAGTAAAATAGTTATTTAAATGCTGGTAAGTAAATTAGAAAGCTAAGATAGATGACTAGACTAGATAATGGGTAAACTGTGGTATACTCATGACACGAGAAGAACAATCTACAGATTCTGGCTATGAATGAGGTGAATCTCAAAAACACTATGCCAAGAAGCCAGACACAAAAGCAACATATGCCACATGCCAATTTATTTGAAATGGCAGAAAAGAACAATTGCTGGACCCTGATTGTATACTAATGTTTGACTGGGCTGGTTGGGGAAAAGATTAACTGCAAACAAATTGAAGTTTGAAGACACAAAAAGTATTTTAAATATTGATTTTGGTGATTATAATTTGCACAGTGTTTACCAAAAGTTTGGGACACTTCTAAAGATAGTTTCATATTTTGTAAATTGTGACTTAACAACATTGAAAAATATAGATATTGTGGGATATATATACTAAATCTTAATAGTTATTAATTATTGCTGTAAGCTAGTTTTATATCAACACAAACAAGTCATTTGAGAAGAGAGATTAAAGTTGAGAATATTCCTCTGTAAGACTGGGTTATAATCAACTCTGTGAGACATTTTCTTAATTAGTGATTGATATGGGGGCACCCTTTCTGGACGTGACACCCTAGAGCTGGTGGCCCTGACTGCTATAAGAAAGCAGTCTGGACAAGCCACAGACAGCAACTGTAAACACCACACCTCCATGACATTGCATGAGTTTCTGCCACCAAGTCTCAGGCTTAAGGTCCTGCTAGATTGTGTTTGATAATGTACTGTGACCTGATACTTGTAAATTGGAATAAATGTTTTCCTCCTTGAGTTGCTTCTGTCACTTAGAGAAAGGAGTGGCAGAGCTGAAGGGATTTGCAACCCCATAGGAAGAACAACAATATCAACCAACCAGACCCCCCCAGAGCTCCCAGGGACTAAACCACCAACCAAGGAGTACACATGGAGGGACCCATGGCTCCAGCCGCATATGTAGCAGAAGATGGCCTTGTCTGGCATCAATGGGAAGAGAGGCCCTTGGTCCTATGAAGGCTCAATGCCCCAGTATAGGGAAATGCAAGGACAGGGAGGCGGGAGGGGTTGGGTGCATGGGTGGAGGAATACAGGGCCAGCCATGATCAGTAACACACACCTGCAATCTCAGTTGTCAGGAGTGTAAGGCAGGAGGATGGAGGTTTCAAGGCTAACCTGAGACACATAGAATATTCTTATCCAGGTCTATACATCAGGACTGAAAAAGAAAATAAAGGGAGTGACGAAAGATAAGAGGGATAGAGAATAAAGAGCCATTAAGATATATGTTACATATAGAAAGTCACAAATTATTGACTCACCACAAAGAAAACAAAATATAAACAAATAACAACAGAAAATAGAGAATATTCTGACAGTTCTTCTTGACCACTTAGTTCCAGAAACATGTTAGACCATTGCCTAAAAGCATCAATATTATGTTTATTTATTCTATACTGGAAACTAAAGGAATAAGTACTATTAAAGTACCTTTTATAATTTCTCTATAGCCTGATTTGAATAAATCTATATACCTTTACTACATAAAATAATAGTGCCATCTCTTGTGCAGCATCAAGTAGAAAAGTGTATTTTATACTTTCAAATAAATAACAATAGTACTCTTTCCCTTTCGATTTCAACTCTGTAGAAATTGACACATTCAGTGGAAGGACATATAGATGTCACTGTGTTCAGGTTTTTGCAGACTTTGTGTATCTATTCTGCAAAGGGCTTTGACACTTAGTATATGGAGCTATCTTCCTGTAGCTCTGCCTTTGTTGTACCTCTGAACAATTTTAGTTTTCTCTGTGCTCATTTGATACATGCATTTTACTCAGGGACTTATTTTCTGTTAACTTTCTTCGTACTTATGTGGACATTTGAATATTCATATGGATAAACAATTGGCTTGCTCTGAATACTTTCTTATGAAATTTATGATTTTTATAATGAATGATAGTATAATGAAATTCATCATTTCTGCTGGGATAGGGGACCTTCCATTGTGTCCAAGGAAGTTGAACTATTAACTTTGACTTCATAGACATTAATAAATGACTGGCAAAGGTCTTCATGTTCAAAATATAACCCTTACTATCAGGGATGGACTTCCCTGAGAGAGGCAGTATTTAGAAAACCAGTTCCCTCAGCATATCACTCACTCAACAATAAGCTTAGATGCTCTGAGCTGGCTTGGTGACAGCAGCCAAAAGTTAGGGATGTTAAAATAGAGAGCAACAATATTGAGTTTGAAGCCAGTCTGGGCTACATAGAACGATAACCAAGAAAAAGTGA
Source organism: Rhynchomys soricoides (assembly GCA_019843965.1). Taxonomy (NCBI): domain Eukaryota; kingdom Metazoa; phylum Chordata; class Mammalia; order Rodentia; family Muridae; genus Rhynchomys; species Rhynchomys soricoides. The sequence continues at coordinate 7,834,892 of JADRCH010000008.1, forward strand.
AAAAAGGAAGAAGAGAAAAACAAAGAATGAATGGAGATAGAGGGAGAAGAAAAGAAAGGGAAAGTAAAACAGGAGAAAGAATAGGAACGAATGAGAGAGGAAGGGGTAAGAAGAGGAAATGTAGGGGCTATACAACCCAGTGCAGTTGAATGTTAAAATAAGCATCTTTGAGTACTCAGACTTCCTTAACTACAACTACCAAAGATCTAGCCTTCCAGGTAAATACATTGAGGAAGCAAGTCTGTAAAGCAGAACAACAATTTAGCAGGGCCACCCTCACCCAGTTCCAACTGAGATCTGCTGTGTGAACCATATTCCCAGAGTGACGTGACCTTCTCATTTCTCAAGAGAAGTTAAAATGCTTATTATGCCCAGAGTGCTAAGTGTTGAAACTGATTGAATAAATTAAAACACTGTACATGGCAACAAAATTTATCAGAGTGTCTGGTCTCTTGTAACTCACTTGGTTTTCTGGTTTACCAGACAGTCTTATCCATTTGGAAACTTGCAAGTCTTTCATGGTACAATATCAGCCCATATGTCTGGCTCTACTATTGTCTCACCTTGCCTTTTGCTTTCACACACTATTGTCTTTTTCCCTGAAATATCATCTTCTGATACATTTTCCTAGAAAACTTATATGATTTTATATTTTTCTACAACATCTTCTATTTGTACTCATGGGACTTCTTTATTATACCAGTCTTTTCATTATTAAAGCAATTTTGAATGCAATTACTTAAACCATTCTGTTTTAGATATAATTCCCAGATGTTGCTGGAAGACAGTATCTTCTGTTCTTATTTGGGATTCACAGTATAGCTACTAATCGATAGTTGACCTTCAAGTATTTGAAGAGTGCATGATTGAATTCATTATTCATGCTTAAAAGATCAGGTTTGGATATTAGTTCTGGGACTGACTTGTGAGCTGAGACAGGTCACATCCACTTCTGAGGCCTCAATTTCCTCATCTTTATAGTAAACACAATGGATTAGATTCCTCTTGCAGTCTTTAATGTTCTATTTTGATGATAATGAGATTGTGATGACTAATAATATATCACTAATATTAGTAAATGAAAGAGTATGCTTTACACCCCTTCTATAAGCAAGTCATTTCAATACAGAATCTTCTTTCAGCTTCACAAGCTCTTCTATAATTCTTATTGTCCTACTATATAAATGATACATTTTAAAGTCATCACCATGAAGTACCATGAGTACAAATAGAAGATGTTGTAGAAAAAAAAATGTTTATTGTCCAATTATCTATCACTTCTTTCTTTGAACTTTGTAAATCACAACAAAGCTTTCTTTGTTTTAAACTTGATTCATATATGTAGTTATGCCAGTAAACTTCTCTTTGGATGTATGGAATACAAGGTAGTTCTACTACACCCAGGATCATAGGAAAGAACCACTGCAACTGTGATCCAGCATCACCTGGGAGCCTGTTACAAATGCAGAAACATAATCCACAGCCAGACTTGGGAACTGGAATCTGCATTTTAACAAGATCCCCAGGTGACTCCCACATACAGTGAAGTTTGAAGAACCCTTGACATAAAAGACACAATATTCTTCACTTATTATAATCACATCAATTCCAACATGAGATAAGGGTGCCTTCAAAACCAGAAGGAAGACTAGATACCAGAGTATACGCCTAACAGATGAGACAGGAGAGTAAGGAGTTCAAAGTCATTCTGAGTTAAACAAATGAAAAGGATTTCCCATCTTAACCATTCATACCTTTACACGAATGCATCCACGTGTGTGTGTGTGTGTGTGTGTGTGTGTGTGTGTGTGTGTTTGTATGAATTTGTTTTATCCAAGTTCTTAGGGTGAAATCCTATGTCTCAAGGTGACACTTTATGGAATGGATTAAATTATATAGGTAGAGTCTTAATGAATAAGAATATTGCCCTTAAAACATTGACTCAAAAAAGATGTCCCTTCCCTTTTTTCTATATTGAGACTGAGAGAGAGGACAGCAATCTTAAGTGCTCCTTGTGATGCACAGACAGAAATAAATTAATACATAAATTTAAAAAAAGATCATACACTACAGAGTTTAGACTTGCCAGCCACATGACAGATTTCTCTTTTTTCATAGGCCACCCATTTTTGATATTTCAGGACAGCAGCCTGAATGGGCTAAGACACATATATAAAGTACGTGCTGGCTTTGCTGATCCTGTCTGTCTGGTCCACTTTGCTTTTCCTGAAAACTTTGCCCTGCACTTCAATATGCTACTTACTATAAAACCCAATCATTTAAACTTGGAGATTCTCCTTCTCAAGATTCCTTTGTTTTAAAATAGGATGTTTGATTCTGCAATTTTCTATGTCCACGGCATTTTAGCATTTCATGTTCTGTGCTTGAGTTTTTTTTTTTTTTCCATCTAAATGTAAAGTGAGAAATGATTCCAAATCTTAAGAAATCTTACAAAAAGCCAATGGCTGTTTAAAAGTAGTTGCAGCAAATCAAGTGAGATAACATGTCTATATGATTTTGCCAATGAAATCCTATATTCAGAAATTGACACTCATAACTGTGTTTGAGTCGATGGTGTGTCTCATTTGAAATGGGAAATATTATAAAATCGGGAGGAATGGAATGACTCTATTCTTGGAGCTTTTCCTATGAAAATCATTTCTTGTATAATCATTTCTTTTCTGATAAACAAACACATCCATGGTTACATACGTGTGACAGAGGAAAGTGAGTAAGCTTTATATTTTTTCATCTTTTTGCTCTATGTACTTTAAGAAGTATGGATAATCATTCATACACCCATTACTACTTTTACTTCCTCCCATGGATCAGCCAGTGAACTACCTCTATGAGCAAACACACGGGCATAAAAATAAAATTGTTTTGATTCACTTTATCCACTCCCCAGTACAATATTTTGTTACTGAACTGTGCACTAATCCCGAACGAATATATGAATGAATTACAGGATTTTGTCACAAAGATTAAAGTCTCCCAAAGAAAATAATATAGAAACCAACAATAGTATGGAATGCCAACAATTGACTCTACTTCTAGCAGTGTAGCTTAAATAAACAAAACCTGAGTCATTCCTTCTCAGTACTCGTGGACAATAAGTTAAGAACAGATTGGGTAGGGATTTCATTGAGATGTTGGGATTTCAGCTTGGACTTAAAGTTAGATTGTAAAAGAAATTTGGAGTGATGCCATTCCAGATGGGGCAGCTTGCATAAAAGCATCTAGCTATAAGACATAGGAAAGGCTCTGAGGGTAGTTGTTGTTGTAGTTTAAGAAGGCTCAATGTGAGTTGGTGGAATGGGGACAAGGGTGGGAAACATTTGAATGGACAACTGTGACAGCAGATAAAGGGTACTAAAGAATGCATCAGATGTTCTGTAGAAATCAGGGAACATTTCAAGCTCCTTGGGGATCTAATATTAATTCACAATTGTAATTGGCCATGGGCAGTTATACCTACATAGCACTAAAAATCAACTGGAAGAAATTAAGAGTCATAGTGTAAAAGAGACCAACTCTATGTGTCTCACATTTATTTTCATAGATGGCGATATAGAGATAGTTAAATCTATAGTCAGAGATCAATAATCAAATCTGTGATTTTATGACTGATGACAATGAAAATGTAATACTGTATTGACAATTCACGCATTTAATTTATAGACGATAAAACAGGGTGCTGAGTTGACTGGAATCACATGGAGGATGGAGAGATGGCTCGGCAGGTGAGAACACACTGGCTGCTGTTTCAGAATACCAGGGTTTTATTCCTAGCACCCATATGGTATCTAACAACAATTGCTACCTCCAGTTCCAAGTGGATCTGATGGTGCAACAACATATATTCAAGGAAAGCAAAAATACAAATGAAATAAAAATACAAACAAGTCTTAAAAACCAAAAACAAACAGACAAACAAACCTGAGAAACTAGACACAAGCATTTTAAAAACCCTAACTTGGTACACTGGCTTTTTATTTTTATTATTTTTTCTAAACTGTCATTGCATTCAATCAAATAATCCCGCATATGTTTACTTTTCTATGAGTTACAAATTATAAAACCGCTTGTGATTCACATACACAGCTTAGCTTTGAGATCATATAAAATCTTTTTTAAATTGGTTGCTCAAAACAGTGTCCCTTTCTCTTGATGATAATCTAATGATCATTTTTGATTTTCACTGAGATAGCTAATGCGTAAATAACAATTGGTAGATAGACATGAGAAGTGGGAAAAGAAAACACTTTTCTCTCTTCCCTTTAATTTACAAGAGGGCATACATAAAAATAAGGAATGAGAATTCACATATGTTTCAAATTTTTCAGTATTTTGACTTTATTTTGTTCTGTCCCTCTGTTGAGTATTGACCTCCATATATGGAAATTGATTCGGTCCTATCTTAAACCAAAGGAAGTTTCTGTTGCTTGCCTTTTTTGCATAGACAACAACTTACTGTAATAACACTTTGCACAATGGCAGAGCAAAGACCAGAATATAGGCTGGTAATGTAGCTCAATTGTTTGAGTTCTTGCCTAGCATTTATGAAGCCATGGGTAAGTGGTACCATATTCCTGTAATCCGAGCCATGGGGAGAAGGGGGCAGGAATACCAAAAATTCAAAGCTATCTTTATCTTCAGCCTCAGAGCAAGTTTGAAGACAACTTCAGACCCCATCAGCCAGTGTGTCAACTCTTTCCTAGGTATATTTTTCAACAAGGAATTATAGAACATTTTGTTATTTTTGGTATATTGTTTAAAAGTTATCTCCTCATAGTCCCGCCTGGGTGGTTTATACTATTTGCATATTTCTTCAACCCAAATAAATTATAAACTGAAGTTTACTTTGATAATATTGGAGGACATTATTCGATCAAAGATAGTGTATTATTTTGTAATACCCTAAAATGTTTGAAAAGTAGCATTATAAAAGTCTTTCATGTTAACCTCACAGAAGCCTGATCATCCACATCTTCAATTCGCTAGAAATCTTTGTTTGTTTATATACCAAAATTCAGCCTTCCATGACTTTGATATGCTATTAAGTCTCTAAATAATGATAGGCTGGTTAAGGACATCTCTTCTTTAAATTATCATCACTAGCATTATTCTTGGATAAACCTGAGCTGGAAGACCTATAAAATATTTAGAAAATACTGAAATTACTTCTCTCCTTTGGTCATCTCTTGAATCATTCCAGGAACCTTTACTTGGCACAGTCAGCTCCACAAAAGCCTAAGTAGACACGGGAGCATTGAAGAACACAGGTGCTTAGGCGAAGATAGTCACATCTATTTCACTTGGCCTCTTTTCCAAGTTAACTTATTCCTATGACCCGTACCCATTCCCAACCATAGTAATGAAAACATATTTGTAACCTTAACAATTATAAAGTAAATGTATGCTTTATATTGTAAGGTATTTATTGCCAGGTTTTCATTTAATCCATTCAAATTTATCTTCATGACTGCCAAGCTTAAGACTTCTCTCAGCATGCACTTATATCCTAGAGAGCATGAAGGAGGTCTGCAGCAAATTTAAACTTCCTTCTAAATAAGTAGTGAGTAACTTGGCCATCTAAAAATAACATGGAGCTAGAGAATAAAGGTTAGAAGGATGTGACCAAGACTTTCTGGGGAAGTGATGGTGAGACTGGGAACCCCAAGTTAGTGTAATACTCACCAGGACTGATAGCAATTATA
>JADRCH010000008.1:7840621-8015993 GCA_019843965.1 Rhynchomys soricoides
GGAACCCCAAGTTAGTGTAATACTCACCAGGACTGATAGCAATTATAAAACTTACCTTTCCCAACCTGAATCAGTCTCTCTCAAACCCAGCCAAGCATTGCTGAGTGCTTCTCGCTCGGGGCACTCAGTACATTGCACCAAGTTGTCGGCCAGGTTGTTCTTTGGAGGCAAACCCAAAGTCACTAAAGTTGCCCCTCTTACTGATATCCACACGCCTCTACTGTGTTCTCCCACACAGTGTAGATGAGACTTGGTGGTTTCCTTCAAGTGAACAGAATGTAGTTGTGGTGGACTACCATTTCTGTGATTTAGGTCACTGTCTTATTTAGGGTCTATAACACATAAAACACCATGACCAGAAAGCAAGTTTGAGAGGACAGTTTCTTTGGCTTAAAGGTTATTTGGTTTACATTTTTGTATTGCTATTTATCAAATGTAGTGAGGACAGGAACCCAAACAGGGCAGGAACCTGGAGGCAGGAAATGATACAGAGGCCATGAAGGGGGGGAGAGGAGAGTGCCTACTGGTTTGCTCCCCATGGCTTTCTCAGCCTGCTTCTTCTAGCTTACTCATTCTCATAGAATCCAAGACACCAGCCTAGGGATGAAACCAGCTATAATGGAATTGGCCCTCCATCAACAATCACTAATTAAGAAAATGCCTTACAGCCTGATCTTATGGAAGAATTTTCTCAGTTGAGGTTCCCTCTTTTCAGATAACTCTGTTTTGTGTGGCAAGTTGGCATAAGACTAACCAGCACAGTTTTTCATTCCTTGCTGTACAAGGTGGAAGCAGTTTGTTCAAAAACTCACGTGGCAAAATACTTAAAGATGTCTAGCCAAAATAAACCAAAGACGAAAGAACCGAAGCCGCTGGGTATCTTGTTTTGCCTATCAGAGCTGGAAACATTATTGATGTCTTCAATGTGTTGGTTCATAAAATAGCTGGGAGTGTTCTGAGACCTGTCAAGAGGTTACTGTGGTTGAAAGCATCAAGAGAGGAAAAGGAAATATAGTCAGGTTAGAGGGATACATAAAAGCCAATTAACAGTTGTGTAGGTACTAGTAGTAAGTTAAGAATGCTAAATTAAGAACGTCTTCCAGAAAAAAAGAAGCAAAACAAGTATTTTAATGAAAACACATTTGGATTTTTTTTTTAAGTACTAGTAAGAGAATTGTTGACTATATCCAAATCATACTTTCAATGAAGTAGGCTAGCAGTGTAACCCTGAATCCTCAAACACACATACATCCAGTGATGAGGGAGCTATGAATTATGCATGTAACGTTTCTCAGCTTCTCACAGTTTTTACTGAAGCCTGCATTTCAACACTGATTGCAAACGGTCCATGAATCCATCTAAAGCCAGAAATGCTGAACAAAAGCTGCTGTTGCCTGGGACAACCCTAGCCCTTAAGCATGTTAGGACATAAATTGTGTTTCTAGGAAATTTTACAGGGGATTAAAAAAAGAAAGAAACTTGTCCTTGCAAACCAAACGTTTCACATAATTTGAAGTGTCTTGTGATTTTTTTTTCCAAAAAAATGTTGTTTTTGTAACACCATTACAGGGATGAATTTTAATGTACCATGGGAGCATGTGCTCACTGAGATATTTAATCCTGTAATTTATGGTATTGTTCTTTGTTGAGTCAAGTTCTTTCTGCCATGGACACTACTTTTGAAGCAACCACTGCACTCCCTTAAAGTTGGTGCTAAGATAAAAATATTTGCCATATCATTAAAGAGCCAGTTCTAAATCCTTGTAGATCTAGTGATAAGCTAGGGAACATATCACAAAAAATGTGAATAAATGGCTTGTGATGAAGAAACAAAGCAAAAAGAATAAGATTCTCCCATAATGAACATTTTAGAAACAATTTTACTTAGTTTGATATTTTAGAGTAATATCAAATATAATCATATGGCTTTATATTATTTCTAGAACCAGTTAAATAGAAGACTTTTCTCCCCTATCTGTCTGCCCATCTATGGTCAAGGATAGGGATGGGATTATCACCATGTGCATAAAATGTGGTAACATCATTATAACTGGGAATAATGTTTCATTTTAGATCATGTATCCTTATTTCGTTCAACATTAGTGTTTTAAACAATGATTAGTTATTTTTATGTGTCTCAGATACCCATTAACAAAGAGCTAATCGAAGAATAAGAAGTATGTATAGTTATTCCCCATACCCCTCTTCCCAGTGATTGTTTCTCCTTTAAAGAGAGCATTATCATTCTCACAGATGGCTGAGGTGATGTATTGTGAGAAATTAAACATACTTGGCTTTTTTCCTGAAATTTCTCCTTAGCAACTAAGGCCGCTCACCCCAGAAGTATTATTTAACTCTTCCCCAGACACTCTCTTAATCAACATCTGTAGGATTCACTGTTGGAAAACTCTTTCTTTATGGTCCCCAAATGCCATTTTCCTTTCTTTTTTAGTACTGTTTAAAATATTTGTAAATTAAGGAAAACAGACCAGAAAGAGTATTCATTTTTAAATCATGGGTAGAATTTTAACCCGGCTCACTTACAATCATTTCAAGATGTTAAGTGTCATGGGTATATGAAAGTGTTCTTAGATATGGGTGTTTGAAAGTCTTTCAAGTGTACCACCTAGCAATATGTCTCAGTACTCACAGGGAAAGTTCTCTCTGATGGTCCATTCAACAGCTAAAAACCAATCACAAAGGAAGGGGATGAAATGTAAGCACAAAGTTATATATAGAACATCTACTGCAGGTTCTTTACAATGGTGGAAATTAAACCATCTATTCTCGAGAAAATAAAGAAATCAATAACAATGTAAATAATATTATCAACAATCATCTCACCCTGCTGCATTTGAACTGTCTCTTAGTCCATATCAAATACAATATATTTTTATGTCATTTAATTTTTTTCACATCTTAATAACAGAGGTGTTAGAGTTACCCCATTTTTCAGATGAAGAACCTTGCTGAGCTACTGAGATGTGAAACATACTCTGAACAGTTAGTGTGGCAAGTTTGAACATTTGTTTTATATTAAGAAGTCATTAAAAATAGCTTTGCCATGTTTATAGTCATGTGAATGGCAGCTGTAGACAAAGGGCAGATAATACAATGGTACATATACCATCTCATTTGTGAGGTATTTGTTTGCATGGGGATCATAATCAAAAGGCTCTTCAATCAGGTTGTTAGAGGCTGTAGAGTGTATATTGAGAGCACATCTATCTGTGTACTCTGACATTTAGTGAGAGCAACCAATGGTCGGCTTGGAAGTAATCATTTTTACTGACCAAGCCATCTCCCCTGTCCCTAAAAACGTTTGAATGTAGAATTCTTTCATAGAATTGGCATGAATTCTCAGATTCTATCCACATCATATATGTGTATAAGCACACAGAATTCTTTTGTCTCCTCCCCAAGTAATTTTTCCTCCCACAAAAAGCACTGTTAGGGTTTCCTACCAGGAAGATTATGGGTTCACTGTCATTAGTACTTACTTGAATACAGCGAAATTGCAATTCCTAGTTAGTAACTCAAGAAATACACACTAGTAACCTTCCCAGAGCCCATTTAGGATTTCAGGAGTCTGATATTTCTATCTCATATGATAACTGTTTGTGGGGGGATACCTAAATGGTAAAATAGTGATTTGTTTACTAAAGTCAGAATGAGAGAGGCAGCAATGGCTAGAAAAAGAACCCTCCTCCACACATTCCCAAATCAATAGCAACACAGCCTCTGTGGACAGACAAGGAGAACCGTGTCCTAGTCTTCTGGGACGTTTTGCCTCTGCCAACTTGAGCATAAATTGTCTTGTTATCAAGGGAGGTGAAAAACTGCAAGGTATAAGAGAGAAAGAAAGGCATATCACATCCTTCCAGGAAATTATTAACAGGGAAGGTAAATTAGCATTTTTTAGGCCCCACTATAATTTTTATAAGCTGCTTTCAACTCTCAAGAATAGGCTGGTCACCCAGCTCTTAGTTGTAGAAAGTAATGTGTGTGTTCTGGTCATGATTTCAAGACACACTTCGTTTGTGTGTTTCAGTGTATGAGATAATTAACAACCATACACACATTTGCTTTGGATATTTTCTTAGAACAACTTAGCAAACTATAGACTTGACCATTAAAGCCCAGGCCTCTAATTCACTTAAAAAGCATTCATGGTATGTTATCCTTCTTACAAGTTTATCACACACACACACACACACACACACACACACACACACAAACTGTTAACTTTTATAGTTTCAAATTTGACATAAGAATAGGTAGGCATCTCCAAGGCTCCTCCATTCATTTGTGGGATCCTTCTTTTCCAAGCCTACGTCAGGTCTCATCTTTGTCACCATAGTGCTGCACCCTACTGAGAGGGTCTGAGATGTTCAACTGAGGGAGGGAGTTTCACATCAAGTAGAGCTTGTGTCAACTGAACATTGATTTGAAAATAGAATTGAAGTAGAAATAGATCGAAGCTATGTGTACACCATGCACACAAACTTAGCATTGCATGTGCACAGGTACACACTGAAATAAATAAATTAAAAATAACAAATAGGTAAGAACATGTTCTGGTTTGTGCTGTATTGAGACTAAGAGATTAAATGTACTTGATGGAAAGTTTAGGGAACTAAGACAAAAATAACCAGTATGGATCTGGATGGATTAATAGCTACTTTGTAAGCAGAGTTATGATGTTTTCAGTTCCACCCCAGGGCCTTTGCACATGCTTTATCCCTCATAGCCATCTGTTTCTTCCTTTACATAATTAGACATGGCTGAGCTTTCATAGATAATCATAACTACTGCTTTGCTAAGTAGACCTCCTTTGGCTCTCCAGACTGGTATACCTTCCATTAGTAGGAAAATACTCAGAGAGATTCATGATTTTCAGGTCTTTTAATCTCTACCTTTGCAGCTATATAGATAAGTGCTGGTTGTTTCATTCTGTCCATTTCTCAATGCCACAGAAGTTTCATGAAAACAGTGGCTCAATCGGTATATCTCCAACTTCTGACAGAGACCCTGGTAACAGAAAATGCTCAGTAGATGATAGGCAAATGAGTGACCAGATGACTTTTGCTCAGGCCAATCCCATCCTTAACTAAGCAGTTTAATACCCACCCCACTTCTGAAGAGTAATGAGGTGTGAGATCATTTTTTTTTTAAATGCAATTGCATTTTCTTTTTTTACCAGAATGCAGCCCTGTTGTCCTTACTGTATGACTAACATTGGCTTAATATTCAAGTCCAGTTGGCTTTATTTTAGATTCACCACTGAGAAGAATCAGTTTATTTTGTTTTCTTTTCTGTCTAGGATTGGTAAATGAAAATCACTTGCCCTTTTAGTGTGGGTTATATCCTTAGGATTTCTTTATAATATTTTAAATAATCTTCCATCTTTATTATCATCAGAGTGCACAAAGGCAAATGACAGCTCAGGAAAATTGAGGCAGGATTTCCTGTAAGTACCAAAATCCACAGAATCATCAGTAGTACTCTTCCAATTCATCTCTCAAATCTAAAACGAAAGAAAGAAAAATTCATGTTCATACCCTCTTAGAAAATATGTTCACTTCATTGTCTATGGCTCCTTGTTGTAGCCAAGTTTATTTGAACAGCTGTATACTTATTCGGTAATTACTGCTAGATCCTGTGTAGTACAATGTTTAAGACACATAGAAGATTGCATGCTTTGTAAATCGTAGGTTAGAATAATCCTAGGTTCCCTGAAGGAAGAGTCTCCATTCTGTTGCATAACAAGGTGGAGAATCATTTTGCTTGTTAATGTATAATTAAGCTGCTTTATGCCTTTGCTTATACTTGATCTCCCATCCAATGGCATCGTTGGTTCAGAGTCATGGATACCTACAATTCTATTCCTTTCCTTTACATAAAGAAAGCAGTTTTGTTGAAGTGTTTCTGAGTACCCTCCTTTACTTCTCAAAACTAGAATGTTCTGCTTCCTTCAGACAGTCAGGGAGTTTACTTTTATACTAGTCTAATCATGTTTAATTTGAACCTGTTTTACAGGTCGTGGATTCCATTTCTAGTGCTTTGTCTTTTTTTTTTTAGGTTTTCTTAAAAATTAAATAGAATAATGTTCCATCCATCAATTGTTATCTCCTTATCTTCAGAGGTTTTTTCTTTTTCTGCATTCCCCCTGAACCAAGGTCAATGTTTGTGAAATCTCATTTTTACTAATTAAATCTGACATCATTTGATAATATCAATGGTACTTAAAATAGAATAGGAAATCACACTACCCCTCCCCCCAAAAAATCTATCCTGGTGAATTGGAAAACACAGGTGACTTTAATTTTACAACAATAAATCATATGTGATATTTTAAATAAGTCTTAAGAAATAAGAAATCATTCAAACAATATAACTGGCAGGTGATTTGGTCAAATATATTCTTTCTGGCACTCACCAGAAAGAGTAAGACTGATCACCTTTTAAAATGGTGTGTGTAAATTTTATTAATTATATGTCCTTTGCAATGTGCTGAGTGCAGCTTCTGAGAACAATGTCTGCTTTGTTACTCAGAAATCTGAATTTTAAAGGGAAATAAGGGAGTAGCTTAAAAACCATGCAGATTTGAGTAAATTTTAAGTCAAAGATTTGACGTTGCTACAACAACATGGAACCCAATTGCTGTTGACGAGAATAGGTGTGCTGAGCAAATATTACCATTTAGTGAGAATCTAGACACCTCCCCAAGGCATCCAGGGAAGCTCATCAGAGATTAAGGCCCATTTCTGCCTGGGTTTTCATGCACTAAGAAAATTAAAAATGCTCACGACAAGGAGATGTCCTTGACTGAAAATTTCCATCAAACATAATGAATTTGCAGATACCAAAGAGTAATTATGATATTATTAATAAAGAAATAAGGCTCCATTTTTATATTTAAATGAGAGCCCAGCACTACTTATTAGACCTGATAACCAAATCTAGTAGATGCTAAGAAGGGCTGAATATGCCTTGTCCTGTGCCCTTTTCTTTCTTCCAGATAAATCCCAGTTTTATACCCACAAGGGCATTTAATCAAATGACAATATTATTGCTCTTTGGAGCCTCTTCGTTTGCTTAACAATTAAACCCAAAATTAGGCTCCATGTCTCTCTGTATTCCATGATGAGAAGTCTCAGAAGTACAGCTGGACTGTATGTCTCACCATTTGAGTTCAAAACTTATATATAGTGGTGATTCAAGCCCTCGTTTCTTAGGTCTTCTGTGTAAGACCTGGACTATTGTGCTTACAGCCCAATTCTTTAGAACCTCTCCCATTGGGAGCACATCAGTGAGAGTTCCTTGGTATGGGTGGCATATAAGACCTCAAAAGCTCAATAATAGAGCTAACTCCTCATGATGGCCTTCTTCTCTTCTTCATCTTGGTTGAGAATCACCATAAGAAATGATTCCACCTAAATCTAAAAACGCAAGTTAGAGCTGTATGTGAATCTAGTTAAGTTATTTGAGAAAAGCCTTGGTTAGGAGGCAAAAGGACCTGATCTGATCTTGCCTTGATGAGCCCTAGCCCTTTGAAAGTTTTATACAAAGCACTGAACACTTCAGAACTCTCCTGTCCTCACAGAAAGTGACAGTGGTGATTAGTCCCTGTGTATGTCTACACGGGAGCTGCTGTCGAAAATGGGTGAAAACTGCATTTGTGAATGTGGCTGATTGAAAATGTAATGTGTTAATCTAAAGGAAACCATTGTATAGTTCCTTTCCTTTAGATCACAGGGATCCTTGGCCTTTTAGTTAACAGAATAGTGAAGATTAAAGTATGTGATAAAATACCACAGACAATTGTACTGTAATTCTACCACAGTCCAAGGGATTGGGGGGGGGGAGGGGTGCAGATTCTAATAATACTACTGAGTACTTTTCTAACTAACTTTACAAAAAGAAAACGATACTTTTTTCCTGTAAATGGAAATTCTAGTGATGCCTAATATTGAGGAATAGTAGGTTAAATGACAAAATGCTGTGAGCTAGCTACAAAGCCGTGGAGCACAGAGTGAGTGGACAGCAGAGACTTTTGTCTGCTTTTGAAGTTGTCTTTAGTAAATGTCTTACAAGTTTGCTTCTTGCTCACTTTTGGACACATTTTCTCGTTAGCTGGGTGCCTGGCACAAGATGCTGCAATTTTACAGCAAGCAGAAGTAAAGAGGAGATGCTGGAGCAACCCGGGCTCCAGAAAGGCTAGACCTTGACAGGATGTACTCTGTAAAATCAATCAATAGGCTAGGCCAGGAGAGGAAGAAAGCATTGCTATTAGTGAGAGTCCACAAACTATAGCCTGCGAGCCAAATCCACCCCCACCCACTACCTGTTTCATAAGTAAAGCTGTGTTGGAGGGCAGCCACCTCACTCCTGCCCAGCTTGTCTGTGGCCACCTGTATGCTACAGCTGCAGTGTTCTCTATTTAGAAGATACTTTGTGTCTCCTGCACAGCTTTCACTTTCTAGTCCTCGAGACAAAACCTTTGCCAACTTCTCAAGTTTGTCTGAGAATTTAAGAACTATTTAGGAGGGCAAAACCCTTGAAGTCAAGAAATGGATTGCAGACCTTGAAATGCAAAGGACAAAGACATTTATTTTTAAGAAGAAGAAAAAATATTCCTAGCATGAGACTGACCCTCTCAAGAGCTTGGCTCACAGTACACAGATGGATGGAGGGAATGCAGAAAGGGGAAGGAGCAGCTGAAGGGACAGGAGCCTCCAAAATAAGGAATGATGCCTTAGGCAAGTGGTTGTCTGCCAGTCACAACATCCAGGATGCCTCTAGGAAAATGAGCTAATTCTCAATGTGTGAATGACTAGCAATAGATTCATCAGTTGTAAAGGCAATATCTGTGACCTGTGATCTGAGAACTAAAGGAAGTTTTCTATATTTAAATATACTTCATCCTTCACAGATCCCAGGATGATACAGATTCATTATTTAATAAGTAAACTCTTGGTTTTCTTCTGTTCTTTCATCATACCTAAAAAGTTGATGAGCTAAAGATCATGCCACCAAATGCACTTAACAACTTTCTCTCAATTGTATTCCATTTCTGCAGTTAGTATTACCATTATTATTATGATGATCTCTGTTATTCTTATTGTCTTCAGAACCTCATATAGGATCGTTGAGATTCAAATTTACTATATGGACAAGGCTTCATTGAAATTCATAGTCCCCCAGCCTCTACCCCCTGACTGGTGAGATTTTAGGCCCACAGCATGATGCTTCAGCTCTTAGCACTTCAAAAGTCCACAAATACTCTCTTACCCAAATGTGAATTTTGATAATATTGAAATTGAACCAATGGCTAAACCATGAGGTTGTTTAAGGAATTCTTTGCAGGAGCATTAATGAGGAGCAAGAAACATATCTTTCTTCTTCTTTTTTTTTTTTTTTTTTAAAAAAAAAAAGCATTGCCAAATTTTGATGAACAACAGCGTGAGGATTCTGATGGCTTTAAGATATTATAATGATTGTTGAATGCCAAGTGATAAGTTTGATAATCTTAGAGATCATACATAACTGTAACTAGAGAACTACATTAACCAGAAGTAACTTTTCTAGGAAGTCGGCTATTTGGATATTGTAATTTGAGCTATCTATCCACTGAAACCTCAGGCTTAAATTTCATTTTCTCTGTTGTGTGAATTACATATTTCACTGGTTGATTTTTGTTTTAGTCCTATGCTTAATTTTCTTCATCTCTAATAATACAACTTAAAACATGTTGATTGTGAAGCCTATTTCTGTGACACTAGGCAGGACTAAGGGCACATTGTTTCATATTTTCTTTTTGAAATTATTTTAGTTAAACTCATCAAAACTTCAACTCTGATGTATGTTAGCAAGAACTGTCAGAAGATCCTGACGAGATCAGTAGAATTTGCTCACTAGATTGATGGCTTATGTCAGGGACTGTCACAAATGCTGGTTTCTTGGATTCCTGGTTGAGTTTGTTAAAGTCCCAAGAAGGGCTGTGTAAGCAAAGGGGAAAATAGGTTTTGAAGAATTGTCATCTTTCCATTATGACTAGATAATATGCCATAGTAAGACAGTAGAGGATACTAGGAATCAGAACACTAGGAACAATTGCAGAATGACTTTCTTCCTACCTCCATAATCAACAAACACTTTAGAATGTTCTCTCAACCAAAATCTAGGCCTAAATCCAACATGATCATCTCGCAGTCACCCAAAGGTGCAGCATCTTCTAGAAAGATGGTGTCACTAATTTTTAATAAAACAAAACAAATGTGATTACCTCTACTGATGGTTATGCTTATTTTTGAGTGCATTTAATAAGAAATGCTAGCTGTGCAAGCCTGAGGCAAGCTTTCTCTAATAAGACACAGGGTGAACCAAGCTGCATGTGAGTCACAAAAACAGCTGTTAAAGCCCATTACACCACCATCACCTGGAGCCATTAGCCAGCCTGGGACTACATGGAAAAAGGAGACACAGCCTAATAAAGAGTGGAGGTTAGCTAAATCTCATGAGCAAAAGTAAGGGAAAGCAGACAAAACTGCTGACAAAGGTTACATTAACATTGACCTCTCTTTTAGACCCAATTCTGTGGGCATGGTTCTTCCATTTGATAAGAAGAAAAAAAAAATTCAAGAACAGAAACATCAAGAAGTCTTGTCCATGTAAAACAATCAGAAAGAAGAAAAGTCAAGGCTTTGATGCTGATTTATCTGCTTGTGAAAAGCCAGCTTCTTTCTCTGAGACCATCCTGCTGCTGTAGTAGTAAAGGAAGCAACAGATGAAACTTCTACTACACTTGCCTGGGTTTGAGTCTTTCCTGTCACCATATAAACTAATGACCTCAGTCAGGCCTCAGAGACTCACTCTGCCTCAAATTTCTCATCTTTAAAAATGAGGGCAGGGATAAATTGTAGAACTTCTTAGGATTAAATTGGCAGGCGTATGCAAATAGCCTGTGGTATATTATTCATTTTGTCTATCTCCTGCGTAATCTCAAGCTTCTTTTCTAGAGCAAGACAAACGCTAAGAAGGAAAACTGTAAATTGCAGAATCGCCAATGTGTCCAGCGCTCAATCAGCTCTTGGAGATTGGAATACACAGAGAGACACTTATAAATAGAAGTGTGTGTGTGTTGATTTAAAAAAATCAAGAATTAATTTTACAAATAGTAATTCCAATTAGACTTTGCTCCATTTCCTTTCCCCCAAATTAATGCAAAATCTACATTAGAATGACTTTAGTGTTTGAAGAAATGAAACTATTCAGAAGTTTACACAGGGAAGCAATTTGCTTGGATTGAATGAGGTAATACATAAGTATGTAAAAACCTTTCTCTGTAAATGCTGCTTTTAATTAGGAAAGGTGCCCTGAAAGAAATCCTAGTTATTATATCCACAAACTAAATTCAGGTATCCACTTTAATTGGAACAGAAAGAACCAACATGCAGAAGATTTATCAAGAAAATCTTTGAAAATGAAATAAAACCAAAACACTAGTTCATAGAAAACAATGTTTTCTGCTCTTTTTCTTCATCTCAGTACAGACTGGGATAATCCCACTGTCACAGAAGATGGATGGTGTACATTTAGGACTCTTTGGGACATTAAAGAGTTTCTGACATGCTGAACAATTCCTACTGTTAATACTGAATTAAGTCAGCACAGCTCCCCTTATTTGCTTAGCTGAAAATGCAAATGCCCACCATCTCTTTTCACGTCTCACCCTGTACATCTGGAGAGTCATGGTACTCATGGTGGTTCTTGCTGTTGGATACTTGTCTTTTCTGCCCATTCACCTGTCTTAGTCTTTGTACAATGACTAGAGGAATCGTGGGGCTGGTGAGATAGTGCATCAAATAAAGCCTGACCACCTGAATTTGATCCCTGAGAAGCATCCAGTAGAAGGAGAGAACCTTCTGTCCCGTGTCTTCTAACTTCCAAACACATGCTATAGCATGTGTACCACCATCCGTATACAAACAAACAATACAATTCAATACAATACATGTAAAAGAGATTGAACAATGAAGCGACAATAGAGGTTTCCTTTTTCCTTCCTTTCTTCAGACATTTTCTTGAGAATAAGGAAAACTTCATGTCTCTAATCCCATTATTTGGCATTCCTACTACAAAATGCCTGAAACTGAGTTACTTTTTTGAGGAAGTGAGGATATTTAAATCACAGTACTAGAGACCCAAGATCATAGTGGCAGCTTGTCTTCAGCTGTGGTTACGTGGTGGTGGCAACATAACAGTATTGTATACTTAGAAACTCACTCCTATGGGAATAGCCAACTCCTTAAGAGAGACTAGCATCAGTGTGTGCTGAGGCAGAACCCTAAGAGTCCTAATTAGCTTGTGCCTATCTACTCACCCTAATGTTCTTTACAACATCACTACACTGAGGACCAAGCTTCCAGGGGATCAGCTTTAGAAAACACTGCCACATCTTAAATATAGAACTTATGTTCTAAAAGTGAATCTGTCTACTAGAAGCACTGTGCATTTGCATGATAGCCAGCACCTCAAACAGGACAACAGTGGACCTGAGCAAAAGATATCTTCAGAAAGCTTTCCCAGGAAAGACTTCTTTGACTGAGTACTGGAAGACCTGGAACAGTAAAGATAGTAGCTGATCTCAACAGCTGCCTCACCTCCCAGCCACCCATAGTGCCTGGGTAGGTCCAAGTTAGTATGTAATTAGCATTAAGAAATAGTCTGTCTACACACTGAAGAATATGTTTGAATAACCATTACATCACCTTCCCGGGCCTATGACACTTGGTAACACTACATCAAGGTATTATAGCTACCTTATCCAAAGGAGCACACTGGAAATTGAGTATTTTCTATAATCATTGGGTTTGGAGGTGAACTGCTTCAGGCAGCAGCAATGGGGATGGTGGTAATAACCGTAGGACTGATACATTACACAGAGTGAATTGTCATCAAGTGCATCCTTTTGAGATACTTTTCCAAGTACTTTATAAGAATTCTCTGATAGAATTATTGTAACTATCTCATGCAAAGGAACTATAGGCACCTACACTTTGTCGAGAAGAAACTAAGACAAATGAAAAGGAAATGATTCGCTTGTGGTCACATAACAGTAAAATTTATATTAAGGAATTGCATATGGATCTTTCTTAATCCAGAAATAAGACTTTTCCCTGGCTTCATACTTTCTTTTCTTTTTTCCTTTATTGGATATTTTCTTTATTTACATTTCAAATGTTATCCCCTTTCCAGGTCTCCCCTCCGGAAATCCCCTATCCTATCCTCCCTCTCCCTGCCTCTATGAGGGTGCTCCCCCACCCACCTACCCACTCCTGTCTTCGAGTCCTGGCATTCCCCTACACTGGGGCATCAAAACCCCACAGGACCAAGGTCAGCTCCTCCCACTGATGTCCAACAAGGCCATCCTCTGCCACATATGTGGCCATGGGTCTCTCTGTGTGTGCTTTAACCAACTAGAACCCCCGGAGCTCCTGGAGCTTCATACTTTCTGATATGCTGTTTGTAAGATTTACTCGGAGTATTATGACCTTACAGAGGATCTGAGATTCCCCATTACTAGATCAGAATCACTCCAAAGTGCACATTTTAAACTATGATAGAATTCAATCGTCCTCAAAACTGAAATGTGGGTGCGTGGCATGAGGAAATGGTATGTTGTGAAAGAAGGTGGCTGCATATGTGTCCATGAAGCACAAAACATTTGAGTCATATGCTTTCAGTGGGGCTTGGGAGAGTGCTTGTTTGGCTGAGCACATCATTGTTAGCCTGCCTGGCCTCTGCTTCACAGCTCTTAGCACTTTCTCTCTTTATGTATTCACCAAGCAAATTCCTGATCTTTATTTAAGTAGGGAGTTTTCTCTTGGGAAAGAATGTGCTGACCAGATACTTTGAATATTGGTCCCCATGGTTGTTCTATTTTCCATTATCCATTAATTAATTGACTTTCTGGTACCAATTAAGTATAAGTTTAAAGTAGCTTGAGACAGTCCCCCCTCTTTCAGGAATTAAAATTCTTTGGACATATTGATGATTAATAACAGATCTGTTACAGAAACAGATACATTAAAAAAAATTGTGACACAACATTTTGGGGCCTGCGGGTGATCCCTTATACTTTGTTAATTGGCAATGACTGTATCATTTAGTCAATTTGTTATTAAAATGTCTGTGTCATCCTGAATTATTAACAATAAATATAAACCAAGACCTTAATTGTTCAATAGAAAACTTATTTTATTTTTGGACATGGTACATGATACCAAGATAAATATTTGTTATATAACTGAAAACACAAAGCCACTCTTTGCCACCCACCTTTGATATAAGGACAAATGGTGGCTTGTTTCCTATTAGAGGGATGACAACAGTACATCAGAGGGAAGTTAAGTGGTTTGACCATGACACAGATTTTGTCAATTACTAATTCTGTAGCATCTCAATTCTGAGTAGTTTATTTTCTGTATGGCTTCTCATCATGCTGGAATTTCTTTTGTTGTAAAACTTACTTATTACTAACAGACTCTAAATGAAATGCTAATGTTCTTTTCGTAGAGGTTTTTGTATGAGCTTTCTTTTTGGTATATTGATATCTTCTAGCATCTCTTAAACTAACTCATCTACTGAAGTCAGGCCTTTAGACACAGAGCAATAATCAAATCAATATATGCAAAGGCTGAGAACTCTCACTGAGAACCACTAGTCCATCTGAGACATGTGTAAGTTGGGAGGGAAGGTAGGGAGAAAGAAGGTGGGTGGCCAAAATCATGTCAGTGAAATTCCACACAGAGTGCACTGAAAGAGAATTTGACAGGACGGCAAAGATTAATGTTCTAAGCTGAAAGGTGTACGAAGAGGAAATTGGAAAATACAGTTAGAATTTAGGCTTGGTTTTAATTGTGCACTGGCCTTAAAGACTGATAAAGTTATCTGGATTTGGGGTAAAAGGTCCTAAGAATGAATCACTTTTAAATTAAGTAAGGCTATGTTTAAAAACTACATAAGGAAGACACAATCAAAGCACATTTGAGGTGGAGTACTGTAACACCTGTGCATTCTATAGTCAATCATGCAAGCAAGAAATGAGAAGATGTTCACAAACTGAAAAGGCCCTATGCCACGAAGAGGGATGGTATTACAATAAAATCACACATCACATACAATAAAACCATCAGCCATAAAACTTGTCCCTCTGTAAGGGACAACAGGTATTGGTGACAGCTTTCTTTCTGCCTCATCTTCAGCTCCAGCTCCTAAATATTCCTCTCTGAGTTCCCTAAAGCTATAGCCACCTGTTTTGTGTTTAGACTTGAAACTGCTCTCATTTAGTTGAAGATCCTCATTGTATTCACAACTACCCAAATCCATACATATTGGCTTGAATTCTTCCAACTGAATCGGGAGTCATTTAATCAAGAGTCTGCCTATATTACTAAAAGGGTTTTTAAACTTACCTTGTCTAAGAACACTAAATATGTCTCCACATGTCTCAACCTCCTGAGCAATTCTTTATCTACAGAATACATACACTTAACAAGAAAATTCCAAGGATCCAGAGGCATCAGATTGATTAATTTTGAAACACACGAGGCATCACATAAAATCAGCTACAGGAAATAGAGTAGAAAAGTCTAAATTTATGAATAATGTTTTCATTAGTATTTGGTGATGAAGTAATATTGACCTCTGAACTTCTGCACACAGGTTGTGATCTTAAAACACCATTTCTCAGTGAATGACAACAGAACTTCCTATGGAGTTCGTTTTAGATTTTGGGCAGTAAATATACTAGTTGAGATATGAGTATCTTACTATGACAGAAAAGTTATCAAAAACTACTTCAAGATAAGGACAATGAATGTCATAGCTCATCTGAAGAATCTTGAACAAATAGAAGTCTGTCTGATCTTCGTAGGAGCAGTAATTCCATTAGATCAAAGTACAACAAATATCATTTAAGGCTTCATTTTAGGAAAAAATAATATTATATATTGTTACATACATGATATATAATATACAGGATATATATATATATACATATACATATATATGTGTGTGTGTGTGTGTATATATATATATTATTATTATTACCAAATTTGTTTTTATTTTATATCAAAAAATTCAGAAAAGTTAGCAAAGAACATATCTTTGTACAGAGCACTCTTGCAAAAGCTAACTATTGTCACGAGCAGATTTTTAACCACTATAACACATACTTGAGATTTATATAAGGAAAATAAAGCACTTTTCTGGCATATAATTTTGTAATTTTGACAATTTTGTTGAGTCACCTAAGCACTAGTATAGTCCAGATATGCAATACTTCCATCAGCCCCAAATATGTCATTGAAGTAACACACACACACACACACACACACACACACACACACACACACACACCTGCCCCACTCCTTGGCCTTACACTACCTGCTCTTGAGTTCTGTAGGTTTGGTTTTACAGAGTGTCATGAACTGTGACACTTAGACTGTAGTTTTCTGACTGTGCATTCCTTCTTATACATAATTTATTTCAGATTGATCTCTGTGTCAAGCATTCGATTGCTATGACAAAGTAGCCAAGACAATCAACTTAAAAGGAGGGCAGATTTATTTGGGCTTACTGATTCAAAGCATTCATCCCATGGTTGGTTGATTTTTATGTTTGGGGCCTAAGACACATGGGAGTGTAAAGCTGCTCACTTCATCCTTGTCATAAGCATAAGAGAAAAGAGAGGACCCCAGTATTTTCTTCAAAAATGAAGACTTCTTGAGTGATGTTGGGGATTACACCATAGACCAAGCCTTCAGTACACAGGTCTTTTGAGAATATTTATGGTTTAAACCATAATAACCACTGTTGTACATATCAATAAACTCTTCCTTCATATTGCTTGGGAGTATTGTATTATGTGAACAGAAAAATGTGCTTTGTCATTCACCAGCTATAGGACATTTGAATCAATTTTACTTAGAAAATTATAACAACAATAGTAAGACAAATTCACTTTGAAAAAATCTTTAACTTTTCTCCGAGCTGGTCTCCTTGTTTCTTCCTTCTTCCCTATCAATCCACTTTCATTATGTAGTTAGAAACTTCTATCAATCTGTAGATAAGATGGTAGAGATTCTAATGCCTTCCATTGAGAAGCTCCATAAGAAATCTTCTGCTGTTAACAATGTTCTTTATTTGACCATAGCTCTGCTTTACTCTGTACATATTCTTATCCATTCATCTCAGCCTTCTCGGGTTCATTAGCATCTCAGGCATTGTCTTTTTCTTCCCTTCTTCCTCCAGACCACTAGATGTCAGAGTCCAGTGGTTCATTTCTTTTCTCCTGGGAATCTTAAGGACCCCTGTGGTCCTCTCTTCTCCCTCCACTCAGCCTTTCTTCTATCATGCTATCTTTTCAACAACATTTTTGGGGGGATTGGGGGACTTTTGTTTTATTCTATTTGAAATAATATGACCAATAATATTTCTATAACCTGACTCTTCATTCAAGACTTGTAAACCACTTACAGATAGAGATAATCTTTGTTTATTGTGGGAGTCTTGCTAAGTAGCTCAGGTTATCACTGGTAATCTAACCTCAGTCCCTAAAAGTTAAAGATATATGACATGACACTACCCCTTCCAGAAGCTATGCTATGTATTGCATATCCCCACAAGAAAATTATACAGCCCAGAACATTAATATGTACTCAATGCTTTAAAAAATATAGAAAATGGTAAATGATAAATTGAAAAAAATATTCAGCCTTAGTTTCACCCATGCTAACCTCATGCTAAAAGAATTGACTCATCTCCAAACAGGCTTTCGTGAATCATTTAATCTACACTTCTTCACACACCAAGGCAGAAAGACAGCAGAGAATTTTGCATATACATTGCCACAGAAGTTTTCCCATTACCAAAAACAGTGTTGTTATCTAATTTTTTAAAGCCAAGTCTAAATACTGTGCTCAATAGTTTCATGTCAACTTGACACAAGCTAAAGTCTTCTGAGAGGAGTGATCACAGTTTTAAAAATGCTTCCATAAGATTGGGCTGTAGGAAAACCTATGAGGTATTTTCCTAATTACTGATTGATGTGGGAGGGCTCAGTCCATTGTGCATGATGCCATCACAGTTCAATAAAAAAGAAGGCTGAGCAAGCCATGAGAAGCAAATCAGTAAGTAGCACACCTCTTTGGCCTCTGCATCAGCTCCTGCCTTCAGGTTCCTGTCCTACTTGAGTTTCTATCCTGACTTCCTTTGATGATGAGCAGTGAAGTGGAAGTGGAAGCCAAAGGAACACTTCCCTTCCCAAGTTACTTTTTGGTCATGGTGTTTCATTACAGCAATAGAAATCCTAATTAAGACAATACTCTCTCTTTTAGTTCAGAGTGGTTTGATTATTTGTTCTGTGGTTGTTGTTGTTGTTCATTTATAACACATAGATTATCAAATTAAGACTTTAAAGGGGAAATCTGCTAGTAAAGAGAGGAGGGCAGCCATATGTTGTTACACACCAGAATCAAAGAGTAACAGAGTGATTGGATCCAGAAAAAAGAAAGACCAAAGTGTCAGTGGGGAACGAAGGTCTCTAAGAATGGAAGCTCTGGACTATTTCTTTTTGTGAGGTAGGGGAAGCCAGAAGAGCTAGGGAAGTAAAATTTAGAAAGCTGGAAAAAGACTCAAACATGTTTTAGGCTGCTAATAGTGGCAAGTGTAGTCTCAAGAGCAGGTCCATTGTGGGTGAGAGATGGCTCCAAAATGAAGAGACTGAAGACCTAAGTTCAGCTTGGAACCCTTTTTGAGAGGTTCATGACCACCTGTAACTCCAGCCCCTCGGGTTCCAACACTGACTTCTGGCCTTCATGGACACCTGCACATAAATATACATATACATGAATACATAAACTAATAATAAAAACTCACACAGAAATTAATGAAAAGACCCATTCAATTGTTAAGTTCATAAATCACTGTAGAGAGATAAGCCCTGAGAAGGAGATTTGAGGGTTAGAATTTGGCAAAACATGAGTTACTGACATCAATTCTGGATGTGAGGGAGGGGAAAGTAGAGGAAAAATGAAAATACATTAGTATCTTACATAGTTCATATGATTAAGATTTCCTTTAGTATGTCATTAAAGTTCATGTTAGACATTTTTAACAGATATACTAGGTTCTTCCTAATTGAATAAATGAATAAATGAGTGAATGAATAAATGAATGAATAAAACATATCAAAGACACATAAGAAGTAATTGAGGAAAAGGCTTCCAGAGTGGTGACAGAGTGCTTCCCCTGCCTCTGTTGTCAACAGGTTATCGTTTGTTTGTTGTTTGGCAAGATTGATTGATTGATTGGTTGGTTGAGAGTGATGTCTGTCTTATTCACAATAGTAAAAAAGCAAACATGCATGGGTATCAATAAAGATTTAGGAGAAAGATAGCAGCATAGCCAAAACCACATTAAAAGAAATCCTTTCTCAAAATTTTCTTCAGAATATTCTCTGTGCATGTATTTCTAGTGCTAGCAATTAGTTGTTTTATTTGCAAATAAAGCATTTTCTACGAAGCACATTTCCATCTACATAACAAAACCCAATAAAGTGTTTTATTCCCTGCTGGCCACTATTACAGTTCTATTTTTTAATCCACAGATGTTCACTTACTTCTAACTAGGTATAAACATGACATTGAATGATATCATCGTAGTTCATAGATGTGCGCTTGCTTATCTGAGGTTTAGCACTCTTCGTTTTACTCCTCTAAAATGTAAACAGAAAGCAAAGCACTGAAGCACAGAACATTTGGTTTAAGGGGGTGCATTAGTTTGCATAATAGATTAAAACTTAGAAAAACTTAAAGCTCATCATTCCCCAAGAAGAGATCTCTTCTTAGTTCTGAGCTATCTACAAGGGACATGCCATTTTTATAATTCTTTCTTTCTCTGAAAAGAATTACAGGGAAAGAAAATTTCTATAATGGTCATAGAAAAATCAAATACAAAAATTTAAGATAAAAACATCAAAGAAAATAGATGTCTGCTTTTATCTCTTGCTATGAGAAAATTCTTCAAAGAAAATCAAACTACTCCCTTTTCATTGTATTGCATAAGAGTTTCCACAAAGGACTTACATATCATTGCAGCCGTGTTTGGTCATGGTACAATATGTTTGATGGGCATGTCATGCAGCAAACTCATGTCATTCAGCAAACTCTTTAACTGACTATGGAGCTAGCATCTTTGGATATTGGAGTTTTGTTTTGTTTTATTTTGTTTTTCCTCTTCATTCTGCACATTTTCAGAAATACCTCACATTACAAAATTTTCTTTCAAATATCTATTTTAAATCAATGGATTCTCAGACACACCAGTTTCTAGAACAGGGTAAGCCTCTGTCTCAAACCCGTGGTTTTCTCTGCTCTCAGTATCCTCTGGGCAACTGGGACAACTAGACATAGGGGACCCAATGCTTTTGTTTAGATAATGCATTTATGAAATTAGGGTCACATGTTCGTTGTATAAGAAAAGAAGCTGGTTTTATATGAGTTCTTGCTATATCACCGAGCTTAACACAACATTTTTGATCAAATGTATGAATCTTTTTCTTCATATACCCATCACTTTTTTTCACACCATTTCATCTGGGCGCCATCTACGCAGAGGTAATCTTAGATCACACAAATTGAACACCCCCATTTTACCCCCATTCCCAAGCAGTAGGTTATCATTTGTACGTTTAACAGAATGGGTGCAGAGCCAGGTACCGTGACCTTTTCCTTCCCTATTTAGATTTGTCCGTTTGCTTGAGTTAATCTAAGGACACAGAAAGTACATTCCCATGTTCACTATGTAGGATGTTATGAAAAGGTACAGATGAATAGCTAAGTGAAAAGATACATAGAGCAGGGTATGAAGGATGGATATAAAGATGTAAGAATGCTTCTGGCCTTCTCTGGGTGCCACCTAGCACTCCCCAGGTCTTTCCTATGTTCTGTAGCCTAGAAATTTAGCAAGCTTCTTTATCGATGTTTATGGGACAATTTAGCTTAATAAACATATAATTACATCATAGCCTTTAATCTCATCACTCCTGTCCAATACTTAGTAAGTGGGGCTGAAAATTCTAACACAATTATTTTTTTTTTTGCAGAGTTGTCTGTTCCCGAAACCACTGAAGAACCCTACCCTAAATCATTAAAGTGATAGAAGAGGTGTTCATTGTAAATTATTTCTTCTCAAGAAGGAAATACTGAGAACTGTATTATTTTAGCTGTGCCACATTAGGCGGCTATGTTTCCCAATATATCTCACCATCAACCATCTTTTACAATGCTCATCTGAACACAGGGCAATTTACCATCCAGTTATTTGGAGTCTTATTTAGCAGGTATCTTTAAATGGTTAAGTAACAGTCTATGTATTGGACAACTATTCATAGCCACTGATGTGGTTGGTCCCATCACCACCCCCACATTAGATGAGGAAAAGGAAACTGCTCCAAGATCTTTTCTCATAATAATTGGTGGAAATAAGTGTGGAGACTCAGGCAGATTGACCCCAGAATCACTGTTAGTCACACGATATTTGGGAGCACTTGTCTAAATGTACCAGCAGGAATTCTCTTCCATTTGGCGAAGACCCAAGAATTTGTTTAAGTTCCTGTATTTGCTTGCTGAACAAGCTGCTCCAGTGTTTGTTATCTCTCAGAACTATGTCACGGATTGCCCTTTTAAGGGGAAGTGCCAGTTTAGGTAAGATTTCTAGTCCTAGTGCCTTGGGCTCTCAATTTCATTGAATGCAGGAGTTTATTTTACCCATAGGAAAAGAAAAGGTACATCATTACATTGCATTGGTCTTATAGGTGTCAAGACAATCTCATATGCCCCCCTAGTGCTTTGGCTTAATGGGAAGGTCCAGTATTATTCTTCACTTTACACTGATCTCTTCTGAAAACATAAAGTCCTGTCTTGGGAGGGTAGTAAAAGATTGTTAACCTATCAATGGCAAGCTTGTTGTAAATGAAGAAATCAAAGCAAACTTATTACTGAGTTTGGAATAAGAAGGACATATATAGGTAAGATGCACCTAAGAAGAGAATAGAAGGTATACTCATAAATGCTACCATAAAATAAAGAGCTGCTCCCCAAGATGTAAGCAAGGGTTGCCTTTCTTTCTTGGTTTGGCTTGGGCTGCCTGCTTTGCTAGCAGATGCAGGACTGAAGTTTGAAACCTTTACATGTCAGCTTCAGGTGTAACTTTTTGGAATCAGCATCTCAGGGGTGACATTTCTTCCTTGTCAGAAGCTCATTTATAGATTTCCCTGCTTGTGATCTCATTCTCTAAACTCTTTAGGCAAATGAGATATAGAGTAGGCCCAATGGGAGATGCATTTCATCATTGATCTTGCTGGGGCTCTGGATAGCAGGGAAGTTAAAAACCTTCCCATCAGATCAAATGCTATTGAATCAGCCTGGAGAGGGGACTGCACACAATGACTCTGACTGCATTCTTGCATTTAACACCTCCTCCAGGAAATGGCAAGGGAAAGAAAGCTTCCCTGACTCCTCAAGCATTTCTGCTTGAGCTAGTTCAAAGCCAGAGTTGATTGTGAAGTTTGACAGCTATAGTGTTCCTCACCTACTGTAATTAGCAGTAACAGTACCTAAAAGCTCCAGCTCTTGAAAAAGACATCCTTCATGCTGCTCCTGCATAGCTACCTTTAGCCAGCTATAAACTAGTTCCATTTCAGCCTCCATTCAATTTTCAGTTCACTGCTATGGAAGCAAGAGTCTAATTGTTCCAGGCACTATAATTTGAAATAATTGACTCCAATGTTACCTCATAGTTCTTGAGAGAGCAGTGAAGAAGGACACCTGTAGCATGAATGTAAATAAGTCTCCCCACACCAAACCTAAAGTATCCCCACCCTTCCCCTGCATTATTAATGTCTGGCTATGGCTTTCAAAGAGAATGCTACCTCTACCCTGCATGCTTCCAAGTCCTTTTTGCTGTTGTGAATAAAGGGAAGAAATTAAATGGCATTTAGTCATCTCAGAGGTCAAAAGGAATATTGTACTTCCAGAAAACTTCACTTTGCAGCTAAAACCCTTTATTGTTTCAGCTTGGCAGCTTTACCAAGGAGGACAATTGTTGAGCCAGAATTATAGCACTGAGCATACATTAAGCACAACAGGCTTGCTATTGTCAAATTATTTATGCCACTTATGAATTTTAGCAGTTTGACTATGCAGAGCAACATCCAAGATTTTTATAAAAGAAAGATTCAGCAGTACTGAAACTGTTCAGTGACTGCTAATGACTCAAATACATTTTTTTTATTAAATAGAACTTATACTGATAAAAGACATCCAATCCTGAATGCTTTTGTAGACTATGTCCTACGATGTACTATGGAGCAGCATGGCAGAGCAGAAAAGCCATTACCTTCTGAATGTCATAGACTGTGGGTCAAGACCGATGTGTCTCAAAACATAAGACCATGATCTCATTCTTGGTCTCTGTGGCTCATCTTAGAAATGGGGATACCAATATTATCTTTTTTCCTGTTTTATTGTATAAATTGCTGTAGGAAAGACCCATAAAGAGTTCAGCATAGTATCAGATACTGACTAGACCATAATAAATGTCATTATAGTTACTATTATCATCTTCATAATTATTGCCACAGATTTTATGGCAATTTGAAGAATTTAGTTTCCCTGGATGAATCTGATAAATTGAGCACTGCAGCAGAGAATGGAATAAAGGTGACATTTCTCTTTCAAAGTCATAGCAGGTATGTGTTTTCAATTTGATAGAATATTACCTAATTTACTGTAATGCTACAATGATGTAACCCCATGGCCAATTATGTCGAATTACAATGACTGGAACAATTAGACTTTTCTTCAATAGCATTAAACCTGTTACAGAAGTTTTGATGCATGCCTAGGCAACCTGATTGTAATTGTTAGCCAGTGTTCACTGGAGGTGGGGCCATTTGTCTGAGTTCTGACAAATGAAACATGGTTGGAAGTGACACATTACACTTAGGCTTGACACTGAGAGATTCACTTCCCCACGTAAATTCTATTTCTTCTGTCATCTGCTAGTTGGAAATTACCACGGGTGCATGCCTTAGAGATGGCTTTTCAGGTTTGCATGGACCAGCATAGGTAAGGATGTTTCCATACACACGAAATACAGACACAAGCACAGTCATACACAGACACACTCACACCAAACAGGCATAATGTCTTAAGGCTAGATTATGTTACTTTAGATGTTGGAGATTGGGTTAGCATTCATTATCCCCATACAGAATTTGTTCTCCAGACATTGTGCTACATTCTTATAATGCCAGGTGATTCAGGAAATGAAAGCAAAAGGATCAGCAGTTCAAATTAGAAACAGAGAACATAGCTCATTCAATAAAAAGCTTGCCATAAAGCATGAAGATTTGCGTACCCAGAACTCCTGTAAAAGTGTGTGTTTATAAGCCCAGAGTTGGGAAAGACTGGCCGAATCTCAGAACTTAACCAGCCAGACTAGTTGAATCAGAAAGCCCCTGGCTTACTGAGAGACTTTGTCTCATTAAAATAAGGTAAGGAACAACTGACAAAGACAGATGATTAGACCTATCTGGCCAACACACACATGCATATACTGAGACTTTCACACACACATAGCATATATGTACCACACATACATACACAAAATAAATAAAAAATTACATATACATTTTCAGGAATCAAAGCAACTCCATGTCATTCTTAATTATATAGCAAATTCAAGACTAGCCTGGGGTACATTAGTCCTTATCTCAAAAACAAAATCAAATGAAAAGAGCAGAAAATGTCCCATTTGTACACGCCAGAAAATACTTGTAATCGTAGCACTTGGATGTCTTAAGCAGAAAAATTCCATGTTTGAAGGTAGCCTGTGTCATCATTTCATTATGTACTCACAAGGCTTCCCAACCTCCCACCCCCTAGGCCACCTGTTACCTCTTCTTCATTTGCTCTCGAGGGCCATTATTGGCTGAGGATGCCAGAGAGCAGGGAGAGTCACATGTGGCAGCTTCTAGAGATTAGGATATTACTCCCACCCTGAATGTAGTCAGTACCATTCAATGGTCTAGAGGCCCAGATGGAACAAAGGGGACAAACCTTGTGGCAAAAGCACTCTGTCTTGCTGCTTCCTGATCACCATGGGGTAAATAGTTTTGCTGTTCTGTGCCTTTCTGACATGAAATTCTGCCTCATCACAACCCACAAACAAGGGAACCTGACCCATTTTAAACCAACAGTCAAAACAAGTCTCTGCTCCTCCAAGATTTTCATATCAAGTATTGTATCAGAGTAGGGAAGAGCTAACAAGCTTCATCCACAGTATGCATCCATTCTGCAGTAACATCAGACTCCAGTCTCCTTAGCTTCCCAATAGCACTTGTAGCTAGCAACTCCCCGGGGATCATTCATGCACTCACCTTTAGATCATGACTGCTGAGGAACTGAACTTTCTGAATGGAGCAACTACCAAATTTAGGGTCTCAGCCTTACAGCATCCAGACAGACAGTGTTGAACTGCCTAGCTCCTATCACGTAAGCCAACCTAATAAATCCCCTTCAATAATATCCATATATTACATTATCACATCTATGACACATATATTAGTTCTATTATATCTTTTCCTAAAAAGAAACCTGACTAGACTGAGGAATTAGCTCATTATGCAGGAGTATTTGTTATCCAAGCAAACATTCTTGAGTTCAAATCCCTACCACCCATTTAAAAATCTAGTTATGACCACATGTACATATATTGTTTTAGCATAGTACAAAATAGAGACTGATATCTCTAGTGATCCACATTTAGTGAGAGACCTGTCTCAAGATAATAAGGCAAAGAGTGGTATCAAAGGACAACCAAAAACATCTTTTGGCTTCTGCATACTCTTACATAGTTGTATGTACCCGTACACATATGTGAACATTCTCTCTCTCTCTCTCTCTCTCTCTCTCTCTCTCTCTCTCTCTCACACACACACACACACACACACAGACACACACACACACACACACACACACGTATAAGTAGAGAATACTGTAACAGAGATTTTGGGCACCATAAGTATATCTCGAGAAATAGATTTGCAAAGATAATTTTCTCCAATAATTTTTGGAGCTTGCTCTCAACAATGCTGATACAAAATTTTCTAAAGATTCTCCTGTTTTTATGGACATCCCTAACAATGTATTTTGGTGAACATTTAAAAGAAATGTTGTATATAATAAACACATTAGACACTTTGATTCACAACTTTTAAGAAGAAAGAATTTAGTGACTCTGTACAACACTTGAACCTTTCTAGAAAACTAAGGAATATGATACAGGTTGCTTATTTCTAACATCACTTGACACAGTTACAAAGAAAAGCAAGGGCTCCAAGATGGGATTTTCAAGATCCTGATGTACTTAAACCTTTAAATTTCTCTAAGTATGCCTGGAGAAAGGATTTATGTTCATGGAGTCATGGAGCTTAAGTTACTGAATAACCAAACGTGAGCCCTAGTCATTTGATTGGCTGACTTATAACCCAAGTTTAAGCTTTAGCTTCAAAGGCTATATGCAGTTTGATTAAAAAAGAGAGGGTCCTATAACCTGATATGGAGAGATGTGGAAAGGCTCTGATGAGATTGTGAGCATCAACAATGAATTCATATGGGATTCTTTTGTCAAAGGAATCACCCTCCTTAGCCCTAAAGTCCCCATGTCTCTACAATATTCCCTATCCATTTTTTCCTAAAGGAATTAACTCTGCATTGTCTATGGAATTAGCTGGCATCCCTTAAAGAAAACACCAAGCAAGACACTGCTTCTGTTCCTCAGCATTCACCTCTACTACCCATCTTGGCACTAGACCTATAAAAAGATTTCATTTTCTGCAGGTCCATTCATAGAAGTGAGATACACAGTGTGTGTCTTTGGGTGGTACACTGAAGTTTCTGAAATCTTAAGTTTTCAATTCTTACAAGCAGAGATCTGGTGAAGCATAGATTGATTTGAAATGTATGAGAGAATGGTAGTTGAGAATTCAAACTAAGACAGGCTTAATTTATAGATATGATCAGAGACTTTGAGTATAATGTTGAATAGCACATAATTAACAAAAGTGTTACTAAAACTTTGTATCTTGGTTGTGAAGACACAATGACCAATATAATTCATATCACAAATGCATTAATTGTGGGTTTGCTTACAGTTTCAGAGGTTAGCCAATCATCATCATGGTGGGGAACATGGTAGCCCAAGGGTAGACATGGTCCTGGAGAAGTAAGCGAGAGTGCTGATCCATAGGTAGATGATCAGGGCCGCGTGTTGGGTTTTTGGAAACCTCAAAACCCACCTTCAGTGACATACTTTCTCCAACAAAGCCATGCCTCCTGACTCTTTTTATATAGTGCCACTCCCTGATGACTAAGCATTCAAGAATATGAGTATATGAGGACCTTTCTTATTCAAATCACTGCAGTTTCTTTAATCAGCTGATTGAATTGTTGATGAAAACATAGCTTTCCATAAGCTAGAGATACCTCATACCACTTGGCTTCAAGTTGATGAGAATGTAACAGTTACATTTGGTTGCCTACTTGACTGAACCAGGAATCAACTGAAGAAGCAAGCCTCCTGTCATGTCTCTGAGGGAGTATCTAAATGAAATTATCTGAAGCACAAAGATATACGTATGGGAGGTACCATCCATGGTCTTGAGTCAGCTAAGAGGAAAAAATCAAGTTGAGTGCAAGCATTCATAACTTCTCCAACACCAGCTACCTCCTGCTCCTACTGTCCTATTTTTTTTTATTTTTTATTTTTTGCTATGATACAAAAAAAAACAAGATGAATTCTTCCTTCTTTCCTTCAGTTGCTGTTGCTGGATCCACAGAAGCTCATTGGCTAACTTAAACACAACAGAGCTCATGGGATACTGAAGCAGTAAGGGCATTGTGACATCACTCAGTCATCAAAGGTAAGGTGAGTGAACGTACTGTAATGAACAGCAGAAGCATAGCAAATGATCATAATGCTATGAATCATGTTGACCTATGGCATTGGCTAATTACTCATGATGTTCCCAGAAGTAAAGAAATTGGAGGCCAACTGAACTCGTTCCTTGAGATTCATGAACAGAGAAGTTTCAGAGCAAATAAACGAACGGCTACCTTGAATAACAGAGAATCAAGTACTCCAGCCAGTTTAGAGACTTAAGCCAATTTAGTGAGCCAAAAGACTTGAGAAAGACCCTGATGTACTAACAAACATTTATACTGTTAATCTTTCCCCCATCCTTCTTTATGATTTTGGATTTTCTGTTTGTTTGTCTGATTTAAATAGGATAATTGGGCATTGGGGATCAGAAAATAATCAGACCTTCTAAGGCCCACAAAAAACTGAACCTAAGCTGACATGAATTCTCAAAGAACTCAAACTACTGTGGCCCTCAGGTCAAAAATAAGACTGATAGATGTCAGGGTGCCAATGGCCAAAGCAAGTCACAGTGTGTCCAGTGGGCTTCTTAACTCATCCATCATTTCAACATTCTCAAAATCCATTCCAGAACATAGATATGCTTAGACTTTGGCAGATCTCCATGTTGATTTCCAAACCTTTGAAGGGAGGGCTATTTAGCATTAGAAAGGCCAAGTGAAAACCAATAGAGCTCCCTTCCCTGTCCTGGAGGAAACAAGAAAACAAAAGAATGTTTTCTCTCAGAAGGAATTATAAAGATTAGTGGCTCTGTCAAGACCTGAAAGTTTCACTGGTGGTGGTGGTTTCTACCACATCTTACTTAACTCTACTGCTTAGTCTGGGTACAAGACAAATGGATTATGAAAAAAAATACAGTTGATTATCATATGCTTAATCATATGGTAGTTCCATATGAAGCTACTGTGTTAGATATCCTTTCCTTTCCTGAGAAGATCAACATGTCTGCTGCTGTTTGGTGTGAAGCTTTTGATCTGTCAAATGACTCATTGCTCCACATCTGTCCATAAAGCCCAGCCTAAGCAGTTTTCTTTCAGCTGATTTGCCTGTCTCTTCTACATGACCACAGATGTCTGTTACATTTGTGATAGATATCATACTGATTTTAAGCAGGAGGTAGCAAGCATTCTGTTGGCACAGAATGTTGGCACAGCAGTTTCACAACAAACAAAATGTAGGGGTCTTCTACCTTGGTAAAATAGGAATCTATTCCTAGTGTGGCCATATACATATAGTCCCTTAAAAGTAAAGACTACGTTGTTACATCCTGCCTCTTGTTCCGCCAAGAAAGTAACTAGCATTTTGGGGGTCTATTTGGCTTTTGAAGGTAGCACATTCCTCATTTGGGTGTGTTACTCTGGTATATACCATGTGACTCAGAAAGCTTCTAAATTTGAGCAGGACCCTCAAGAGGTGTTTAAGTTACTTTTCTGTTGTTCTGATAAATACCATGACCAAGACAACTTAAAGAAGGAAGAGCTCATTGTTAACAACTTAAAGCTCATTGTTTCAGAGGGATGAGTCCATCATGTCAAGGAGTTAATGTGACCGGTAGCAGCACTGGTGGCAGGATGGGAAACCAAGATGACATCTTCTATTGTAAAGTTGGATCAGAAAGAAAGGATGGAGCTCAACATAATCCCAGGCTATAAAACTCTCAAAAGCTGTCTCCAGTGGTATACTTTCATCCAACAAGGCTGCATTTAGTAAACATTCCCAAACACCTTCACCCACTAGTGGCCAGGTGCTTAAATACCAGAGCCTATGGGGAACCTTTATCATTCAAAGCATCACATTGTACTCCCTGGCCCCCATATCACATAGCCATATCATAAGACAACTGAATTTATGCCCAGTGTTTAGTCCAAATTCAAAAGACATTATAGTATTTCATAATCTCAGAAATGTTGAAAGGTCCAAGGTCTCTTATGAGATTCAAGTCACTCATATCTGTAACAGTTTATAAAATTAAAGAGCAAAGTATGTACTTCAAATAGGCAATGGCACAAAATAAACATTACCATTCCAAAAGGAAGAAACGATGTCATAGTGAGGACATATAGGATGAAAGCAAGGCTGGTATTCTTTAGGGCAGCCATCAAATCCTATGGCTCCATGTTTATATCTAGCTCTCCTTGGCAGATAGCTCACAGCCCTGGCATTTCTAAAATCTTGGCATCTCCTGCCTTTCCTTTTACAGTTTCACAGAAAGACCTCACACAGGCTCTTGCCCTCTCAGAGCTAATCTTTTTAGCAATTACAGCCTTTCTTCCAGGACCTACCTTAGCTATAACGTTAAAATTCCCAGTACCACTTTTTGTCTCAGGCAAGTTCTTAGGCCAAAAGTAGTAGGCACACAGTTTTTTTGACAAAATGTTAGAGCAATGGCTGCTAGCCCATTTGCTGTAAACGTCTTTGCTTCCCTATGAAACATTTTGATCTGCATCCCCACAGTATAAAGGAGTCCCAGCTCTATTGTCTTCCAACTTCCTGGTAGAATGGCCTATGATATGCTGCTTACAGTATCAAACCACTTTCCTAGTCTAATGTTACAAAGTCTTGTACATTTTCTCCCCAAATTACATGATCAGGTTTCACAGCAACAGCTAACTCTCTGGTCCTATGTTCTGTCTGAGTTTCTTTTGCTGCAATAAAATACTATAACCAAGGCAGCTTATGAAAGTTTATTTGGGCTTATGGCTTCAAAAGGATAAACAGCCCATCATAATGAAGCATAGCAGCAAAAGGAATAAGCTCTGAGCTCAGAAATCACATCCTCAACCACAAGAAGAAAGACAGAGAGAGAGAGAGAGAGAGAGAGAGAGAACACATAGGTAGACATATAGATATAGAGACAGATAGAAATGATAGGTAGTAGATGATAGATAGAAATATAGATTGATATATGCATAGATGATATATAGAGACAGAGAACAGATAGGAAGAGAGAGAGTACATAGAGACTGAAAGAGAATGAAATAGGGTAAAGCTATAAGGCTCTCCTAAATATACTTCCTCTTACAAGGCCATTTTTTCTACACTTCCACAAATAGTGGCACTAACTAGGGAACAAAGGTTAAAATGCCTTAGCCTATGGATAACATTTTTCATTTCAGGCACCACAACAGGAAAAGGCTCTTCAGCAGGTCCCAACCACTGTGAAAGCTATTCTGACACTTGGACCATATGACCTAACAGATTCCATCAAGGTTGAGGTGTCAGTGGAAGTTAAAGATTTTATGTAGAGTTTTGGTACATCTTCAAAGCAGACTTATAATGAAGGCTCTTTGACATGTGGGACATGTCCCTGTCATCATCCATAAACAACAATTCTCCCCGTGAGAAACAGCTCTTGGCTTGCAATTGAGCATTTATGGAAACTGTCTGCTTGAGGATTATCCATGGAATTGCCAAGTGACCTGAGATGCACATCATAAACATAGTTATTTGATTTGCAAGCTAAAAATATGGACATAGATAGCAGTAATCCATCATCAAACAGAAGTAATATATACATGATCGGACCTGAGGAAGTTTTAAAAACCCAAATAATTTACAGAAAGAAGTGTCTCAAATGTATTCAGCTTAATTTCTATAATGCCTTCTTCCCTAAGCTGTACCTAAGGACTCATGACATGTACACTATTATTGACTGATTCAGGAAGAGAAAACTAGGGCCTATTATACAACTGTTTCTGGGCAGGTGATACTCCACGTAGGTATTATGCCAGAAATAGGCAATTGAAGCATTATAGACCCTTTGTTTGATATCCATGAAGGACAGTAGTGATAGGGAATATCTCTAGTTGGCAGAACTTTGAGCAATATGCACGGTCACTCATTTTGCTTAAAAAAAGCAATGGCTAGATATGCGAATGTATACTGATTTATTTATTCGTCAGGGAGTTCTAAGAATTTTGATGAAAAATTTGATAAGAAAGATATTTATGGAAAGTATATACAGACATATCCTTAGTTATCTCCAAATGCATAAAGGATAGGAAGATATCTTTGTCATAGTAGCAAGAATGGATATTATACATGGGCTCAGCAGCCTGGACTTTCATTTAAAAAGACTGACTGGGCTACAATTATATCTGGGTGGCATATTTTCTGGGATCTGAGTCTCTAATATAGCACTATTCCCTAGATTGGACAGCAATCTGATGGCAGAATGATTACATTATATTTCCATCACATCCATGGGATTAAGTCAGTGGGAAAATGTACTCTTAACATAGGAAGGTTCATAAATAGTGGTGCAGAAACTTCAAGAATGAAAATGTGTATTTCCTCTGTATATAGAGAATCATGGTGAGTTGAGGTATTTGCATAGGGTTGAATATGAATTGGGTGGTGGAATTAGCTATTTGTAAATATGAGCTATAGACATGAGATCAGTTAGAGGAGAGGGTTTTAATAATCATGCTTATTTCTTTTCTATTTTGTTAATAATAATTTTGTACATACATCCATATAAATTAGGCTGACAACTATGTTCCCTTCTTTAACTATTCTTTTACTATGCAATGTTGCATTGATATTGCCAGTACTCAAGTGCTATTAAATCCATATAGTTATCTTTAAGTTACAGGATATTAAAACTATAAACAAATTCAATGGAAAGAATTAGTGTGCTTTGGTTTTATGTGGGATATATGATGGAATGTGTGTGTGTGTGTGTGTGTGTGTGTGAGAGAGAGAGAGAGAGACAGAGAGAGAGAGAGACAGAGAGAGAGAGAGACAGAGATGAGAGAGAGAGAGAGAGAGAGAGAGAGAGAGAGAGAGAGAGAGAGAAAGATGACAAAATGGAGGAGGAGGAGGAAGACAACCTCTAGATGTCCAGTGTTTATAATCTGGAAATCATCACTAGTGTCAGTTGTGTGTGTATATATATATGTGTGAGTGTGTGTTAGTAGTAGCTCTTGTTGTAATTATTTAACCATCAATCTGAGGTTCTACCCTGTCTTAGATCGATTGTTCAGTTCCCAGTCATACCACTTTTATATTTATGATGAGCCTTCAAAGCACTAGAGCTAGGCAACTATCTATCCTCTAAGCTATTGGTATCTACTTCCCTATCAATAATCTCAAGTTATTACTTGCCATGCTCCATCTGGGCAATTCTTAACTCTAATTGGCCAGCCCTTATCTCATGGCCATGTGTTCACGATTCACCTAACCCATGGCATCTCTCTCTCTCTCTCTCTCTCTCTCTCTCTCTCTCTCTCTCTCTCTACCTTCTTCCTTCTCATGGTCCTGCCTCAGATCCCAATTCTGGGAACTGAAACCTCACCCATCTTCTCTTTTCTGCCCAGTTATAAGATATAGACATCTTTATTGACCAATCAAGGATGAATTGGGGAACAAGATTACATAGCATCACTTGATCTATGTGATAATCCTGAGGCAACCAGGGCCAGTATTTAGCATTACAATACTTAACAACAGACCAAACCTCAACATTTGTGTATATCAGAGAGAGAGAAGGAGACAGACAGACAGACAGACACAGAGAGACAGAGAGACAGAGTCATAGAAAGGGACACACACACATATTTAAGAGTTTATTGCAATTTATTCTGATGATCAACCAGATTGCATGCTAAGATTCCTGTGTGCAGAGTGAACGTTCCCTTTGTCATGTTTCTGATTAATCATGAACACCACATCCATATTCCTAGAACAAGAATTTCTAATTACAAATCACCAATATCCACTACAGAAAAGACTTATTACTAAACGGAGAGTTAACTAAAGCAGAAGAAGGCATATTCTTACTTAGAAAAGAACAATACTATTGAGGGAGGAAAATCACGGAAAGTGCGTGTGCTTTGAGAAGAATTTCTTAACACTTTTAAACCTGTCTTAGAAAGGAAGTTTTGGAAAACCTCCCTTAATGATGTGGGAGTGCAGCAAAACTTATTCTTCTCTCTTCTTACCTCATCACACAGTGGCTGCCGACTTCAGGGCTACAGTCTGGAAATGTAGAATGCCCTTCTGCCTTGTTTTGTTCTTTTCAAGTCTGACCTTTGCTTTATCCAAATATCATTTTGTCTTTAAATACAAAAATGAGTGGCTGCCCACTCATGGTTGTCAAATGTTTGGAGCAGTTCAAACGGTTTTCAGGCTGCCCCAGGAACTCTTACTGGGCAAAGTTAATCTTTTGAAAATGTTTTACTATTGACAACCTCGCTTGCCGTAATTAGGCAAGTAAGGGAGTCACTCAGGAAGTGGTAACAATTTGGTTATTATGCTTTCATCTCAAATAATTTCAAATATTAAATGTTCTTGGAGCAGGGCTTTAAAAAAAAGGTCTCTGCATCTTAAAGTCCATTTGGACTCTAGTGGAATTGCCGAAGCCCAGCGTGTGCTAAAATGTTTTCGCATCCTTCGGTAATAAAATTGTGAACTCCTGTGGCTGCAGAGAATTTGAGACATTATCCTGTCCCAAACTCCACAGTCTGGGTTTTGGTAAGCAGGTCATTTACCCCATCTCAGACATTTAGGTATTATTACCTGCCTACTGTGGTGTTTAATAACCTCTCCATCAGAAAATACTTTTACATATCTGAAATATATTCTCTCTCCTTCTTCAAATTCTAGTGGGGAAAGTTTTTATTTTTCTTTGAAAGGTTCAGGACTTGTACTTTATAGTAAATCTTCAGACATGCTTTTCCCTTTGGAGTGTAGAATGCAGTTGTTTTGACCCTTAACATTCATCTCAAACTAGCACACACACCACCCACAAAATGAACAGGTGGAATGGTGAATGGTGACGATAGGGTTAAATTTAAACATATTCTTGTCTTTAAGTCCTTGTCTTTAAATTCCATATCTTTTAGAATGTGCATATCTATATGTAATTTCCATCTTTTCTAATGTTTTATACCAAAAAGAAGAACCACTAAGAGATTTTTTTTTTCCTCACTGATTTATTGGAAGTGATCTAGTAATACCTTTGAAAACAGTCGACAAAAAACATGAGCATCAATTCTGACCCAGAGGTCTGTATCTCAGGACACTGTATTTGGTTTGGTTTGGTTTTCTGATATAACCTGGAACTTATAATCCTGACCTAGTCTTCTTGACTGTTCAGATTACAGGTATAAGACTCCAGATACACTGATGCATGGAATACAGGATCTAATCTCAGAAAAACAGCATGTTGTAATGAAGTGGAGGGTATGTGAGATCTGAGGATTTAAAAATATCATTTTCACTGGGTTATATACTTTATCATTATTTTGCCTTGAGTTGTTACATTATAATATCACTGTTAGATTCAGTCAATTGACCATTTTTTTTATGAAGACTATATATAATTATGAATTTTGGGCTTTTAGAATGACAATTTTATCAACTATAAATATGAAACATGCATTTAAATAAAAAATCCTTACAGAATGTAAATTCTTGGGAGCCTCCGGTTTTCTATTTAGATGCTTGTTCCAATATTGATTTTGTATTGCAACTTTAGAAATAAATCTTGATTTAGGGTTGACAGCATCATGCTTTAAATATATTAGATTGTTTTAGCTCTGACAGTTTATTTTTCCAGTTGTTCTGCTGTCTAACAATATCGCCTAGTGTGTAATCTCTTTAGAACACCAGTGTTTAAATGAAGAAAGAAAGAAAGACTGATTGTTGACCCTCAGGCACCAAAGTAAGGATGCTTATCAGATTATTTTCTGGCTTGTAACCATACAAGAGGACACTTGTATCCCTTACCTACACAGCTGTTCTCATGTTTCTTGGGAGTTAATATGAATGAATTAACTACCCTTTCAAAACTATGAATAGAAACCCAGCAGTTTGTTGGTAGTTTAGGAGAAGGGATCTTTTGTGGAGAATGCCAGCAGAGCTTCCAGTATGCCAAAGGTCATATGTCATACAGAGGAAACTGTGTCTACAGCCCAGTTTCAAGTTTCAGCTGAGGGTATAGCAGGATCTAAATGGCAATAGCCCTTTGACTCCATCCCAGGTACACCAAACCAATGCTGTTCCATTTTGATTTGTCTCCCCTTGATCTTCCCATCCTCATGAATGCTAGAAAACAACATCACAACTGAGCTATACTCCCAGCCCTGGGTATACTTCTATGTACAGAATACTTATGCTTTGAGAAAGAGTTTCAATGTTTCTATACCTTTCCGACCCATTCTGGATAGTCTCTAAATATATTTGGTAAGGAAAAGACCTGGATAAGACCATGCAGTAGAGCCCAGTACTTTAGGCCATTTGCAAATCTAGAGAAAAGGCACTTGTAATCATTTGAACAAAGTGCATCAACCTGGCGTGGCAATGTAAATAGAGACCAATTTAGGCCAGAGACATGGGAGCGCTCTAGAAATCTCTATCAAGATGTGATCACTTATCTACATGTAAATATCATTGCAATTAAAGCTTTGCTGGTCAGAAGAATTGCTATTGTTTGCCTAAGGTTAGGTGCTATGGATTTCCAGGAGATGAAGTTCTCAGTACAGCTGTACAGAAATCTCAAAAGAGAATGTCCTTTGTTAGGCACTATTTGTATTTTTAACCTTTGATTACTGGACAACAATATGACACATTTATTTTGTTTAGGATTTCAGAATTATTAATTAATTTGTGTGTGTGTGTGTGTGTGTGTGTGTGTGTGTGTGTGTGATATGTGCATGCACTGAGGAGCTCATGCACAGGTCACAGAAAAACTTGGCAAGAGTCAGTTCTTCCTTTCTACCATACAAGTTCCAGGGATGGTACTCAAGGCATCAGACTTGGTGGGAAGCACATTTACCTGCTGAGCCATCTCTCCTGCCTGCAGGATGTCAGAATTCTTAGAGGGAGATTAAGTCTAGCCTGCAGTGAGTTGTTCCGAAAATTGCTCTGCCTCTTTAAGAAGATTGACACGAATTGTGAGCCTCTGCTTTGTTTTCAAAAACAAATGAACACATTTCCCATTTAAATGGTGGTCTTCACTGTCTGGCCTTTGAATAAATGCTGGGAAAGTGTCTGATGTGCATGTATTTATCTTACAGCTTGACAAATGGAATTAATGCCAAAGTGTTAAGCCATTACTGTGTAGGGGAGTGGAGGTCTTACAAATACATTTGCTATTTCACTTTCTCTGCATGTTCTGTGCATTGAAGGCTGGGTTAATGATATTCTCAGAAATTGTATGGTCTATTGAGTAGTGACGGCAGTGAAATATGGTTGGCCAAAGCATCCAGGGTAGCTTCCTGCGGTAATAAATTGAAAATGTTGGAGAGCTAAGGGTAGGAGTCAGGGATAGGCACAAAGGAAAACATTACACAAAAAAATTCCTTGGTATTTACCACCACCCCCTGGATGTAGCCCAGCAATTTCTCCTTTAGACAATTTTTGTTTGTTTGTTTTAGACTCAGAGCTGGTCGTAGGGGCAGCTTTCTGTGGCTGCCTTCTGCCAAGTCTTCCCTTTATAACTTCAAGTGATTGCTTACCTCATGGTAGCATCTTCAGTTCTGACTAAATCCTACTCCATTGCCGTCCTTAGAGACACTCCTAACTGTGTTCTTACAGAAGAACATTCATACTGAACATTCTTAGAGAAACAAGAGTCCTTATTTCCTCCCCTTCTTTCCTGCTCTTTATTTCCCTATCGCCTTTCTCCGCATCAATTTATCTCATCCCTCCTTTTCTATTTTCTTATTTTCCATTTCAAGGTAAACCTCTGCCTTGCTTTGCCTACCCCCCAGAAAACACAAACACTTGGGGCTAAGTGAAATCAAAGCACCATTGTTTTTAGAACAAAATCGAGATCCCCTGTGTAGGAAGAAACCTTAGGGATGTTTTTGACAATCTGGGGTCCTTGCCTTACATCACCTGGTTGGATGGAGAACCTATACTGTTACTCAGTTTAACATTTTCACTTTGCATCTATCTTTGTTGAGTTTCTATGGAAGATTTATCTATTTTTAATTTTTAAGTATTTTGTATTTTAAGTGTTTTGTCTGTGTCTCACATGTTTTACATTGTCAGCAAAGGGAGCCAGATCCTCTGGAACTTGAGTTACAGATGGTTGTGGGTAATGGGAATCCAAGCCTGGTCCTCTGCAAGAGCTATCAATGCTGCTAACCACTTTGCCATCTCTCCAGTAACTTTTGCATTTTCTATGCAAATACTTTGTTTCTGAAGGGTAGAGATACTTTCATGCCTTCACC
Source organism: Rhynchomys soricoides (assembly GCA_019843965.1). Classification (NCBI taxonomy): domain Eukaryota; kingdom Metazoa; phylum Chordata; class Mammalia; order Rodentia; family Muridae; genus Rhynchomys; species Rhynchomys soricoides. The sequence goes on from JADRCH010000008.1 coordinate 7,878,874, forward strand.
CCAATACCTAGATCTATCGCTGGGGAAAAGATGTACTACGCATGCTTCATTTGAGTTGTATTATAGAAAATCTTTTACTTTCTTTGAACTAAATTTCAGTCAAGTATGCATCCTGTACACTGGCTTGCCAATCTGACCAGATGAAAGGTTTCCTGTATGCTTTGTATTTAAAATTACTGGTTTTCTTTTGGTGAAAAAAAAAAAAAAGATGGAATCATCCTTGAACTTATCTTTAAATTGAAACGCTAGAATGATTAAAGTTTTGGTATTATTTACCTATCAAAAGTTATTTTCTATTGAATATCATTCCTTTAAAATATTCAAATTTTCTAAAGCCACAGAGCCAGATAATCTAAATCCGTAGGACATAAAGCAGCAATTTAATTTGATGCTAGTATTATATCCTTGGGTTTTCCTATGAAGGGAGTCTTTGAGAAATCCACAGAGCATAAAGAAGAACTACTATTTTAGGATCCACTGATTCATTTTTGAGGTTTTTCTTGGTTGGGAACTTAGCATTCATAAAGGACTTAGTGATGGCTGACATGTGCTGTGTTCTAATCTAGTGTTTACCTGTGGTCTCAGTTATAATTACTATATATTTAAATTTCAGTTTAGAATTTTAGAGAAATAGTACAGGGAAGGTTTTCATTATCAGTCAACTTACCATGAAGCTTACAGTGTTAAGACAGCCCTTGAAATTAGACATTAGAGACCTGGAATGAGATAATACAAAATTGATCAAAACCTACATTACAAAAACAGCTTTTCAATCATCCAAAAAAGATATGCTTCGATCAAACTGGTTTGAAGGGTTATCTTATACATGAACACTTAAATTCAGGCAAGCTGTTCTGTGCTTCATTATAAAACTTAGAAGGTTAGATAAAAGTATACATGTCATGCATGGAAAACTGGATACAGTAGATCAGGAGAAAAACTAGAGGAATAAACTGACTTACAGACTGAACCTCAGCTCAGTGGAAGGAAAATCATAGAGCCTCATTGACTGCACAAGATAATCAAGATTCTGGGACAGCATTTCTAGCAGAGGAGCTGACGGGCATTTCTTGAAGGACAGAGAGAAGAGCATCAATGAGATTTTGGAGAAGAGAATCAGCAGGAGCCAGACAGCAGGAAGGAGGGGAGCTCACAGGCAAGGTACCAGATGGACTTGAATATTGACGGAGGTCTGCATCCTTTCCTGAAATGGTCCTAGCTTCATTCCCCACAGACAGCATCCTACCCAGAAACACACAGTACTTAGCAGCAGTGTTACTTATTGTAATTGGGGATTCCCAGATTTGAGAGCTTAATAGGTCCTTAGCGATCCCATTAGGAACATCCACCCTTTAAACTCTGTTTTGCTCCTGTTTGCAAATGTTGTCTTCATACCCAAATTGTGAATGATGTATCCCAGTTGCGTTTTTTATTTCAGATATCATTTCCTCTGGAAAGAGTTGGTTGTTCTAGGTTTCTGGTCACTCCACTTTCAAAAAACCAATGGCAGCAATACAATAGCACAAAGGTTAAGATGGCAGAGTCCCTTCTTAGCAAATACAAGTCCCTGGGTTCCATTCTATCAATGTGTTAAACTAGGTTTGTTGGAATTCACCTATAATCCCAGAACTGGGGGGCAGGAGGATTTAGAGTTCAAGGCCATCTTCTGCTAACTGGCAGAGGTCTTACATTAACAACGAAAACAAATAACTTAATACAAAACATTTGTTTTAAGGGCATTTTGTGGTTTTAATTTCTTTTTTATTTTGACTCACCAGACCTGTTGGAAGATGGGGACTTGAGCTAACTTACTGCTGAGTGCATTTACCATGCAAGGGGAGCACCATTTACCATGCAAGGGGAGCACCATTTACCATGCAAGGGGAGCACTAAAATATAAGAACAACATCTCAACCCTAGCAGAATGACATCACCACTCACTAACATGTTCTCATTGCAAGAATGGTTCCTAACCATGGACTAACCCAAGTTATTAACTGGAGAATGAATTGGAAACTTAGAGAATAAATTTCAAGGCATATATTGCAGAGCAATATTTTTATTTTTGTACTCTTTAGAACCTCAGCAAGTCCTGCATTTCTCTGTCCACTGCATCAACAATAGAATGTGATGCTATTAAATTCCTTAGTTGGGAAGAGAGTGCTAACAATGGTTTTCACTGCTTCTCTTGGGTGTTCGATTTTTTTTTTTTTTTTGGTCTCCCCTGGACATGTGAAGATAAATGTCTAACACACCACACAGTCACATAAAGGATATTTGTATTACCAGCAAAGCCAGGCTGACTCCAAAGTAAATAAAACACCACCCAATCCACCTTGTCAGGGGCTTATCATAGTGCAATTTTTGTTGTTGGCAATGAGGGCAGGCCTTGTTTTTCTGTGCTTAAAAGAAGGGTTTTATATCCGAAACAGTAAAAGGACTCTTGGATGACAATTAATTCTCTTTGTCACGTCCCTGCTGGATACCCATCCGCTCACTCTCCAAGAGGGCAACAAGTTCTATCTTAGCTCAGATCCCCTAGGACTGTGCACTGCCTCCCTGGCAAACCTCTGTTACCCAGAGCTCTGGCTATCAAAGGCAGTAGGGTAGAATCTGCTGTTCTTGCTTTTTCTCCATCCTCCAAATGAACTGATTACTTTGATCCCTAAAGCTTGGAGTTGGACATTTCTCAGCCATCCGAAATTTGCTCCCTCTCCATTTTGATCAGAGGGGTTTTTTTTTTAACAGTTGTCTAATTTTCAAAATGGCAAATTGAGAATGAGCAGTGCAACTGTCACCCTTTGGGTGTCCTGCAGGTGTCTGGCTCTTGCAAAGGTACGCACCTCTTTAACAAGAGTGTTTTTACCATGAAAGCTGCACACGTCACAGCAGAATGCATTTATTACTAACATTAAATGACTAAAACTGTTTATTCTGTGAACATAATGGTTCTCTGTGTCTTTGGTTCATCTCAATCTGTTTTAGTGCCCAGCTTTTCTCAAAAAACCTCTTTTGAATGCAGAGTTTCTCATTTCATAGACTAGCTGGAAGAGGAAGAAGAATAAAACAAAATTAGCAGTTGATCAAGAGTACTTTAGGCTGCCACCCTTTCCATTAAGGATTTGATTTGATGTGAGCGCAATGCTTTTCCTGATACATTATGATAGAATAACCCTGACAGAAAGTGAAACCAAAGAAAACTAAAACTTGATCTGAGATACAGCAGCCTGCCACCCTCCGATTAGCATTTTAATTTGATGGGAGCAGTGTGGTGTCTTAGTCTGAGTTCCCAGGAAAGGCTTTCTCATTTAAGAGTGTCTTACCCTTATCAAGGAATCCTGAGCTCTTTTAGAATTTATTTATTTATTTTTTAAAGATTACCTCTGCTGCTTCCCTGGTGGCAAAGGAAGGTGTTTATCAGACAGTGCTTTGCAGCAGCAATCTAGGGCTGCCTTTTGATGACAGCTGTAAGACTTCATCAAGACTAAAGTATACAGCTACAGAAAAAAATCCATGTGGGTATATTCCACTGACAATACCTTTGTTAGAGTGACTTCCTGCAGCAATAAATGAGTTAACAGTTATTGTTTATTCTTTTGCTCCCCCCACCACCACACACACACACACACACGCACACACACACACACCAATAAAATAGGGGGGAAAATTAACTCTTATGGAGACCCAATTCATTCATTACCAATTCAGAGTACCATGTTAGCCTTGTGGTACTGGACTGAAAGCAGAAGAGACAAAAGAAACCAAACCAGCATTGGCTTTCCACATCAATGTTCATTTCTCATGCACAGGGATCTTGGTGCTTCCCAAGAAGCCAGCTCACTTTCCTTTTCTTCGGCTTCCAAGGACTAAACTGTTTGATGACGGGCTTGTGAAGGGCTTGGGTTTCAGAACCAGTTAGCTTTGTGTAATTATGTTTTCTTTTGTTTGTCATTCTTTTCAAGTGCTTCAGGTTTATTGTGCAGTAACCACATGCCTATATTAATGTCTTAATGTGTTTCTCCAAGTGTTAACAGCAGTCCTCTCTCTTGCCCCTGCCCCCTCCCCCTGCCCAGACCTTCTAAATCTTTAACCCTTGAGATTCATCAGAAAAGAATGGTTTTACTCTGAAGGACAAGCAGAATTAAGGGGAAGTGGGATGAGAAAGAGCCTACATTCTGGTTGCCTAATGTGTCTTGTAAGCTGTGGGTAAGGAATTTCAGCACAGTTAGCCATGTTTCACGGGAAGGTTGCCTGTGTCTAGATAATATTCCTTTTATACAGAGTTATTTCAAGTAAGAATATTAAATAGTAGTCCATCATGATTAAGGGTTGACAGTACATGGTCATAGTCCTTTCCTCGAGTCAAATTTGAAACTTTATGAGAATCTCAAAAAGAATAACCTTTATTTATAGTACAAACATCTTAACTTCCCATGCAATCCTTGGGAACTAGTGTTCACCCTAATCATGTAACCCAATCTAGTGGTCATCAGGATCCGCTCTGTGATCTTATTTAGGTTCTTTAGGTTCCTTTGAGACGACGTGACTACAGAAGCTACAATCTACATGTGGCTATTGTGAAAACACAATACAGACTCCTGGAGAAGTCTATGTCCATGTTCTTGGGTACATGCTTTCTCTACCTTTAGTGTGTTCTTTTGTTTGTTTGATTGTTTTTGGTTTGTTTGGTTGGTTGGTTTTTGTTTTGTTTGGTTGGTTTTGTCTGTTAAATCCTGTGCTTAAATCTATGGTTAGTGAGCTTAATACATAAAGTCCACTTGTAAAAACAAGCTTTTGGTACCCAGAATCTATGTAGAAATCCTAGCATAGTGGCTCCTGCTTATAATCCTAGGTTAGAGGTCTTGCAGATAGGAAGATCCCTGGGGTTCTTGTGTAAGTAAGCATAACTGAATCACAGGCCTAGAGACGAGAGAGAGAGAGAGAGAGAGAGAGAGAGAGAGAGAGAGAGAGAGAAACAGACATACAAATTATCTCTCCATTCCTCTCTCACCCTCCCTCCATCTCTCCCTCCATCTCTCCTCTCTCTTTCTCTCTCTCTTACTCTCTCACTCTGTCCACAGCTTCAGATTGACTCATCCTGAGATCCTTTTCTTCAAGGAAACGTGGGGGATTCTGGCTTTGCCTGAGAGGAGAAAATTTCTGAACTCATAGCTCTGTCTGTTGTAAGCTGCTACAGGGATCTGTGTCACCAGGCTGAGCCCCACTTACACCACCAAACCCCTTTCCTTCAGTGAAGCCATTAGCATCACAGTATGCCCCCAGTTGGTCAGATTTTTTTGTTTTAAGGTTTCATGTTCTCACACAAAGGCCATCTCATGAGCTTTCTTTTCTTTTTCTGAGCATGTGTGAATAGCCAGTGCATTTTCTGTCTAGCTCCATGTTTGGAAGCAGTGGGTATCTGAAATTTTCAGACAAAAATAACGATATTATTTTTACGGCTATCAAATTTATCCAAAGGTACAAATCCTCTTTGATTTTTTTTTTTTTCACCTGTCATGTAACAGAGGTGGGGTTCTGGCTCGTTGTACTTTTCCACTGTACTAAGATGAGGCATTCAAGTTTTCTTTTCAAGATCATTTCTCATATGCATATCCCCTAAGACTCTTTTCACATCAAAGTTCTACTTTGAAGCCTTCTAGCAAAGTAGCAGGCAGGCGATCTATGACAACAGGCACAATTTAGGTGCGTTGCTTTATCTGAGGAAATGAAAAGTTTCACCCTCATTTAAATAGCAGTTTTAAAGCCTAATTAATGAAATCGATAGCTTCATGTACGTAAATTCTGTAACAGAGGAAGGGAGTATGCAAAATGAGGTTGGAGGGGTTGCATATGTGTTCCTCTATAAGAGTGATTTTTTTTTTATTTTTATTTTCATATTTTATTTACATTTCAAATGTTTCCCCCTTTCCAGATCTCCCCTTTGGAACCTCCCCATTCCCTCTGCCCTCCCCCTGCCTCTATGGGGATATTCTCCAACCCACCTCCCCACCCCACACCCCACCCACTCTCATCTTCCCTCCTTGACATTCTCCTATACTGACCCTCAGGCCCAAGGGCCTCTCCTCCCCCTGACGGATAACAAGACCCTCCTCTGCAGTCTTTGTGGCCAGCATTATGGGTCTCTCCATGTGTATTCTTTAGTTGGTGGATCAGTCTCCAGAAATATGGGGGGTCAGGCCAGTTGCCAGTGTTGCTACCTCCCTGGGGCTGCACACTCCCTCAGCTCCTTCAGTCCTTTCTCCAAGCCCTCCATCTGGGACCTCGTACTCGGTACTACTGTTCCTGAGAAGTTTAGCAAGCAGATGGGCATGCTCTTGGTGTGCTTTCGTGCGGGTCTGGGGTGTTACATTCTCATTGTTGGCATTTCTTCTAGGCTCCGCCCCACAATTTACTTGGCAACAGCCAGGTTTGCCTGACTTAGTATAAAAGGAGCTGCGTGGCTCCTCCTCACTCTCTTCTCTTGCTCCTCTTCTCTTGCTCTATTATCCCTCTTCCCATCCTTCCCCCCTCCATGTGCTCATGGCCGGCCCCTACTCCTATATTTTCCGCGCCCCCCTGCCTTTTTCTGTATCTATTGCCCCCTCAACTCCCTTTCCCATGCCCTAAATAAACTATTGTATACTATGGGGCTGGTACTTCAGGGAGAAGGGATGCTCCAGCGTGGGCCAACATAGGCACCCCCTTCCCCCACCCTACACCATGCCTCTGTCAAACATACCCCCGGATTCCTTTTCGTTCTATAAAACACAACACTCGTCAGAAGTGTCTTCTTGAGGAGGTGTTTATTTTTTCTTCTTTTTTATATTACATGCTGACCGGCCAGTTTCTCCTACCTCCTCTCCCCTTAGTCACTCTCCCTCCCTACCAGCCCTCTACCCCAGATCCTGTTGCAGGATATTTGATCACATTTAACAAGATCCACTTGCAGGAGATCTTTAAATGTTTAGAATCTAAACAGCCATATAATTCAATCCAAAACAGTTAAAATTTGTTATTATCTTTCAGTTATACTATTAACCACTGTGTGCTAACCTTGAAATACTATTTTTATTCATACAGAATTTAATGAAATATATATATTTATTCATATATATAAATATATATAATTTATTTGTAGTCTATACTAGATATTTATTTGTTAGATTGAACAAGCTGAAATTTCTGATACTGGATGATGTTTTCTCTATAAAAATTGGCATTCTGTGTGATCCAATGAGTTAGATATAACAGTAAATGTAATTTCATTTGATATATTGGCATCAAAACTCTAGCTTGGCTTAGTTTTTCTAGCGACTTCATTTAAAGGAAACAGACTCATGTAGCTCATACTGACCTCGAACTCGGTATGTAGCTAAAGGTGAACGCGAACTTCTGATCCTCCTGCCTCTACTTCCTGACTACTAGCATTAGAGACACACTCCACCTTACCCAGTTTCTGTGGTGCTGGAGAGCTGACCTAGGCCTTTGCACTTGAGAGACAAGGATTCTAAATTTGAGCAACATCCCAAGACTATATATTAATCCTATAAATAAATTAGGTGAAATCTATGGATTTCTGCCTAGAAACTCACAGCAATCCTGTGTTTTAAGAGCCTGTGCTTACTTCATAAAATTGTGGAGAGAGACAAATACCAGAGAACCATAGGGCATGTGCAGGATGCCTGGGGCCTAGAGAGCTGATTTAAGGGAGAGCTGATTTAAGGGCAGGCACCAGGCCTGGTGTCCACAAGGATTTTTAAATGGCCACCTTTAGGAGAAAAACTGCATTCCAAGGACACTAAGAGTTTATCTTCTAGATAATTAATGGTCCCGTTTTGGCCTCTCCCTTTCCCCCCCCCTTCTTCGTTTGAGCCTTTTTTTTTTTTTTGCTTGTGAAGAAGTTGCGCAAGAACAATTGCTCTTTCAGACCCATTAACTGTAGACCTTTGCCTGAATTTCATCTCTGTCCTAATCTTCCGATTTTTCCAACTGTGTTATTTGGACTGCGAGACCATTTTCTTGGCAATCAGAGAAAACCTTGGGCCTGAACCTCAATAAAGGACCACTGGAGAGAATGCTGAGATAAAGGACTCTTTGTTTTGAGGGCTTACCTTGGAGAATAAGTAATGTAATGGGTTCTTTCAAATGAGGACTTCCCTCTGCCCATCTTCCTTTGCCTCTTTGAAATGCATGGTGACAATACATTGATATTGCTGGGGTTAATGACTGACTGATTAACAACATCGAGTGCATTTGCAGGCAAATGAGCTGTAATAATTGTTGCAGGAACTCCTTTGAAGAAATGTTTTAAATAGGCTTTTAAGAGCTCTTGAAATGGACTCTTGCTCTGTCCAGACAAGCCCTCCCTATTTGTTTTTTTAATCTTTTTGTTGTTGTTGTTGTTGTTCTGGGCTTTGGAGAATGGAGGAAGAGAAAATCCCACCTAGGTTATCCCAGGTTATCTGAAAAGTGCACAGGGTGAGGTCTTCCTTATAAAGTTTTTCAGGCGCTTGTTTCAGCCATTTATACTTCTAGCTGGTTTGATCTGTAGTCTAGATTTTTCTCACTTTGAAAAAACAAACTAGAATTAAAATAGTAGGAAGACTTTTATAGTTTAGATCCGGAATTTCCTTAAAGTCTCCCATTAAAGGAGTAACTACCAACTTCTGCTCCACTGGACGATGATGAAACCCTTGGGATCTGAGGGATGCCTAAGAGGAGAAAGTTATGCCAAAGGGCAAAAGCCCTGGAATGGGGATGATGTGACTTTTCTACTCCACTACATCCCCTCCATTTCTCTTTTCTACCCAAGCACCAAGAGTTAATACGTCTCCCTTTTCCCCAGACCAGCTTATGAAGTACTGAGGGAGCAAAGGAGCCAAGAGACCATGGCCAGTAGCACTTTTAGTTGAAATCACAAACCAAAATTAAATCCTTCCCCACACTACCCCCCTTTATGTTGATGACCTCTAATATTTTGCTATAACAACAGACAAATGACGAACACAGAGACTCAATGTGCCTGTTTCCCCATGTTTTAGAAAATGTTCAGCATTTATTTTAGGAAGTTGAGGAGGCGACATAAAGTAATTTCTTTACAGTCCTTAAATGTGGAGAGTTACAAAATAAGGAGAGTTTCTCACATTTTTAAAACCAGTTTGATGACTAGTAGTGCTCAGACCCTGAGGTGACCAAACCTCATCAAATTGAGATTGAGTCTGCCTTCGCTTACCCTTAGGAACCAGAGCTTTAATTATGTATAATTGCCAGTGTGACTATGGACAAAATTTCATATGCATCAAAATCACCTGGGGATTCTAAAAATCAAAGGGCTGCAGGGGTGCAACTCAAGAACTTCCAATTCGGGAGGTCCTGATGTGGCCCTCCTATCTGTATTTCTAGAGGGTGAAAGTGAGTGAGTACAGGTACTTCATATTCCAGGACTATGCTTTGAACATTCTGGTCTTGATAGAGAACCAAAGTGTTACCTCCTAAGATGGAAGGATGCCTACTACTAGTCCTCACACCCAAAATACGGCCCATCCTCCAGATTCACTGGGTATGAATGGGCTGTTCACAGAGAAAGGTCTAGCCATCCACCTGCCATATTACAATACTTGATACATTCTATAGATCTCTTCTTACTCACTCCTCTTCCCATTACTTCTCATTGTCATTGACTTGACTATATACTTCTTGCTACATAGGACAGGCTGGCCTTGTAGTCACTTTGTAGCTCAGGTTAGCCCCAAACTTGAAAGAACCTTTGAACTTCAGCCTCCCAAATAGGGGGATTACAAGCATGTACCACCACTTCAAATTGTTTTCTCTTATTCCTTGCTTATTTTCCAATTTTATTTCTTATGTATGGATCTTTTGCCTGAATGTATATCTGTATACCACATGCTTGCCTGGTCTCCACAGAAGACAGATCCACTGGGACTGGAGTTACAAACAGTTGTGAGCTGCTATGTGGTTGCTTGTAACCATACACACTTTCCTGGAAGAGCAGCCAGGTTTTTTAACCTCTTGGATGCCTCTCCAGCCTCTTATTGTTGGTTTTAAAATACTCATTCAAAAACACATTTTTTTTTTCCTGGCAAATTCCTGAGCATGCAAATAACGCTAAATTCCTAGAGTTACAGAAGGATCTTGCTGTCCTTGGAAAGGCTAATATATTTAGATGTTTCAGGTGAACTAAATTATTACAGCCTCATAACTTGGCTTATCCAAATATTATTTCCTTGGTATTTTTCTTTCCATTACTCCATTTAAAGAATACACTAGACCCACTGAAGTATGATTATTATGCCATTACTACAAAGGTTAAAAACTCGGTACAATTTCTTAGAGTACTAAAAGTAATTGAAAACCAAATGGACAAAGATAGAGCTTGCCTCAGTCCTGTTATCATCTGTGATTAAACAAATGCTATACCATGACCAAATATTACAAATGGAGACCTTCTCTGATGGCAACATTGGTGAAAGAAAACTAGAAAGGTGAAATTTTTTTTCCATGATATTGTCTGTTATTAGTTGGCTCAGCCATTAAGAGCATTGTTACTTTTAACCACCCAAGTTTGGTTCCCAAGAAGCAAATGGGAACTCACAACCATCCTGATTCCAGGTCTGATGCCCTCTTCTGCCTGCAACAGGCACTATTCAGTCACATGAACTAAATCTAGAATAATGTAAAGACTGTCTGTAATTGTGTTAGTGTTGCCAGTACAGTTTCTCTCCCCTTTCCAGAAAACAAGAAATAAAGTTCAATAACAAATCAAATAAAACTTCAAAGACTCAAGGCCCCTAAGGCTGACTGACCTGCAGGGTCCCTGAGGATACCAGGAAAGCCTCAGACAGAGAAGGCAGAGTGCCCAGATAGAGTGACTGGGATGACAGGATGGACTCACTCATGGTTTGAATTCCATATTGGTGGTATCTCAAATCATTTGTTTGGTCACCAACTTAAAATGACACACTTCCAGCTAACAATCTTCATATGCAATAATTCTGAAGATCCCATGACCAACTCTGACAAGAATTGAAAGTGGAATGTTCACTGCCTTGACTCTCCCAATCCATCCATCCATCTGTCCATCCTCTCTGCTCCCCCATACCCTGACCACCACATTTTGTGAGCACCTGCTAACTTCTCTATTACCTTTAAGGAGAAAGTGTCAGTATGGAATATAATGGGATTTAGCCACTAAACAAAAGCAAAGAATTCTTCCAGACCACTCATGATGTCGTTGGAATCTACAATAATCCACTTTATTTATTGGAATAAAAAGAAACTCTTTTGACAATATCATTTTATACCTTGACATATTTTGCTTCAATTTGTTATTCAACTCATTTAGCAAATAATGGAAGTTTGTCCCACAGAGCCACTTAAATTACAGAGCTAATACTTTCATGTGATAGTATAGTGACTGATCCCAATTTCCAAAGCCAGTGGTAACTTGTAATAGCAGCCTTTCTAAATAATGAATATTGCTTATTAAATTATTACAAACCACCACTGTACATAATCCTTGCAGCAATCTATGAATCCAGCACTATTAGACTTCTAATTTTATGAATGAGAAAATTGAAGATAACAAATTTAAATAGTTTGTCATAGTTAAATAGGTAACAAATAGCAGGATTGGAAAGAGATAGGAGAGTCATTTTGATTCTGTATTTAGGTTCCTGATGTGCATACATTTGTAGTATATAAGGACAGAGTCTGTTTCACATTAAATACCTACTGTGTGGTTTATCTGGACCCCAAGAACCAAAGCTCTGTGGCTATTTCTAACCATTTGGGACATTACCCTTTGTCCCTTTATCCCTACCACATACTCATGGGGCACTAACTTCTCTTATTAAGTGAATTCTGGCAAAGAGGTAATAGTTAGTCTTGCAATGGCTTCCATTATTTCTCAGGGAATATTTGTGTAGAAGATGTTCCCCTCTTCAGATCAAGACAAACAGTTCTTCGGAATCCTAGTCTAGAAGGAGGGTCTTCAGCAAGTTTGTTTCTAGGAATTCAGTTACAATATGTGTATTCTTAACTTCTCATCTACCATATAATGCCTAAGACATTCAATGACTTTGCAAACTATGTGTGTTTTGTAATGTCCTCTCATTTTTATATTAATTAAAGTAAAATTCAAACAAGTACTAAATAAAAACAGAGTTTGAGGACACAAAGTAAAAATAGAAATAGGGATGAAGTTGTCTTCCAGAAATAGCTTCCAGAAATGTCGTGTTCTCTGGGTGGTACCACATCTCTATCTCATGTGCATCTCTCTGTTCTTACCTCCAGACACATCCTGCTCTCTGACTTGTCTCCATGCATCCACACAAACCAAACTGGACAGTGCATTGTGTTCATCTTCATTGTATCATAGAGCATGTGTCTCCCTTTCACGTTTCCCTCTTGTAACTGACTTAAGGAGCTTTGCCTGGGTGTCTTTTTCATTTTGATCTTTCAAGAGCTGGCTGACCTTCAGAAAGATGATGTTCTGTTCTGCTCTCTCTCCATCCTCCTGTAAGGAACATTTAGGCAGGTTGGTGTTTTTATACACGATGTACAGCAAGCACCCTGACTCTTATATCCTTAGCCACACAAGCAAAGTTGTTTTCTAGGGACTGGGCTCAAAGGATGAGTTCTGAAATTCAGGGCAGACAGGTGGGAAAATTTCGTGGCAAGGGTATTTAATTCTCCAATCGCTTATTCCAAAGAACTGTTGTTCTAGGTACAAAAATGTCTGTTTCAGTATTATGCCTCTTGGGGTCCAGCTGTGGCTCCCTATTCTCTGCTTTCTCCCTTTAAGGGTGTCCAGTGGACACATGGCTAGAAGGATAAAGTTGAGTCCAGAATGAGTGGGGTCTGAAGAATCCCATCCGTCTGGGAGTAAGTGGGTTGGAGGCTCTACTCGGAGGATCTTAGTGTTAAAGCTCTCTTAGACTAAGGCCTTCTCCGATGATCTTCAGTGAAACAGCTCTCTTAGATGATCTTACCTTGTGCACATACACTTTATTCCCAGTGGGCTTGAAAGCATACACGTTATTAAGGCTGAACCAGGGGTAAAGACGGACCTTAGAGAGTGAGTGGGAAGGAGTTTTCCGGGTGAGTGAAAATCATTGGCTAGAGTATAAAGTTATGTGAATGCTTCATTTGTATGGCAAGACTTAAGAGGAATCCCAAGGACTTGCTGAGTTCTTATCAGGAAAAGAGGAAATTGAACTTGTGGGTCGACCAAGGATTACTAGGCATTCCCTAGATGGAGCGTGGGGGAAGTTCGGCTCTCCAGACAAGGTCAGATAAGGGGAAGCCCTGCTGGTAAAGAGAGTCCTCCATTTTGCCCTGAGCCCAGAGGAGCTATCCGGTCATGCTAGACTTCGACCTTAATTGGCAAGGTTTCCCCACACATTTCTATCACCCAGAAATAGGTTACTTGTTTCTATGTAATAATCAGGAGAAAGGGAGGTGAGACTAGTGAAAACTTGATACTTGGAGTCCTCCTTGCCTGTATTTGGGTATGTTTGAGCAAGGACCAAGTTTGGTTGGCATGAAATGTTACCCCTTTAACCTTGTCATTGGGCATATTCTGGCCATTCCCCCTCAGTTGTCACTTCTGGGAGCTATCTCATTTACTTTTGCTCTCTTTATCACTAGCACCCAGGATAGGAATTCTCCCTGAAACAGGAGACATGAGAACACAATGCCAGAGGAACTCCAGAGAAGGCATTCTGCATTGCCACAGGAGACAGACTGAGTCTTTGTGTGTTTTCAAGTTTACTTTTTTTTTTTTTTTTCCCATTTCCTGAAACACAGGCAAATGAAGTGCTCGCCCTCAGGACCCCCAACCCCAGGCAGTGCCTAAGGAATTAATGACCAGCTGAGGTTAATGAGTCCCCACTCAGCTCCGGGCCATCAACTCTCCCAGCTGGCCATTAATCCCCTGGAAATGCCCCACGCCTTGGTAGTTACTCCTTAATTATGGAAGACATTAAGGATCAGGAAAGAATCCTAAGTGAAATGAAAGGCCATTTTTCACTGGTGCTCAGCACAGGACATTTTAGTCCAGGTGGCACCAGGAAACACAAGCACAGCCGATTATGCCACCTGCTCCTGTGGAGGGCTCATCCATCTCTATTCTCTCCTTTGATCGCCCAAATTCAAGAAGGCTATTTGAGCTACTGCAGATCCAGGACCTTGCAAATAACTTGTGTCCTAGGGATTCTTGATTAAACTGAGGGCCAATATCCTGGACTCATTCAAGCCAGGTATATCTTTATCTTTATGTCTGGGAAGAGTGTTTGACTCTGTCATTTGTATTTCTTGGGATGGTGGAATTTTTCCTATCTGTCCACCTAGCCATCCCTATTTACCAGTGTCTAAACCTCACCTGTTCACCAGTGCCTGGTTGGAAGTTTCACATTCATTTCTCAGATGACCAGAACTTCTTGTTCCATGTGGCTTATTAATTTTGATTCAGCTAATTGGAATGAAGGTTCTAGCCACTAGTATCTGTAGAGGTCCAGATATTTTTATGTTCTTAACACATAATTTTTTTGTATCTGTAAATATTAAACTTGATAAGTAAAGTCATTGCTAAATGATTATTGAATTATTAAAGACTACAGGAAGGTTAATCTTAGGATTCAGGGTTTTTTGAGTAGGCTGATTAAGAAGTACTAAAACTTGAATATGAATTAAGTCATCTAACCTAGTATAAGAGGAAAGAGTTTTGAATTAATATGCTGTCTGATACTAGAGCTATAAATGATAGAACGTGTATAGGCCCTGAATGTTTTTAGTGCCTGAGAAGAGAAGAGGAACATGCTTAGACAGAGAGCTGAAAGGCAGCAATGGCTGAAGAAGAGTTGAGAGAATTGCCTACTTAAAGCACCAAGGAAACTTAATACCAATAATATAGAATTAATATATTGTGTTTTTAATGGATGATCTGGTAATATTATGTGAATGTAATTTATATTGTATGTTTGCATAATAATGACAATTACATATTATATAATGATACATAACATACAACAATTACTAATATTAGATTAATACTGATTAATCATAGTAGGTTAATATTGGTTAATTTTAATTATAGTATGGAATAACCCCTACATGAAGACAGCACAGTTTATAGAATCATGCAAAAGCTCTTTAGAGACAATGTGGTATGAATCCCGATTCAGCCTAGGACTTTGAAATTTTATCTTAACTCTCAGGGAACAATAATACCGCTCTCTCATGTTGGAGAGGCTAAAATAATGTGCTACTTGTAAATAAATGTTTACAGTTCTTCATCGTTACTATTCAATACATATCTAATTATATCTATGCATGCATGTATATTCTTATCTTCTCTGTTTGCACATTCAGCAGCCTGGCTTAATCTCAACACTCACTCCTATCCTTCAGCCATCCTTCACAAAGAGTCTTCTGGATTCCTCTCTCTACCTTGAGCCTTTCTTCTTTATGCTGGAGTTTTGTAGCAAGCTAAAAAGAATCTAAATTTGTCTTCATTGTCACCAATCCAAGCTCCCAACATCTAACAACAGTTCGATCTCTTGTCTCCATCATTGTGATGTCCCACTGCGTTTAGTCATCAGTGGCTGAAGTCTCTTAAACCTTTATTATTTATAGATTTGTCATCCTTACCCCAGCGTGTGATTAGATACTTTTACTTTCTGTTTTCATCCTTCAATGTGTTGTTTATGTCTTGGTTTCCAGTCACATCGTACATCCATTGGTAATTTGCTTACAAATTTAGTTTGTCGATAACTCTGTAAGTATTCTTTTCACTTTCCCTGGAGTATATTTGCTTACAACGGGGAAACAGGAGCCCACAAGTGAAGCCAAGTCCATGTCTCATGAAAATTAGGGATGGAGAGGAAGACGTTAGAAAAATTACCACATTAATGTTTACATAATTACAATTAAAAAACATAATAAAGGAAACTGTTCTAGACTAGGGGTTAAAAAATATAGATACTTAAATAAAAGATGGATACAGCTGTTACCTGAGGAGATAAGTAACAGAAGGCTGGCTTGTGGTAATATTCTACATACAGGAAATAGAGGCTCTAAAGGTCAATAACAAGAAAAATATCTGCATGTTTTTTAGGCAGAGAGTTGGAGGACATAAGTCCGAAGGGATGTGAGCCAAGGATACCATAAAAATGATAAATTAGTCTGGAGAAGGAGGCAGTCTTACTGCAATGCTTGTTTTCTCTTCTAATGAAAATATTGTCTGTTCATTATCTCCCAGGGCTCCACAACATGCAGGAACCTGGTAGATCCATGTTGAGTAAGTGTCTGAATGGAATTGTGATGTCAGTGTAAGTGCTCTTTGTTCCTCAGGGATAACTGGGGCATGAATCAGAAGTCTGTAATGATTTATTGGCAAGACCTTCAATGGCTTAGATTTCTGAACTAACTTCTAGACTGATAAAAATGCTGTTTGAATTATGCTAAAAAAAAAGAAGTAAAATGTATAAAGCCAAGTAATCTATCCTACTTGAGAATTATTCCGTGTTTAGTTCCAGAAATGAATGATTTAAAAGGAGTGATTGCCTTTGCTCTTATTTTTTTTAAGCCCTGCCAAAGAAAATATCTCAAAAAAAATCTAAATAAATTCCCATTTCAACTTTAGAAATCACTTTTACTGTGTCTCTCTAACACGTTGACATATATCTTCAGGTCGTCACTGCCTTCTGTACCTGAAATTGATTCTTCAATAATGAGGACAAAGTTTAGTAAGAAGTGACTAGAAGTCCTGCTTTAGTGAAGGCTAGTGATGCTCATAATGAAGGCCTATAATCTAATTTTGGAAGTTTATCATCTCCACCTAGATTAGTGAACAAGAGAAACATAAGAATAATTTTACATTTTACTTCAAGGTGTAACATGATTTTTTTGTTAAGTACAAAAATATCTATCCGCTGCCAGTTTGTCCCTTACCCTGTCCCTAGGTACTTTACACTCAAGTCACATAGGACAGATATTTGCCTCCCTTCCTCAAGTATCTTCTGGTCTCTGTCAAATATGACACTCAGTTCTTTAGCCCATTTAGGGTGATGCCTCTCTTTAGAGCATTAATTGATAATCACACTCCTTAGGGAAATTTAATGTGGTCAAATAGTAATAAAAGAACTTTCCAACAGAACATAAACAATGCCATAATGAAGAATATTAAATCATATGTTTTGTCACTGAGCCCATTATAGAGCCAATACAAAATTATAATAAATTTGCATTTGGCACTTGATACAGATTGACAAATTTATTCATGTGAAAAATAAAGAATATAGACTAAATGTCTTTAAATTGCCCTGTTACATAGAGAGCTGAAAGATAAAAGTCTCACATATATATGTATATATACACATATATTAACATTAACATATACACATATATGCTAATATATTAACATTAACAAATATAAAATATATATGTGTGCATTCTTGGATTAAATGATTTCAACTGGTTCTAAAGCTATATTTTCATTGAAGTATTTTAAATGCTTAAAATTTAATCACTTACTATAACTTAATGATTTGATTTTAAATGCCTCTCCTTTTGAGAAGTGAGTTAGTATTTTGTTTAAGTTGATGTATATGTGATGCAGGGGACAAGAAAAAGAGCAGCAGTGTCAGCCAAGGAATGTGATTTAAAATGGGTTGGGGTGAAAGCAAGAGACACCAAGACTGTTGCCCCTGAGCAAACAGAAAGCAATCTGTAGGTCTTTTAAATTTTGGACAGTTGTGTCTTTTACCCAGGGGCTATTACCAGTAGAACAGGTCTTATCTCAATCTTGATGGGATTTTTCTAATACAACCAGAAGCCATCTTGAAAAACATGCTCCTGTTATAACTTCTAGTATTTGTTGTCTTCAAAATTCATTTTGAAAAGTTAGTACCTAGTTGAAACTTAATAATGGCAAGTCAATGGCTCTGATATATATAATATATATTCAGATCAACAGTATCTTTACCTAGGACTTCTATTCTTTTATGCCAGCATATCTTAGGATGCCTTTGTTGATATTGCTGACTACATTAAAATTAGAAATGACTTAAATGCTGAGCAATAGGTAAGTGGCATATAGTTAGTGGGCATTGTTAAGACATTGCTCATTTTAGCAACTGTGTTGTATACACTTACAGGACTCCATCACACATGTGATCTTGTATTGGCTGAATGGTCATGTACAGGACATGACTGTGTGTAGGGAAAGAAAGAAGGAAGGAAAAAGAAAATGGGAGAGTTCCACTAGACAAGACGCAGGACTATTTCTAGACTTCTCTGTTTCTTTTATTTTGCTTTTCTTAAAAAAAAAAAAATGGTGACTTTGTACTGTACTTGGATAAATTGATGAGGTAGTGGCAATTGCTGCTTTTTTC
Organism: Rhynchomys soricoides; assembly: GCA_019843965.1. NCBI lineage: Eukaryota > Metazoa > Chordata > Mammalia > Rodentia > Muridae > Rhynchomys > Rhynchomys soricoides. Next base: position 7,897,287 of record JADRCH010000008.1, read on the forward strand.
ACTAACCGTGTGTGTATAATTAGAATTTAAAAAAAAAACAACAATGTTCATAGAATATCTCTTTTCCTTATACACTGTATAAGAGAGATTATCAAAGAAATCACTAGGATCCTCCATGGATGGATGGATGGATGGATGGATGGATGGATGAATAGACAGACTTAGTACAGAAAATGTGACATCCACCTGGCCAAAGGGATTAAATCTATATGAGGGAGAGTCAGTATTCCCTTCTATTCAGGCTTTTATCTGAATGAATGAAACCCAATCACATAAAAGATGGCACTCTGGTTTCAGATATATCAAGTAGGAGATAATCTCTTAATTTTCAAGTCAACTGATTTACATGTTTCATTACTCTTGACCATGTACTCCAATACATCCTACGATTCCAAGGAACATGACAGGGAGAACATTTTTATCTTCCCAGAACAATAATTTAATGTCTTCCAGTGAATGTAGTATAATAGTATTGTATAAGTCAAATGTCCTGTTCTGTCAAATGTTTATCCCACTCAATTATACGTTGTCATTGAAGTATTTTAAATACCTAATACTTAATGACCAGAATCCCTCCCCAGTGCACTTAGAGTCTCCAGAGCCTAGTACATGCATGTCACTGAAGTAACTTTTTTCTAACTCAACAAAATAATTGAATGTCTTCCATTGGATGTAGTCTCATAAAGACTTTCCTTCTGTGTTCTAAGAGCTGTCATATGACCTCTCAAAGGCCATTTGTACTTCATCCTGCATATATCTGCTTGAGAAAGTGACTCAAACACCAAGAAGGTTTGAGTCCATCCACTTCCCTGGAAGATCTGGAAAGATATTGCCATAGAGTCTAACATGAAGATTCTCTGAACTCGTGTCCTTACCTGTCCCTAACTTCTTTGCTTTATTCATTATTCTCATTTTTTTTTTCTAATAAGATTTTACATCTTAACCTAGAGAGGATAGATTTCGTTGGCTTATATCAAAAGAATCTGAAAGTGATTAGAACCACTGTCCAAGTGAAGAAATGTGATGTATTCCGTTCTCTGTGGTTAAAATACAATAGCTACTCTTGACTGTGAGTACAGTCCCATCCTTTGCTAACAGCATGCAGGTGGGATCACAAAATGGTCCTGCTGTTCCAAGTGGGACTAATCATAGAGAGGAGTTCTGGGCAATGTGTTATTTATGTATCATTTATATTTGTTTAAATGAACTCTTTGCTCCAAGGCCTATGGGCATATGCACAAAAAATTAATAAACACAAGACTAACTTCTCACAGCAGTCTCTGGATACATCCCTGGTTTTGAGATCCTCTAGTGAGTATAAATAAGAAAACAGCAACAGATACCAGGGTGCCTGGAGGGCTTGAAATCCATGCAAAACAGATTTTATTAAAAAAATAAAACTACATGTCGGCTGTTCTCTTTTACAAGTGTTAGGTATTTACTGAGAGCTATAACAAAATCCCTTTAAATGCTACACAAAGGGCTCAAGTCATAAATGAATGAAATGGTAATTTCACAATAAGCTTGAGGTGTTAAAAAAAAAGGAATTAAGGAAGACAAAGAAAATTCATAGAAAGTTTTGGAACAGGAGATTCCTTCAGTTCAGTTTTCAATGACTGACAGTATTTATCAATGTGTTGACAGGATGACCTCAGATAAAAAATCTTGACCTAGTGATCACATAGGGTCTCAGTGAGGAAACACCCACAAGCATAGGTCTCTCTTAGCAGTGTGTGGAAATGGTTTTTAATTGTCACAACTGGAGTTTGGATTATTAGTGTCCAGTGGGCTTCAGGCAAGAATACTATGGCCAAAACTCACCAGAAACACCTGTGGAGAAACAAAGCTACAACCACAAGGTAGAGGATATGCCCTCAGTGAGTGAGATCCTGGTTTGTGCCGATGAAAGAGATCCAGAGATAACCAATCAGAGGAGGAGATTCCGGTTGAATAATTTGAGGGGCATGTACAATGTATGCAATTTCTATAGACTGGATGATTTGAGAAAACAGATTAAGTAGTAAGTCATTCTTGTCTAGCATGGTAAAACTGGCCAGAGGCCAGATCTGCAATTCAGATGGAAGCAGCAGTTGGACAAGGCAATGCATGTCTGCAACTTCTTAGACAGCAGAGTAGCTTTTCTTGGTTTATGCCTACCAGAACTATGAATGACTCTGTAACATTTTATTATTGTCTCTGTTTAAGCTTGTTTGAAGTTCTTCTTCTATGGAAAAATGATGATCCAGTGCTGGATGTCATGACAGTCTGTCTTGCAAAGAGATTATTTATGCAATGAAATACTGTATCACACCTGTTAGGATGTGTGCTATTAATAAAAATGAGACTAATATTTTGCAGAGATAGGGGAAATTAAATGGCTTGAAAACTACAGCTAGTAATGTTAAATGGTGCAGGCAATATGGGAAAATAAATGTTATTTTTTTCTTCCAGAAATTACATATAGAACTTCCATGATCTTGCATGCCAGAGATCTTATTTCTGGATCCATGAACAAAAGAATACAGATCTCACAGGACTTGTAACGCTCTCACATCCATTACACTGATGGTCAAAATTTGTAAACAAACAGACAAACATACAAAAATATCTGCAATGTCTAATGAGGAGATGAAGGAAGAAGGCAGAGCAGATGCATAGAGAGGAACATTAGGCTGAGAGCAAAGGGGAGACGTATGTGCCAACTTGGGTCAATCGGATATTCATTGTTCTAGGTGAAATTAACTAGTCACAGAAGGTCCAAACCACATGATTCCACCCACACAAGTCCTTAAAATAGTCAGTCGTCTAACCAGAGTAGTCTCTTGCTTGTTGAGTTTATATGGATATGAGATGTTGTTTCTTAAGCGTTTTACAGTTTGCCATGCAATACATTTTATACAAGTATTGTTCAGATGGAAGCAGCAATTGTTCATTTGGAACAATATATCATTTTGTCTATAGTTATCAATGTTGTGTGTGTTTAAAGTTTACCAGAAGAGTACAAATAAACTAAGGGAACTATTGGAAGTAGAGGATTATAGGAGCAGACAAAGTCCTGAGTGAATGTATGTGACTGACATGAACATGGCCATGGCAAGGGCCCTGACGCATCATGGGTATGGCTAAGTCTATCCCTAGTCAGACTAAGGGAATGTCAACGCCTTCCTCTAGTACCTAGGTTATGTATGCAGAAAGTAGAAAGAGCTGCGGCTTCCTTCTTTTTCATGTCTGCATCCTGAGACTCCTCCTCTCTAGAGGTCTTCTACAAAGATTACCTAAATCTACCTCCTCATTCATTTGTATGAGGATTGGACAAACCTGCCTTTTTGATTCAGATGTATTAAACAAATGCCCTAAGTTTCTGGGCTGCTCTTGGTACATTTCTATCAGACCTTATGACCCTCCCAATTCCAGCTTTTCGGTTTGGTGTCTGTCAGGTCTTCATTCTTTGTTGCTTCAGTCCAGTCAGTCCCTCAGCTGTGGAGGTTACAGCAGTGAATGAGTTTATTGCTTTCATTGTGGGGAAAGTTTCATAGTATCAAAATAATGAAATATTCACATCAAACATAGCTCCAGGCATACATGGCTATATGTAAAATACATGGCTCTAAAGGGGGAAAAAAAAGGAGTAGACTCCATTTGGTCTGTGGGCCAATAAAGGGAGTCTCATCCATTGTTATCAGGACTGTTGTTTTAGAAACACAGTTGCCTGAAAGATCAAAGAAAAATTTAAAACCCTAAGCTGCCTAATCGAGCCCCTCCAGAGTCTTCCTTGAAGATAAATCTTTAGATTATACTGTAGGTTATAAGAAGTAAGAATAAAAAGTGGGAGAATGTAGCAAATTCTACAAACTTTGGTTTCCTTGCTTTTGCTTGCTTTAAGTGGGGAATGGATTAACAGTTGTTCCTATGGGCCTCACAAAGGCTTCTGGATGTGCATGCCTGAGGAATGGCTGGTCCCCAGAGGTTGAGAAAACCCAGAGAAGACACTAAGGCAGGAGCACTTAGGTATTATCTGTTTGTGTGTATATGTGGTTGTGTGTGCGCGTCCTTGGGTGTGTGTGTGTGTGTGTGTATTCCTTGAACTGCACTAATTTGGCAACATTCCTAGCATATCATTCTGTCTTGGTAATTTTATAAGATTATAACTGGATAAACCTATGTTTACTTAGGTGCATTTACCTGAATCACCCAGTAGAATGTAAATTCAAGAAGAAGAGCAGCCTTTCCTATTTTTATGGGGAATTGATTTCTTTTGTTCGGAAACTTTCCTCCCTGGAGGGAGCAAAGGGAAAGGACTGTACATGGGATTCATGTACAGCTTAGCGATAGAATGCATGCTTAAGCAAGAACATAAGCAGAAGCAAGACCATTAGCTTAATACTCAGTACTTAAAAAACAGTTCTGTAAAGCAGAAATTACACAAGAATCTTAGATTGTAGACTACAAGTGAGGATCAGTCTGAAACTCAAATTTGAAATGCTGTATTTCAAGTCCTGTAAATAAAGCTCACATGTTATCACATGTTATCAAAAACACTAGAAGACACAGGAAGCTCACCAAACTTACAAGGCTCATGATGGAAAATTTATATATGCAGAAAACAATGCTTTGTGGTAAGGAAAAATCATGGGTAGAACTGTTCAGGTTGCTGTACTGATGCAATTTTTATGACTGCTTACCCATGGTGAAGTAGAGTTTTCAGTGAGATAGCTATCTTAGTCAATGATGATTTTGTAAATAACCCCTCATCCGTGATTCATAACTCATTGGTTCAACCAGCTAATCTTGGTTGAATTTCTTTCTTTGATATATCATTAATTTCTTGCCTGGGATAGACAGTTATCTGTCCATATGTCCTAGGGATCATCTTATAAAAGCCCTTTACAATGAAAACTTACCAGTATCTACGAGGAAGTGCTCAGTGGCAATTGTTGTATAAAAGAATACAGAAGGATGAATGAACGGCATTTATCTCTGCCTGGCGAATGTTGGGTAACATGGCCAGTTCTTAACCCGGTAGCCACACTAAGAAAAAACAGCATGCTGATGCTATCCTTCCATAAATGGAGGTGAAACTCTCTATGTGTAAGCCAGGCATGGCAGTTATGCTACACCTCTAATCATAGCTTTTGGGAAGCTGAGGCAGGAGGATAAGGAGGTCTAATCCAGTCCAGGCCTGATGCAAAGACTGTGCCTCAAAGCAACAATAAAAACCAAGATAAAGCAAATCAATCATGACACATAAGAATAAAAAACAGATAAGAGAAAGGAGGCAATGAGGGAAGATGTCGAAGGATTGACAATGGACAAGAATGCAGCAGGTGCCTCAGAGACAACATCGATATTTATTTAGTATTTATTTATTTTGCTTATGTCTTTAAGAAACAGTTTATCTAGAACATAGGATCAAGAGTGTGACTATAGAGCTAAGACAGGATGAAAAAGAAGAGAGAAAGAATGAAAAGACCCGACAAAATTTGAAATAGTAGCATCAGTAGGGTCTAATGATATTTCTTCTTTGTTTCTATTACTAATTTATATATATATTAAAGATAACATAGGCAGGGTCTAAAAAGAATAGACTACATCTAGAACCTGCTTTTACAAAGTGGGTATTTGGAGAGGCAAGTATCCACTTATTACACACTGGTCACCTTAGTGGTAACTACCAAAAAGATGGTAAAATAAAATAATATTTTTAAAAAACTGTTCTGTAATCTCCTAGAAAAAAAAAAAAAAAAGCTAGAGTTCTGAGTAGCAAACAAGGTTCTGTGGAGAGTGAATCATGCCAGACCAACTTAATTTCCTTCTATAATAGAGAGGCTGACCATGAGATAAAGGAACAGCAATAGATGTAATCTGCTTCAATTCAATGTGGTTTTGGAGTCTCTCCTGGACGACATTCTCCTCCATGGCGGGGAAGATTGACCCAGGAAGAACCAGTATCAGGAAGGAACATAAACGCTGAAAGACTGCCCTAGCAGGAGGGGTGCTTGGGCTACAAGATAGGATGTTTTCAGGGGTATTGGCTCACAGAATGCTGTAGAAAGAGCAGTCAGGGACTCAAAGAGGGGACATAGAGATGCCCTGTCCACCTCTGTCACTAACCGCTGTAACTTTCAGTATCTTGCCCCTCTTTCTGGGCCTTGGTTTCACAGTCTGTAGCAGGGTCAGTTTAGAGGAGTTTTTTTTTTTGGTTCACTTTGGTTTTGCACCTATATGACCCCTCGAAGGATGTTCTTGAGCAGTTTCTTCAGGTGAAAGGTATTATAGTTGAAGAGTTCCACAAATATGATATGACGTCTTTCTTATTTTTCACCTCCACTTACCAAGTCAATGTAACACAGAGAATGTCTCCCCTGTAGTGGGTTGGCCTAATGCTACTTGTATTCTAATGCTAACTTGGGGCCCCCAAAATTGTTTGCAGCAAAGGCGAGAGTCCCCGGGTAAGATACAGAGTGACCTTGCCCCTAGTTAATTGTGATTGGTGAATAGAGATGCCAACAGCCAATAGATGGGCAGAAGAAAATAGGGCTGAGTTTTGGATGGGGGGGAGGGGAGAGAGAGAGAGAGAGAGAGAGAGAGAGAGAGAGAGGAAGCTGCCATGTGGTAGGAGTAAATTGTGGGCTTGCAAATAGCCCAGTGAAACAATAATAGTAATAATAATTCGGCGTTATCAACAGGGAAATGGATTCTAACAGCACGGAAGGTAGACAGTTGCCCAGCTATTGTGCTGCCTAAGGCATATTTAAAAATATAAAGGCTGTGTGTGTCTTTCATCTGGGAACATAAATGGTTAAAGGCGGGAAAGAAACCCCGTGACGGGATTTTTAATAATTATCTACTACATCCCCTTTTTTTCTTTTTAGGGCAACTGTTCTGTCTCATGGCTATTCATTTGCATAGTAGTTATTGGACTGTGTTTGAAAGTCTAACATGTGTGCTGATAATAGCTTAAGGGTTACTTTATCAGACTCCATGTTTACCTTCCATGGAACACACACACACACACACACACACACACACACAGTATTGCTATCAGGTTGGGGGAGCTGGGTATAGTGGCTTGTAATCCCAGCTACTGCCAAAGCAAGGGTCGGGTGAAGGCAAGCTCAGTTATATCCAGGCCATTTTCTAAGACCCTGTCTCTATATGAAAACTACAAATGGTGAGCTGTGGACATGGTTCAAATATAAAGCACAAGCTTATCCTGAATAGGACCACAAACTTAATACCCAGTACTTGAAAAACAGATCTGGAAAAAATTTGTATATTATAGTTACAAGCAAGGTGGCTATGAAGCTCTAAGTGGAAAACACTTAGGGTCTTATACATGAATGCATATGCTGTTCAAATTGTAGCGGAATGGATGAGTTTGATTCTGAGGTAAAGAATAAAAAACACAGACACATAAAATCTGGGTTTCACTTTCATTGACATAAAGATAATTTTCTGAGTGAGAGTTCACAAATTCTTACTTTTTATTAAATGGATTGTGCAGAAAACTAACCACTTTTGGTCAATTCCAAATTAATCTCAATCCTTGAGAGTGCACTGGTTCCTGATGAAAAAGTAGTTTGTGTGGTACCATATCTTTGCACCTGAAGCAACTCCCTGTAGTAACCCCCCATATTGGATGACATTCTGAGGTAGAAAGATGCTTATTGTGGATTACTTCATTTTTTAAATTGGAATTTCAGATTAATTAAGCATTTGATAAAGCTCATGTTTATTCAGGTGTTTACAAATTAGAAAAGCTGTTAGCAACATTAATTTGTTTGATATATATATATATTTCTAGTGGAAAGAAGCTTAAGAGAATTTAAGAGTTGTAGCCACATTGATAGATATTACGCATATATAGAGTGTAATTATTACTAATAATATTTTACATTTAATAATATGGCAATGTTAATAGGAGCATGAAGAAGCCCCATACAGTACACATGCGGAGACATGGGCTGTCCAGCCTCTGTGTGTCTAACTATCCATATCTGTCTTTCTGTTATTTTCCACTCTTGCCTTTAAATAAAACATGTTTTCCTCCCGCTGACTTCCTCACTGTGGGGCTGTTGGGGGAATGGAATGCTTCTCTGATGCTTTGGTATGTCATTTTTCCAGTTACACAAAAGTTCTGGACCCAGATCTGTTGCCGTCATGACAAATAGGCCTCAAGTCTTCTGCCAGTGGCCAGTTCATCTCCAGGACTGTGAGAGTGAAAACCAAGATCTCATCACTGAAAAGCAGCACCCAGTGTTTATGTTGCTAGGGATTCCTGCTGATCCATCTATAGACACACTGCTTTGGCTCTGGGTCTATGACTAATTTCATCATTGTCAGTTTGGAAAACCATTTGATTTCCATAATAAACAAATCTACTTCGCCAGACATGCATGACTCAAGGTTCTAGGCTGAGGGCTTGGAGTGACAAAACAAACAGGGAAAAGTTTCTGTATAGCATCACTTTTCAAAAAAGCTGCTGGCCAGCCTCTTGCCTCTTTTCCCGGACCCCAGTCTTACTGAAACATCTAATCTATTCTCTACAGAGTCATTAAAAGTGATCCATCTCAAAAATAAAGCTGGACACATCACATTTCCATCCTCTGATGGCTGCCTTGCTTAGCATGAGATAACACCAGGCTTCAGGACCTGCATAGCATCACAGGTCCCTTGCAGCATGGCTTGTCCACAATCCCAGTCCTCATCCACTCTTCACTGTTTGAATGACACTGCCTTGCAGATAACCTCCTCTGTTCACCATAGCCCTCACTTTCTCTGAATGCAATTCTCTCCTTTTCTATAAACTTCTATTTCTTTCAAGACTTGACACAATTCCATCTCCTTCCACGTCTCGGATTTTGTTTCCCTTCAGAGCCCAGACCAGATCAGAGCCATGTATGTGAAGGCATTCAGTGTGTCATCAGCTAATCACTATGGCTGCGTTTACAACGTCATTACATAATTACCTGTTTATTGTTTCGACCTCCCCCACTAGAGTGATGTTTTTGTTTCTGTTTTTCAATAATTGACTGTTTTACATTTCAGCAATACTAATTGGTTCTTTTTAAAATTTCCACCTGGTTTTTATTTCCTCTTTGCATGATTTTTTAGAATAATTTCTATTCTATATTTTGGACATGATTTCATCATTTATCATTGAAATATGCCAATCACAGTTATTTTAAAGTCATCTTTGTTGTGTGCATGAAGACTGTTAGGTTTTCACTCCGATTGGAGTAAATTGCTCACCTGCTTCTTGGTTTTATATTTTCTAATTGTGGAATATTTTGTAAATAGATATAGAAATGGGGATCTAAATTTCATCTTCACTGGTAACTTTTCTTCAACATGTAGCAATCTGCCTGTCAACTGGCCCTCCTACTCTTATCTCCATGGCTTGGGATTTCTATCTTGTGTCTATATCTTGTCCCAAGACCTGAGGGCAACCTGGACACAGAGACTTTGCTAATACTCATACTTTTAATTTAGGTTCAGATATCCCTTACTCATATCCTAGGATGAGAAAGACTGTACATATTTTTTAGAAAAATATGTATATATTTTTAGAAGAGAAATGTTGATGTCCCATAAAGGACAGGGCAACTTTAGTTCCAGTGCCTCAAGAGATGTATAACTGTCACCTTTTCTTTCTATTCTGAATCACAAAGCTGAGCCCTAGTTAGCAGTTTGTATACATTTGGTTCCACTTTTGGTTTTCAAATTCTTTATTCTATTTTCTCAGGATGTTTGTGTGTGTGTGTGTGTGTGTGTGTGTGTGTGTGTGTGTGCGCATTGTATGATTATATGTATGTACTTGTGAATTTGGGCGTGTACATGTATGCATGCACATTCTGTGTACACAGTGGCCGGAAATTGATGTAAGGTACCAACTCCCATCTTCACTTCATGAGACAGGGTCTCATACTGAACCTAAAGCTTACTGCTAAGGGTAGGTAGGGTTGACAATGAACTTCAGGGGTCTCCCTGTCTTTGGTCCATGGCACTGGGTTTAGAGGCACCCATTGTTGTGCCTGGCTTCATACAGATTCCTGTATCCACATTCAGATCATCGTGCTTGTACAGAATGAACCTTCCTAGCTGAGCCATCTTCCTGGATGTCATATTAGTTATATTTGAAGCACAAATGTACCTTATTATATTCTACTTAATGTATATGTTTGGAGAAGGAAGAAAGATTCAAAAAGAAAATTGATATGTTCATCTGTCTTCCTTGTTTCCCTCTGAAGAAGCAATTAGAATTTAAACATGTGCAAGGGTTTGTGATTCACACAGAATGATACCCCAGACTCAAAGAGTATACAACAGTAAATAGCATTTATTCTGCAGAAAATCTGCATATTTCGGGATTGAAGACAGAGGTGTGGACTTTGCAGGGCCAATTTAAAGCCTGTTATAGTAGGAGTGGCTGATTTTACCTTTCTTTCCTTTGAATATTTGGCTCTATCTCTAGGGTGCCTTTGTGACCGGTTAAGACTCTGGGGGATTTTTGAAGACTTTTGCAGATTAACTCATCTGGCTCAAGCAAGATGGTGGGGCAGCTTTGACAGCTCCTGACTGGGTGTCTGTGAGGTTGACTTAGGCTAGGTACTGGGGCAGCTTCCTGACTGACTGACCATGAAGACTGTTTTTTCCTGGAATTGACTTGTTTCAGACTTTTTCAGTTCTGGGAAACAGAAGCTTAGGCCTAGTCTCCCTAACTGCCCGTTTGCAGCCTGTCACAGAGTCAGCCTGCCTCTGGCTAACTCTGTCCTCTCACAGGGCGTTGACAATGGAAGTAAAGAATTGAGATACCTCAACAAATAAAAGTACTCAACAAATAAAAATAGAAATATGGTATATACAACACGCATTGTTAAGTTACAAGAACATAGATTACTCAGAGCTATTAGATCTAAGAATCAAGAGTAATGTATATTTAGTCTTTTTTATTTGTATGACTAGAATGTATTTGGTATTTAATATATAGCAAATATTGATTAGATAGTAGAAACACACTGGGAATGAAACTGGTAGGGTTCATGAGTCTAATCATTTTTAGACAATGGGGTGGGAGACACACAAGAAGATTTTGTTAATTCTGGAATTTGGGCTGTATTGTGGGAATTAAACCCACCTGGAACCACTGTGTGATGATTAAGCTGAGACCTCAATATGATTTTTAATTAGTCATTTAACAAGCTGTCATATTCTCAGGGAAATAAAAAAAAACACTGTGTAGAACACCCTGAAGATGATCAAGAGAGTAAATGACACTTGCAAGATAGGAACCACATTCAAAGCTAGGATCATTGACAGGCACATATGATCCTAGAACATAAGAAGTTAGAAGCAAGGTGTTCAAGGAAACATAAACTAATCCACTACAGAGTTTAAGGCCAGCCAATATTAAATAAAACCCTGAATCAAGGGAACAAGAAAACAGAACAATAAATCTGCACATACTGACCATAAGTAGCAACAATAGCTCAACTAGGCCTCCTGATCCTCTACATGGAAACCTAGTGATGAAGTCATGGGAGATGAATTGGCTCCTTAGAACTAGAACTTGCCGTGTCTGTCTTTGGCCAGCAAAATGTTACTCAGATGTTGTATCGGATTTCTAGATATCTCTACTTTCTCATTTTCCCTTAGCTCCTCTGGTATTGTACAAAATAAAGTGAATTTAAAAAAAAAAAAAAAAGCCGAACTTAGTTCTTTTCCAAAGATATCATTTCAAGCATTTCCAAGTGATTTGGACTTAAGTTGCATAAATGATGATACGTGAGACTGTCGTCACCCTCCCAACTTCTCCTGAACTCAGAAATGACAGGATATCTTATTCCTAAATTACTTAACACTGTTAAAATGCCAACTCATTCTTTGTGATTGGCCAAAAATGAGTAGAGGATGGCAGCACCCTCCCCACCCCTCGGGAAATTTTCTCCTCTGGGAGATGAAGCTGTTAGCAAAGCAAGTCAAAGACCTGTTAGATATTCTGCTGTTTTCCAAATGAGACTTCTGGCAGATGTCTGGAGAGTTGAAATCCCTCCCCATTGCTCCTCTGTCTTTTCTCTGTACCAATACTGCAATCTGTGTCTAGTAACAAACTGTACAATTCCTCCAAGTGTGCCTGCACACTCTCATAATGATAAGACTTTAGGACACTTTGTTTGTCCTAACCCATATGCTCTCCAGCATGCTCCTGCCCTCACGTCAGGCCATTTCCATATGAATGTATGTCTTCCTGACATTTACCCCTATTCTGCCTCCTGTGTAACAGTCTGTTTCTTTCAGGGTAGTGATACCTTCTATTATAATGGTGCCACAGACTTTCATTGAGTTTGTGCCTGCAAAGTCCAGGTAATAGTGAGAAAATCCTGTGCCTGGTTGGTTCATCTCCAATATCTCATTTCCAAGGATCAATCATCACCTGTGTTCTAATGAGAAGTAGAGAGAATAGTCTTTAAATTTTTCTTGTGCCTAGATGACTTAGATGGACAGCCAGGACTTGATCTTAAAGTTTGTTACAAATGCAAAATCTCAGCACTCTGACATCATTACATCATTTCATTTTCTACTCTCCTCCAACCCCTAATATATATAAGCATATAAATATATGCATATATGTGCATATAAAATCTAATATTATATGTGAAATATATCATACATGTATTTATAATTTATATATGATAAAAACATTTATATATTTATTTGTAAATATATATAATATACACATACACATTTACACATGTATATTTACATATATTATACATTTATATATGTTATATATTTGTTATGTATACAAGTATATATTAAATATAATATATATAAATCAATCACATATGTTTATAATTTATATATACCTGGTATATAAATATATTTATTTATAAATATTTATATATTTATACATATTTCATATATATTCATATGACCTGCTTAGTATATATAACGTAACTTGTATGGAAATGGTTTTGGGGTTGACTACTTGGTATTGCATAACCTTTGGGAGGTTTCCTGGGGAAAGCTCATTCTCCCTCTTTCAACACTCCTCCCTGTGCCATACATGCAGGAGCTGTGATATAGATGGATCACTCAGGTACCACAGCATCCCTTACTCTCTGCATTTTGATCAGTTCTAGTTTTTTTTGTAATGGTCTCTGTCAGTTGCAAAAAAAATGTTTGTTTGTTGAGGACTGAGAGCTACTCACATCTGCGAGTTTAAAGTTGTTTATTTAGAATGCAACTAGGAATTATGGTGGTTTAGTAATATGGGTGTAAGTTGTCCTTCATGATTCTTAACAAAGTTTTTAAATTTATGTAAGTAAAGCAGTTAGCATCCTCTAATATCTTTGCAGGGATTATCATCTCCAATTCTTCAAATAGCTAGGAGAATAAAGCACTAACTTTGTATGCTTCTACATCATCTCCTGATTCTCTAATCTTTGTTTCCTCATCCTGGCAATTCCGTAACCTCATGGACTCTCCTTCTACTACTATTTATTCTGAAATCATATATAAGTTCCTATGTTTTTCTATCCATACCTTTCCTTCTTGAGACCACTTTAACTCTCTATCCTTGATGTCTCCAAGTTCATCCTAGCTAATTAATGCAGCAGACATTGGACCGGAGGGTACATGTGTCTCCTCATGATTCTTCATTCAAAGCCAAGTCTGGCAATGAATTATTTCTACAAAGGGCTATGTAGGTTTTTATGGCCCTTACAGTTATGTTGTCTAGATCCTTTCTCATGTCCCTGAAGGCCAAGCTAAAGGCTTGCTCCTCACCCTCCACAGCCTCCTGACCATTTCGATTCCTCATTCCTGAGAACCACATCTGTTTCAATTATTATGGCATGATTAGCTCTGAGTAATGGGGGGGGGGGGAGGAAGGGAGCATATTCCCCAGAAAGAAAGACTGGAAGTACAGTAGTAAAGACAGCAGATCTGCTTCAATGCAACAACAACCATCAACAGACATAGGGATTATGGGGATCAATGGCCTGGAAATGCTCCAGGGGTAGGAACTGTGTCATACCTCCCCTTATGCAGCCATGCCAGACCTGGCAACCTTCCACCTATACCAATACTAAAAGGAATAGCCTAGAGTGATTTCAGAGTCTTCTGCACTCCCTGACTTACAACTCATTAGGTGGGTTCCCACGCCTGGGGTTAGGAATTCTGTTATTCTATGACTCTTGGGAGTTGGTGGTGTTGGCAGCACCAGTGGGAAATTTTTACTTAAATAATATATGTACATACATAGGTTTTCATTTATTATATACAATTTTAGGCAGATAGATAATAATATGATTCCTCATAACTTTCTCAAAGATCCACCGATTCACACATCAGAATTTTAGGGCGCTATTCTGTGGTGCCTAATGTTCCTAATTCATCTCAACCTGCTCTATTTGGTGTGGGTTGTATTATTTTGTTAAGACAAGACCTTGTTTTGTACCTTAAGCTAACCCGTAGCTTCCGTTTCTTCTGCCTCTTTTACCTGAGTGTTTTCAGACAAAGCACATGCCCTGATGGCCAGAGTATCAGCCTTCTCCTCCCTGCTATATGTCATATAGCTTGTTGGGTGGACTTCAGTTTGTTTCTCTGCAAACTCAGTGAAGGAAATCAATCTCTGCCCACATTTATCATCACAAGAAAAGGAATCCAAAGGTTTTATTTGGCATTGAGATCTTCAACTCCTTTCACATAGAGCCTCTCATTAATCTCATCTACCTTATTCTGCACATGTCTAGCTTCCACTGTTTCTAACTCCACAAGGCAGACCGCACCACCCATATTACTACTTTCTCTACAGGGTTGAAGTGGTATGCTCGTCTGATCTTTTAGTCTGTGTTATAAAAAGAAATTTAAGTCAAAACATTATCAGTTGACCTGAAAAAAAAGTAAACATTAAATAGGTCTCTGTTCCAAGGAAAAGGAAAATCCGAGGGGGTGGGGCACATACTATGAGATTTCTATTTGCTCTTCTCTCTACCAAAACATTAAAAGAAAAACAACAAAAATTAAAAAGTTAAAACTTTCAACTTAAATAAGGCTTTTTTTGGTGTCGAGCACAGTGGCTGATGCATTTTTAAAAGTTTTTTTGGTTTGTTTTTGTTGTTTATTTTGTTTTTTTGTTTTGTTTTGTTTTTGTTTTTGTTTTTTTGAGACAGGGTTTCTCTGTGTAGCACTGGCTGACCTGGAACTCCCTCTGTAGACCAGGCTGGCCTCGAACTCTGAAATCCACCTGCCTCTGCCTCCTGAGTTCTGGGATTAAAGGCATGTACCACCACTGCCCAGCTTAAAAAGTATTAAAGTCACATAGCTCCAAGCAGAATCTTCATCCCTTTTATATAGCAAATATTGCAAAAGTGTTGTTGAAGTCCAGCTTGTGGGAGACAGCTCCATCCCACTACATTGAGACCTAACTAACTGAAATTGGAAAAGATAAGTCTTCAGCATAGGTGGGTAGTATCTATTTTAACTAATTTCTTCAAGCGAATTTCTTATTAGCCCCTTGAGAATGATGCTTTTGCAATATAAAGTAAGAGGTTGCTTTAAATGGCAAGCAACTTGAATGGTGTCTCACTGACATTAAATGAGAGCCTCTTTTGCAAGAATGAGCCCCTGGAGTTTGGAATCCAGTGTGAAATTTTCTTTGTCCCAGGCACATATTTGGAAACAACGTCTCTAGTCTGCTAAGATCTCCATGTTTGTACTGCGCCATTTTCCACAGTGACACATAATGTACAAGGGTAAAACAAACATTGCCACAGCTTTACTAAAGCTTTCTAAGAACATTGTATTGCTCTGAACCATTCAATCAATTGGAGACATGGTTTAAATGTGCAGAAAACTGGCGGTAATGCCACAGAGACAAAATGAAATGTCTGAGGCCTCACACCCACATAACTACTCTGGGAGCATATATTTTATGAGAAGAAAAATTTACCCAGCCCCTGCAGATTATTTTTTTTGCAGGGTAGATATAATAATATCCTTTAAAAGATCCAGATGTGATGATTACACTAAAAAAGTATGCTGCATGCTAATTAAAATGGCCAGGAAGTTATGATCCTGATGGAGAGAAATCAATACCTGTATCTATTTCTATAAAACTCCAGAGTTTTATAAAACCCAGAAAAGGGAGGCTTTATGTTGTGTTTCTGGTAATAATGAGCAATCTTGGGTCAAATAGAAGTCTCATGCAGAGAACAGAATAAAGGAGTAACTATGAACAATTGAAAAATAAATGCAGAATCAGATATTTGTAATGATGCTTAAAGCTAGGCTAATCTTTATTCAACATCTCTGACTCACATATAAGACTCCCATTGTGTGCTGTCTTAGCAATGAATATGATGCTGAGGTTCAAAACCCTCAAGTATTAGTGCAAAGAATTATGGCTTTATAACTTGAGGTTAGAATGCACGGGTGCACACAGACACACATAAGCACACCCCAGTACCTACTAAAGTTAGCAGCATTTGTTGAAATATGAAGCCTTAAGGAATGCTGGTGTCACAGCAATTAAAAATTATTGAGGAGCACTGATTGGCACTCATACCCTCTATTTGGAGTTAACGGTATAGACAGCTTTAAGTTAGGCTAAGAGATGTCTTACCGCAGGACTTCCGTGGGTATCGCTTAGATTGGCCTCAATTGTAACCCTAATTATCATTACAAAACCCCTCAAAAATATATCTAATCGTATTAGATTTTGTCTCCAATAAAATTGCCACATAATAGTCGATCAGCAGCACTGAGTGATATCACAGAGGAATGAGTTTCACTGCTGCGGATTCCTAATGTGTTCTCAGCAGACGTTCTTGACAAGTGCGGAGAGGCAAGATTCAATAAGTAAATGCGTTCTAAGAGAGCTTCTCATTTTGTATTTTATTTGACTATTAAGTGCACTGTTAGAAAGGCTGTTCTTCCTCAAATGATAGCATTTTATCCCTCTAAAGGACAAGTGTTTCAACATAATCATAGTGGGAGTTTTCCACTTGTAATCACTAACACATCACCAATGATGGATGAAACTGTTCCTCATGTGGGTTGACAGAAAAGTATATGAACATTGAGAGTTGAATAATTTTATATCAATATCTTCCAGATAGCGTCTTGCCTCATCTAGAAAGCAAGAACTTACTCCTCTTAATCACAAATGAGAATACACACACACACACACACACACACACACACACATTTTTTATTCTGGATGTTTTTCTCAGTTGATATAGCCAGGACTATTGTTGGTTTCTTATTACCTTGGAATTGATTCACATTGCTGGGATACGATCTGAAGTCCTCTAGGAAACAAAGGACTTCAAATGTGCTCTGCCTGTCCCTGTTGTTGAGAGTTCTTTTCTTGTGAACTGTTGGGAAGCAGCCTCAACAACTCCATGCTCTTTGATAACGGGCACACAGAGGATCCCTGCACATTCTGGTCCCTGCTGACTCAGGAGAAAAGGGATGACAAGAGACAGTGTCTTGGGCAGACCGTTTCTGCTCAGCCTGCCTGCTGAACACAGCTCCTGGTAAGCCATCATTTGTAGGCTACCTTTTCATTACAAAGTAGGCCTTTACCTTTAGCAGGTGCTTCTATTATACTAAGCATCTCACAAGGCTGGCAGAGAACTGCCTCAAACTTTCTTTGAATGGTCGCGTTCCACATTCAGAGGTGGTATTCAGAAAACCTGCATGACAGCAGTACCCGTGATCTATTTAGAGGAAATGATATATCCTGAAAAACTCACATGGATTGGCCATGTGTGGACCCTAAAGCCATCGACTTCAGTGGTAACAAAACACACCAGCCGCCACAATAATGAAACACTGGGTGGATTTCTCTCTCAGCTTCCTAATTATGAAGCTTGTATTTTGCAACCATTTGGAGTCTTTTTTTTTTTTTTGAAGAATTGTTATTTTTCTCAGCACGAAGGTATGCAATGTGAGTAGTTTGCATAGTCACGGGAGGTAAGGTTTTAGTTTTTATTTTCAAGTTAGATAACATTCAGCTCTAGTTTTAGCAGCAGGCATTGGGCCAAAGTGTAATAAAAAGAAGGCATCAAAATAGCCTACCTCAAAGCCACCTCCTTGTCAGTGTCTGAAATCCACAGTTAGAAGTCTTTTTTCCCCCACTTCTCAAAGAAATTTATATCACTGGATTGACTTAATTAAAATCAAAAAGTTCCAGAAAAGGCCAACAATCAATATTTTAATGTAGCCTGATTTAAAAAGCACGTGCTTAGCACTTTCTCAGTACCCGAGGCTCTTGTGAACCATGGGCATTCAGTGACAGCCATGTAACTCACACCTTTCTCCAAGGTCTTCTGGAAAGGGTGACCTGAGTAGTAAGTCTAAGCTGGGTATTGGGTTGTGCTTGGTAAGAAAAAAAAAAAAGAGAGAAAACCAATTTTACTTCCGTCACAATTTCAAAGAGAAATAGACTTGGCTGCATTTGGTTAAGCTGTGCATTTGACAGCCACTTGTCAAAATATATCATTTGATTCTTAATATGCTTTGTATATATTCAGCAACAAACCTAGTCATAAAAGGATGAAATGAATGAATGCTAGATAATTCTCTCTCCAAGCTATATAGCAGTTATTTAATATTTAAAGGCTGACTAGAATGTACAAATTCATTCATAGTTAATGGTGACCTCAGTATTAAACCATATTGCTGGCTACCATAAACAGCTATAAATTGTCAGAGCAGCAAGACTGTACAGTGACCCCTTGCTCTACTAAGCACACCATTCACTATAGTAGTTAACCTTTGACTTTAACAGTAAATTAATGCAGAGCTAAAGAAATGCAAACTCCTGTTATAAAAAAATTCACTTTGGAGATATGATATATCTGCCGAGTAATATCTTGACTCATGAAGCAAGGTGCTAGCTAGGCCATGTGTCGTTTACCAATGGGCTAGGAAGGAAGGTGTTCTTTAGCAGAGGTTACTAATCATAACTCATCTTGTTTTTGCTTTTGTTTTTAAAATCTGTATCTGGCAAAGAACAGCAGCTTGTGTCATGGAAAGTCAGCTGTTCCAATCTGGGTCAGTCATGCCCCTTTATATTGTTGACAATGCCTCCAGAAAATGCCCAAATTCCCTATTTGCACTAAATAAAATGTCACTTTGTGAATAAATTAGGCATTTTATGCTACCTTCTGTATGTCCAAGGACATCTGCTGTCATATAATGTCTTCTCCCTTCTGTGGGCTGGCTCTGAAAGTCTGCTTGCACCTGCACTTTGGAGGGTGTTAGGTTGAGCTGCTATTTGCTTGTCTACCCCACCCCCCGCTCGAGTAGAATGTCACCTGTGTTCAAGGGAGGATCTGCAAAACATTCCCAGAGTATTTCTGAATATACCCCTAGGGGTTAAAGTTTTGGATTTACACTAATCTTTTGATATGTCATGGTTTCTGTCCAATGGGGATTACTAGAAGCTTGTAGCTCATACACCAAACTTTTATACTTCCCAGGAACAATGGTAATAAGATAAATTGTGTGTGCGCTGTGTAATTGTAAGTTGACTTCGTTTTTTCTGATATTACTGCTTTGTGTTGTATCTTGTTACTTATATGCTTGAAATTATTCTAATTCTTCTTTCCTTTTAAAAAAAAGAGTATCTTTTATTTGTTTGTTGGCAGTTTCATATAGGAATACATACAGGGTGTACTGGCTAGTTTTGTGTGTCAACTTGGCACAAGCTGGAGTTATCACAGAGAAAGGAGTTTCAGTTGAGAAAATGCCTCTATGAGATCCAGCTGTAAGGCATTTTCTCAATTAGTGATCAAGGATAGAGGCCCCCTTGTGAGTGGTACCATCTGTGGGCTGGTAGTCTTGGGCTCTATAAGAAAGCCAGCTAAGCAAGCCAGGAGAAGCAAGCGAACCAGTAAGTTACATCCCTCCATGGCCTCTGCATCAGCTCCTGCTTCCTGACCTGCTTGAGTTCCAGTCCTGACTTCCTTGGGTGATGAACAGCAGCATGGAAGTGTAAGCCGAATATACCCTTTCCTCCCCCACTTACTTCCTCGCCGTGATGTTTGTGCAGGAATAGCAACCCTGACTAAGACACAGTGTATCCTAATTATACTCCATCCCAACATCATGTGCCACTCCCTCCCCTCCCCCAGGTAACATGTGGCCCTCCCACCTTCATGTATTTTAATTTTGGTTACCTGCATTGTCTGGTGGCTTTCTTGCATTCTTATAAGCACTCAAAAGCCATGTTTAGATCTGACATCTCTTGATATTGTTGTGGTTTCTTTTGTTAGATGGTTGTTTCAGTTGAAGTGCTGGGATCAAAAGCACATCTTTATATACTACCACATATAAGCACTCTACCACAGTGTGTGTGTGTGTGTGTGTGTGTGTGTGTGTGTGTGTGTCTGTGTGTGTGTGTGTGTATTGCACTTAGAGTGTTTGTTTGCTTGAAACAATGTCTTGCTATAGAGTGTCAGCTGGCCAGATTGGCTCCAAAGTCACAATTCTTGTACCTCTGAGTGACTGAATTGTAGGCATACACCACTACACCATACTGACAAGCAGCTTTTAAACACACCTAAACACTTAGTCATGCAGAAATTCTATACAGAAGTTGAACATGTAAACCATGTAAAGTGAATAAAGTGATTTTTCCTTTCCACTCTTGTTAGTTTTACTAAGAAGTAATCAAAGGGAGGGTTGGCTGGCTGAATGACATCCTGAAGTCTTTCTAAAAGGAGAAAGGATATAAAAAATAGCTTTTTCCTGATACATTTGATTATGAAAAATAATAGTTTCTAACTCATTATGTGAGAATTAGAAAACACATTGTGTGTTTTCAATGTCACAAGAATTATTCATTATTTTGTCTGTATTGTTTCTTTGAGTGTTTACAAATTCCAGAGGCAGGCAACGTAATTTCCCTGAGTTTGCAAAAGAAGGGAATTCAGATATTTGTATCAAACCTAACTAAAGCTAGAAGGAGTCCCCTTGCTAAGCAATGCTAGTTGGATCAGGTGCTTTTCTTTACACTGGGGATTACAGGGATGTTCTCATGTGCCTAAGTGTCAGCCACAAAGAATCTGAGATTCAAGGCCCTCTGGTCCATTAGCTCTCCACCTGACTTCATGTGTCAGAATTTTTTTTGTTTTCAATGAGAGGAAAAAAAAAGGTTTAAGTAACTTAAGTTGCTAACACACACACACACACACACACACACACTTGAGAAAGTTAAAGGGAAGGAAGAAGAAAAATATTATAAGTCTTAAAGCTACAAATTTAAAACTAAGTGAAATGTTAGAAATGGTAATTTTCATAGTTTAGAGCCAACTTTTTTTATTTTTTATTTTTTGGTTTTTCAAAACAGAGTTTCTCTGTGTAGCCCTGGCTGTCCTGGAACTCACTTTGTAGACCAGGCTTGAACTCAGAAATCCTCCTGCCTCTGCCTCCTGAGTGCTGGGATTAAAGGCGTGCGCCACCACTGCCCAGCTTAGAGACAACATTTTTATGTGCTAGGTTCTTCTCTCCCCTCTTTCTCAGAATCTACCTGGTAGTATGGCAAAGCCCAGTACTTCTCACTTAGAATTTTTCGAGCTCAAGGTCAGTATAGAAGAAAACTCTGCTGGCTCAATGGTTTAAACACAATATTTAAAGGTCCATAGAAGCATATCTGAGGTAGTAACCAAAAGCAAAAGAATAGGATGCACTAACGGGATCTCCTCTGATTGTGTGGATCATTCATTTTTGTAACCTCAACGTAAGCACCTATAGTACTAGTTAAAAACTGGAATGCTCATGTTTGATTGGAGACACAAATGATTCTTAATCCCAGGCCAGTAGCTCTTTAAAGTAGCCCAGCACATCTTCCTCATCTCCCTAAACTTAATTTTTATTTGTAAAATGGGGAGATGGTGATGGCAACTATATCACAGTTAGGAGAAACCAACAAGATCCCGAATGTGAGGCATAAAAACCCATCTTATTATGTGGTATCTCTCTACCATCTAAGCTGTGTCCTCAACCAGTCCTCAAGTGATGAGATCAACACATACATGAAAATGATCAAAGATGTCTTAATTACTGCCAAGTGGCAAAGTTGACTCAATAAAAATACTCAGATATATTATATTATATTATATATTAATATATTACATATTAATATTTATATAATGTATTGAGATAGTAATTTATATTAATACATTATATAATATATAAATTAACTGTTTATATATATTTATATAGCATTGTATATATTTATGTACAATTATATGTAATTAATATATAATATATAAAAATATACTATATTATATCATCACATAATATCATCACATAATATTATATTACTCATAATAGATTATCTTATTATCCTGTGAAAGCTTAGTTGTTTTCTAATGATAGAAAGAAAGAAAGTGGATCTGGATGGGACAAAAGGTAGGGAGAAATTAGGACAAGTAGATGAAATTGGAAACTATAATCAGAATAGAGTATATGAGAAAATATTTATTTTAAATTAAAAAAAAAAAGAAAACGAGCAATTAGCCAGGCAATGCTGGTTCATACCTTTAATCCTAATACTTGGGAGGCAAAGGCATGGAGTCTCTGAGTTTGAGTCCAGCCTGGTCTACAGAACATTTTTCAGGACAGTCAGAGCTACAAGGAGAAACCTTTTCTTGGGGAAAAACAAGAGAGAAAAAAGAAGTAGATGTTGAGCTGTGAAATAGACTGAAACAGGCGATGTCAAACTGAATACAGTGTAGTGTTTGTCTTCCAGATATGCAGATATGAATAACTAAGTAATACACACACACACACACACACACACACACACACACATACATACATTGGCTAGTTTTATGTCAACTTGACATAAAATAGAGTCAATTGGGGAGAGGGAACCTTAGAAAAATGTTCAAGCAGACTGGCCTCTGGGCAAGCCTGTAATATATTTTCTTAATTGATAATTGAGGTAGGAGGGCCTAGCTCCCAGTGAGCAATGCCACCCCTTTGCAGGTGGTATGGGTGTGATTAGAAGCATGCTGAGCTTACTGGTAAGCTAGTAAGGTACTGGTAAGGTAGTAAACAACACCCCTTCACAGCCTTTCTTACAGTTTGGCCTCCAGTCTTCCTTCCCTGCTTGGGTTCTTGCCCTGATTTCCTTTGTTGATGGACTTCAATGTAGAATTGTATAATACAATACACCCACTTCAAAGCAACTTACTGGTGTATATTCTGAACTTGTGATTGCAATATGGACACACAAATGAGAAAAATGTATATTGCTTTAGTTTCTATAAATAACCTCAATTTCTTAAAAAATATACTTAGTGATTTATCAGTCGCTCCTTTCTAAAACATTGGACAATATATATTCTGAACATCCCTTGGAAGACTGTGGCACCTGCTTAATTTCCCTAAGTTTATAAAATCAAGTCTTGCAAAAGAGAATGATTTTTGCAGAATCAAGCAACTGTGCATCTCAAGACAAAGAGTGTGTTCCTAAGGGTCAGAGTGGTTGGCGGTGACAACTATGACAGAGGTTTGGGTTCAAGCTCCAGTTCAAAGGACTTAAGGGGACAGGTGGATGAGCATGACCCTGCTTCATGTCTACTCCACACTGAAGCCTCAGGCTAACTCAGATAAAATTTAATTTTCCTTATAAAACACCCCTGACTTCGTTTTCTTACTCAGACTTACTCAATCACCTAGCGTCATTGAAAGCACTTTCAGATTTTTCTAGTAGAAGATTCACTTATAAGATTTCATAAATGTTAAATAGTCACAATAATTCTGTGGTGGGTTTTTTCTCCTTTACTTTTTTTTTTTAAAGGTGTGAGACTTGAAGAAAACCTTCCACTTTGCATATATGTATAATCCTTTATTTTTTTAAAAGAAATAATAGCTTGATATTTTCTTCTCCAGTGACCTCTACCTACTGGCTTAGAACA
This sequence comes from Rhynchomys soricoides, assembly GCA_019843965.1. Classification (NCBI taxonomy): domain Eukaryota; kingdom Metazoa; phylum Chordata; class Mammalia; order Rodentia; family Muridae; genus Rhynchomys; species Rhynchomys soricoides. The sequence goes on from JADRCH010000008.1 coordinate 7,921,229, forward strand.
CACACATTACATTATGTGGTAAGCACAGAAAGAGCAGAGCCGGGTGGAATGTTTTTCTTCCACCACACCAACTGATGAAAATATTAATAGCGATAGCATATCAAGTGGCAACCGTCATCAGTCACCCAGACATGACTCTTACACATATAATCTACAGGAACCAACAGGCAGGCAATTAATATCATCTCCTCAGGATGAGAGAAACACGTTTGTCCAGCATGGGCTCCAATTTTACACTTTATCTCTTTTTTAATCCTAAGGAGAAAATACAAGTGAAATCATGCTATGAAAGACTGAATATGTTCCTTCACAATGAGAAAATTGTGTGTTTGGGAAGCATTTCTGCCTCAAGGAATCTGAGATTCTGTGTCTGAACACACTGGTCACGTGGAGGCCCTCATAACCAGGCCCTTTCTGTGACCTGCTTTTCGAAATCTTAGCCCATCAGCATTCTAGCATTTGCTTTTCCATCTTTCAGGTGTCTGCTAGACTGTGAACAAATAACGGGTATGTATTATCTAGTGTTTGTATTTTTACCTCAATACTTAATAAAATGCCAGACATATTCTAGCAGGGAATGAATAGATGATGTGTGCATGTACAAAATAAGGAATCAATCAAAAATCTATCTGTCATTAAATGCTCCAATGAATGGAGAAAAGGTTAGAGGGAGCTACAGAAATTTCTCTGTAGAACTGTGTGCAATCAGCTTAGGTTAATAATAGCATATGGGTCTTTTCCTACACCATCACTAGCCTATGTCTCCATAGAAAGTAGTATAATATTCTCTCAGGGACTATTGATAGTATTTTGTGTTTACTGCTGCTTAATGTTCCTTTAGTTAAGTTTGTTCCTATTTGTTCTGCCTTTATAAATTATAGACTAATATGAATTCATGCACCTGCATGATGACATTTTTATCTTAGGCTGTTTTGTGGTACCATAGCAAAATGCCCAAGACTCACTGTTTTATGTAGAAAAGAGCTTCATGTATCTCACATTTCTGAAGTTTCAACAGTATAACATCACTGTTGTCTTGGGTTTAGGCATGATGTTGCTGTCGCCAGGTCTCAGGTGACTTACTTGACTTGATGAAAATATCACAAGTATGTGTGAGAGTGACAAATGTCTCATTTGAAAGGGAGAGAGAGAGAGATTACTGTTGCTTTAATTCCTTTTCCACCCCACTCATTCTGAGATAGAGCATCAGATCCATCTAGAAGCACTCCTGCCCACTACTCACTAGATGGATCACCTCTGCATGACCATCCCAAAGAACACATGTCTCCCCCAGAGGAACCTCTTGGGGACACAACACACCTAAACCTGATCAGTCTTCTCATTGGCAGTGAATGTTTTCACATGGCTTCAAGAATGCAGACTATTCACCAGAGAAGTGCAATGATCCACAACTTCTCAGCCAAAACAACATCAACATAGGAATTTGGAGATAAGTTCATACAGAGTTTTCACTCATTTCTACTTTACAACCAAGCATGGCGTGGGGGGGGGGGACATATAAAAGCCTCTCAGATTGGTTGAAACAGTCCTCTCCCCAACACAGGTCAACACAGCATCACTGTGTTTTTTTTTCTAATGCTTTAGTTTCTTAGAATATGTTTATAAGTCATTTGATCTACTCCAGATTAAGCAACTGAAATATTATAATGGAAAATAGCTTCTCTTTGGTAAGTTGTTGGCCACTAACCAGCGTTTTTCTCAACAGTAGCATTTTGACAGGTTTGTGCAGGCAGAGAATTCAGTATACCCTCCCTTGCTAGATCCAGGTCTGAAAATCCCCCCACACACACACACTCCCATCCCCCAGCTCCATCCAACAGCCTGTATGTATGTTTTCCTAGTTTGAAATTTCTGTCACTTCACCTAAAGCTTTCATAGTTTTGACCACTCAAGCTTAATGTTAATCAGCACTTTATTAGTCAGTATCTTCCTAGAAAAATGCAAGAGCCTTCATCACTTAAAAGACATTATCATCATATATTTTAATTCTATAATACTATAAACAAATTAGGACATTAGTATCTTTATGTAATAGATTTTGATTCAAATCCACCAAACTGCCTCTCTGCTTATCATATTCTACAGCTTCCATCCTGTCTGAAGTCTTTTACTGCTCTATGAAGATTTGTGCATACACACACAGACATATACATACGCACACACACATATACACACACAGGGGCAGAGAGAGACAGAGAAAGAGACAGAGATAGAGAGAGACACATATTTTTTAAGATAGAGCGAGATATTTGAAATATTTAGGTTGTTTAATTATAGTTTTTCTAAGTAATTGTATAAGCCTAAAAGTGTGACCTACTCTTTTCATCCCTTAAAAATATTTTTAACTTAATTGTAATAATTCATGTGTTTTCTGTGTACTTCTAAATATTGTAAATTTATTATTAGACAGTTATATATAGTTAAATGCAGCAAAAATGTGTGTCATAGTATATTGAGTCTCTACCTATATAATTTTCAAACTATAAAATAATACTGAATAACAGTGCAATATAAATAAGCCATATATGGCATTAACAGAATAAATTGACATGCTAATGAGAAAATATTCATAATTTGATTCTAGTAGCTTATGCTTCCTTCCTACCCAACTCCTTCTCCAACTGTTTAAAGTTCATTGGCAGTAGCACCAACTTAAACGTTCTTATAAATCCATGCTTAATGAAATTTAAACATTGGAATGCTTAATCAAACATGATTATATTTTGAAAAATAAGTATGTGTGTATGTATTTATATATGTACATATATTATCGTATGCACGTATTCTGTATTATGCATGTATGACTTTGTTGCTATAATCACATGATCACAGCCAGACCTTTATAAGGGTGCTAGCTAAATGCTCACTTGATTCCTCTTCCTGTTTGATGAGTACATAGTAAGGCCTGTAGGATGTTGTAGTCTCCATCTTTTTGCTGCTAGACATAGTTATTGTCCTCATGACTGGTTTATCCCAATAGATGCTTCCCTCAGAGACCATGCAGTCTCGGAAAATATCACCCAATTTCTTTCCAAGAACTGTCAGAAGGTTTAATCCAGAAATATTTGTGAGGTACGCTGAAGAGGGAAGCACTCCCCAGTGGCAGAGAGAAATGATTATTACTGGAATTAGGCTGTACAAAATTCGCTAATCATCATCCAAATCAAACAAAAACATGATGAAAAATTCCAGGCAAATCATGAAAACAAAAACGAGACCAAAATTCCCATTTTCACTTTTGATTGAAAAAAAAATACATTTTTGCCTCCTGTTGATGTTAGTTGCCACTGAGGGTCTAATATATTAAATGAGTTCTTGGATCAGAAGTAGAATATCAAATTTAAGGGTTTGACTTCATTCATCCTATGCTTCTACAATTCTAAATTGGCTCTAATTTCCCTCTTTACACATGCAGTGTAGGAAGGGTTGTTTTTCACAGACCTTGCTTTTCCACTAATTAGTTACTAGAATTAAGTTTGCAATTACCCAACTGAAATGTTTTAAGAAAATGTGTCATGTATCAGGGAAATAATTGAAATGCGTAATTTGAAGAGAAACTTTGACCTTGGGTTGTATTTTCTAAGCGTTTGGACCTTTGTTGCAAGTGAGAAGTCTCTGACTCTAACTGACTTAAGCACAATAGAACTATGTTCTGAAGATGCTTAAGTCTGTAAGGAGACTGAGGAAAAAGAAGAATGTCCATGCAGAACTGTTGGCACATATACTTAGATATATTTGTGATTTCCTTTCTGCCTCTTTTCTCTTCTTCCCATTAGTCTGGGTTACCTTTCCCATCATTCTGTGGCTGGTCCTCCCAAAGGGGAGCATGATTATTGATCATAGCTGTAAATATCCTCAGCTTTCCATTGTTGGTTTGCCATCTTCTCTATTGAAATGACAGAATTTCTAAGTAGAGAATGGTTAATGAGTGGTTAGCTACCTACAGTTAATGAACTACTGAATCTAGAAAGTGAGCTCCCTCTGTAATTGATCTAATACTTAGCTGAAGTGAACATGTAAATTCAATGAATGTTAAGCTGTTGTGTCAAGAACAGCTTTGTGTTTGTGATCATTTCTATAAGAATGTAGCACATACTTTAAAAAAATTTTTCTAAAACATTATGGAAGTCCCAAAACTGAATGGAGAATTAGAAAACAAATCATAAATTTCTCATCAATAATAAACCCATCTAAAATAATTTCTAAACTATAGCAATGACAGTTTGCAAGTAATCAATTGGATATGGCATTATGTACCACCAACGATTACCTAAAAATCACTCAAAAGCTATTCATGAATCTTGTCGTCCTTAGCTTACTATAAGCTAAGTGATGAATGTCTAGAAATTTGTGTTAAGAACTGAAGGTTAAACAGTGAAACAATCTAATGAAGATTTGGCATATTTATGTCCAATACACAGGAAATGCACCAATGGAGTCTTTTCTGTGTAGTTATGAGACCAGCCTTTCTAAAAGCAGGAAACTTACTGAAAGAGCCAAATACCCAGCCACATCAAGAAGAGGAAGTGAAGGATAATTGAATAATTAAAGGTGAAATGAGTCAAGGGTCATTGGTACCATACTCCTTCCCCCATTTTTGTGATGAAATGCCTCTATGAAAGCACTTTCAGGGAGAAAGTGCTTATTTTGGCTCACAGTTTGAAGTCCCAGTTCATCATGGCAAGGAAGTTCTAGCGGCAGATGTATGAGGCAATTGGCCATGTTTCATCTGCAGGAAAGAAGTAGAGAGTGATGAATGCTTGCACTCATCTTCCATCCTTCCTCTTTGTGTGGTTCATGATCCCATTGTAAGGCATGCCATTCACAGTGGAAGGGTCTTCCCACAGAAAGGTAGGCTAATTGTGTGATAAAAGGAATTTGCCATTCTTTAATGTCCTAATCATACCAATTCTCTGCCCCTTGACAACTTGCTTATTCAGGTTGGTGAAAAGAAATTGACCTGCAATAAAAGATTATAATAAACAAAATTAACTTTCTGGATTCATTTTCCCCCTTGTCATAGTTAGGGTTTTACTGCTGTGAACAGACATCGTGACCAAAGCAACTCTTATAAGGACATTTAATTGGGACTGGCTTACAGATTGAGAGGTTGAGTCTATTATCATTGAGGTGGGAAAATGGCAGCATCCAGGCAGGCATGGTGCAGGAGCAGCTGAGAGTTCTACATCTTCATCTAAAGGCTACTAGCAGAATACTGACTTCCAGGCAGCTAGGACTAGGGTATTAAAGCCCACTGAGACACACCTACTCCAACAAGGCCAAACCTACTAGCAGTGCCACTCCCTGGGCCAAGCATATACAAACCATCACACTCCTGTTTCCAAAATGCAGGACTATATTCCCCTTTGCCTAATCACTTGCCCCCACCAGACCCAGGCTTTAAATTATAGCCAGACTAAATAGTTTGCCTTCCCTTGCCTTTACTCAGCAGAGAGTCATTTGAATTTGCTCATGGGAATTTTCATGCTTGGGACCAACTCCCTATCTGACAGAATCTGTGGCTCTCATTATTAAAAACTCAGTTTGAGGTCTTTCCTCCTGGGGCTTTTCATTACTTTAGATAGTGATAGTTTGGGATTCTGACCCTGTTGAGTCCATCCATATCTTCTGAAACATTCAGAGTTAAGTGATTATATTCTTGTTTCTCACACCTTTGTGTGTTCATCTTCCTAAGATACCTCAAGCCCAAGCCTCAAGGTACTATCATACATCCCCTTGAAAATGTTTATTAAAATGAATCATATTAACTTAATCACTGGCATGACAGCTGGATGCATGCTGCTTTACTGTGTGAATGTTTTGTGTGAGTTTTCAAGAAAATTCTCACACATCAAAATTAACACTTTTATCACTGTTTTGTAAAATACCTTATTGTGTCCTGACACAATTTCAAGAGTACTATCCTAACAAACTCACCATTTCCCAATGGAATTAAGGTAGGATTATATATATACATATATGTATGTTATACAAAGTTATTTTTCTTTATGCGTTCTTGATGGTTGATTTGTGTTAGTCTTCTCATATGACAAGGAATGAAATAAAATGTCCATGCATGATTCTGTTTTTCATATTTAACTGCTCCATGTTCTAAACAGATTCCCATTGATACATGCTATAGTTTTACAGGGATTTTCCTAATATAAGGATGAAGATATTCACATTCTGAATATATAACTGGCATTTAGCAAACTGTACTTGTTAAATGAGTGTTTTAAATCACTTGCTAATTTCCTCATCTTCTAGTTCTGAGCAGCTTCTTTTCCTTTGTGTTTTGGGTCTTTTGGGGTCTCTAGCCTTTCTATGTGTTATGTGATGGAGTGCATGCCTCAGTTCCTGGGGTACTGAATTTTTAGAACCATTTTTACCCTCTTCAGAGAAAACTCTGCTCACTATCTTCTCATTACCCTTCTCCCAGTCCTCACACATGCTTTGTGATATTTACCCTTACCCAGTCTCCATGGGATCCTATTACCTTGCAACAAATGTTGATGCCATATTCAACCTTTTAAAATTTGTAAGGATCTCCTGCTTCCACTATGAGTCCTAGCTATTTGACGTTTTGAGATGCAGTGTAGAAACACTGATGGTATCTCCGGTATATTGAAACACTGTCCTGTGATGCCTATGTTCATATGAGCTTTAGGAATATTATTTACAACCGAAAGATGGTACTGCCAACTCATAAAGTATGATCGTGTCTTTAAACATCATTAAAATCCCAATTCCAGAAAATTCATTTGAAATATTTGGTTTACTAAAAGTACAGATTCAGGTTAAGTGACATTTATGAAACATTTTAGCTGGGAGACTTCAGGTAAGACATTCAGCATCTTTGAGACTATGCTTGCTTTAGACGAAATCAGTGATTTGGCAGATATGACTGCAGTGGGTTTTCTTTTTTTTAAGACTTTATTTTTGGACACACTTCTAGGTTTATAGCCTGAACAGAAGGTGTAGGTATTGCCATATACCCTTTCAGTACATAGACTCAGCTTTTCCCATAATCAGCCCTAGAAAGCAAAACACATTTGTCATCACTATCATTCAAATTATCTGTTTATGCAAAAAATTCACCCTTAGTGTGGTAGATCATTTGGATGTAGACAAATTTATCATGACATATCCACCAGCAGAGTGTCAGTACTGAATAGTTGCAATGAGCTAAAAAATCCTTGTTATAAAATAACTTCTTGGTTTTTGTTTGTTTTTATTTTCAGCTAGCTTTGTATCCTTCCAATATTGTCTTGGTCTTAAGTTTTTGAAAATTTCAAGACATTAAAAAATATCTTTTATTGAAGGTAGATGCTTAAAACAAAAATAATATAATGATTTCATCAGTAGCAGTTGAGTGATTAAAACTTTGCCTCCAGGGAGGCATCTCACCACTTAACCACAACCTCAATTTGCGGTGGTCAAAGAAGTCACTAGAATTCCCAAGAACTTAGTAACAACTGCTATAGCAGTTACTGTCCAAGTGTCTTTTGTTCCTGAAGTGTAACAAGAATGGATCAGAGGAAAGGTCACTTGTTGAGAACTGTGCCTGTTGAACACATTCTCATGGCACCTGTAAAGGTCATCTTGATGACGACACTTTGGATGACAATGAATCTACAGGTGTTAGGAATCTGCGGGCCAGTGCCAGGCTTCTCAATATATCCAAACAAGAGATACGCAAGTGTTGACAAGACTTTGTTTTGTGATTCTTCCCACATCAGCCATCATGTTCTATTATTACGTTCCCAGCTCCTCCTCCTCCTCCTCCTCCTCCTCCTCCTCCTCCTCCTCCTCCTCCTCCTCCTTCTCCTCCTCCTTCTCCTCCTCCTCCTCCTCCTGCTGCCCCTTCTTCTCCTCCTCCTCGTCCTCTTCTTCCTTCTCCTCCTCCTTCCTTCTTTTTGCCCTGGCTTCTCCTATCAGTGTTCATACTTGTCCTGTCATCTCTCTAAGTTTGGAAATTGATATTTCAAATGAGTTGTGTGCACCTCTAGTCAACTTTGCTCTCTCTACATGATCTACATGTTCAAGCAACAAAACATTCGACTTTCCTTTACCCAAAGGGAGAACACCAATAAGGATTGCAAAAATAAAGCAGATTTTAACACAGAGAGGAATGGAGAAGCTCTCATCAGCTGACATCCATCCAGCTTTGACTAACTCATTTGGTAAATATAGTTGTAATTCACTCTGAATAAAAGCAGTTGCTTGGAACCCATTGCCTTTGCAAAGTTCCAACTACTTGACAGATGCTAAATACTTATGAATTCCTTTCACAGATTTGTAAGACATTTGTCCTTATGATATTATGCATTTTGATCCAATAATTAACCACACAAAAGTACACAGTCAGAATTTATCAACAGTTAATATAGACACATGGAATGGAAAATGGTAAAGGTTTTGCTATAATAAATGCAATAATTTTCAATTTATGTCAGCTACCTGAATGTCAATAAATATAGCATTTGAGGCTGGGAAGCTGTTGAAAAATAACCAGCATTTTATTGAATGTATAAACACAAATGAGTATTAGAATGAATGAGGAAATCCAGAGAGTAAACTTTAATGCCTCAATACAAATATTTAGTAATACTTCTACCTTGCCTATAAGTCTTCAACTAATCTTGAAAGTATACCTTCTTTCAGCTGCCTTTCATGCATTCGTGATGGATGGAGTGACAAAGTTTGTGTGTGTGTGTGTGTGTGCATGTGTGTGCGTGAAAGCATGTGTGCATGCGTCTTTTTAAAATTGGGTTACTGTCTGAGGAAGATGAGACAATCACCCCGCTTGAAATAATATAACAAATAAAGGTTCCAGCACCATCAACGGGCTAACTCTTTTGGAATTATTGTTCAGTGAGGTCCCATAACCCACTCGAATATTACAGCCTATTGCCATCGTTCTTGGTTACTCTCCTGTAATTGAAAACAACATATTTCCGAAGTCATCACATATTGGATTCATGGAACATAGTAGAGTCAAACTTGAGTTGATGTAGAAGTTTCATCCCCACTGGCTAACTATCCTAATAGAGGAAGCCACTGTACATACTACCAGAGGAGATTTTATCCAGTTGTGAATTTTGTGAACTACAACACTGTTGTGTCAGGGAGATTTCCTTAGTAGTACAATAGTTACAAAAATGCCAAAGGTGTAAATAAATGCAATCGATGGTATTGAAGGCCAGTTCCTCAACAGGGAGCCTATACCTTGCACTGTTACTGTGGCAAAACACCTGAGTCTAGGTTGGCCATAAGATCTGGGGAAGAACCAACTACTATGATTTAACTAAATGGGCACTGTACTAAAGCAACCCCTAATGACTTTTTGATATACCCTTAGATTAGTCCATCCATCTGCCCTCATCACACAAGCTTCTTACAGAAGATGGTGATTCATAAAGAAACCCACAACTGGTCAACATGCAGAGAATAAAAGACTGTGGAGTGCTTCTTCGTAAATGAGAAATCTAAATCACATCTATTTCCCCAAGACTCAGAAATTATCATAGAAGATAGGTTAGAAAGAATAAAAGAACCAGAAGAGGAACGTCTTACAACAGAACTGCATTTCTGGACTAATGGAAACAGTTGTTTATATAAAGTCAGAAATGTGCCAGCATGTAGAAAATCTGTTAAAGCTTAAACCACAAAAGCATCCCAGCATAAAGTGGGCATGAATTCCCACACCGGTAACTGAGATGTTAATGGAAAGTCATGGCTGCTCTGAGTCAGTTTTCTTAAAGGGTGTGACTCCTGGCAGATCAACCATATTACAAGGGGTAGCTCAACCAGAGACTACTTAAACAGCATATATTATATTAAATGAAATGAAGTTGGTTGTGTAGGAATTTTGGAAGCTCCATTCAGTGCTTCTGGTGGAATCGGTTTCAGTGGATCCAGTGGAATTTGATGAGAAGATAAATATTATTAAACTGCATTGTTTGAAACTTGCAACGAACTGATAAATATATATTTAAAACCTCACAGTAGGAATTCTTTTAATACAATTGTACGTTGAATCTCAGAGTAACTTTTGAAGGTTACTTGCTAATTGTGTGTGTGTGTATGTGTGTGTGTATGCATGTGTGTGTGTGTGTGTGTGTGTGTGGGCATGTGTCTCTGTGTATGTGCACATGTGCGTGATGTATTCACTATTTTGTGGAGGTATATACATATCTGCATATTGGTGGACATGTACCTTGTGTAGGAATGCATATAGAAGCTGCAAGTAGGTGTCCACTACTGTTTCTTGATCATTCTTCATCTTTAATTTTTGGAACATGTCTCACAGAATCCAAAGCTTATTATTTGACTAGGCTAGTTGGTTAATTAGCATGAAGGAACCTCCACTCTCCCAAAATCATGTGTTTCACTGATTTTTATATTGCTCTTATAAAATACCATTAGAAAGGCAACTTATGAAAACCTCCATTAATTTAGGACTTAAGGTTTCATAGAGTTAAATCCATGGCCATCGTAGGATCATGGCAGTAGGCAAACGGCAATCATGATGCTTGTGCTTGTCTTAGTCTTTAAATAGGGGGCGGAGATACAGAGACACTGGGAATTGTATGAGCCTTTTGAAAGCCCAAAGCTCACCCCTAGTTTAACATCTACTTCAATAAGGCCACTTACCCTAATCCTTTCCAAACAGTCCTACCAACTGGGGAGCAAGTATTTAAACATAGGAGCCGATGGTGGCTGTTCTCATTCAAACCACCACATTACTTCGGTACCAGTTTTGGGGTTACAAACATTTACCACTATGTACCACTATGTACAGACTTGTACATGCATTCTAGGAATCCAAAGTCAGAATCTTTCATAGAAAGGTATATTTCAAATGGAAACATATCCCAAGAACTTGATTGTCCTTTAAAACATTAGACTTCTCATACCCTATGATAATTGTATGCACGGGTATAAATTACATAAATATGACATTTATGCGTGCATATATGCACACACATATATACAAACACATGCATATATATATATATATATCTATATATATATATATATAATCACTCTTACAAGGAATTGTGCAAAGTGTTATCATTTAGGAATGCCATCAAAACTTAGCAAGGATAGTTTAATTTTGCAGAGGAATGGAAATGGAATTAAAGCTACAGTTTCATAAATGGACAATATAGAAAGTGTAGGAGATGGGCCTGAGAGATCTATCAGCCTGTAAGAAAAGTAAAGTTGCTTGCTATAAATAACCTACAGAACCCCGATTTTGGAAGAGTGGAACATAATCTTCAGACCTCCATATGCATGCTTTGGCACATGCACACAAACAAAAACAATTAAGTTTAAAATAAGACAATGGGAAAGAGGACAATTAGTCTAAGGCATATAAGAAAATTTTTTTTTTTTTGAGAAGTTTGTGCTTCCATTTTGGTGCTGGGATTTAATGGGGTTAATGTTAAGTATTTTACTTCATGTGTGAACATGTTACAGGGGGTGCCTTAAGGCAGGGTTGTGTGGCTTTTATATAGTCACTCTAGGATTCAGTGTTACTGCATTGTGGACTCTAGAACACAGGTACCAGAGAAGTGAAGAGTCTACATTCTATCCTGTAGTTTTGGCAGAGAATAGAATGGAAACTGGAACTTTGGCTAGTACAGTTGGTTTGCCATGTTCATTAATAAGTGTATTTGTGAGCTCTGGATCCATGAAAACCTATATTAAATTATATGTATGTACACACATATGTACATAATAACAAAAGAACATGCATATGTTTGTATATGATGTAACACACACACACACACACACACACACCATACACATACACATACACACATACTTGAAAAAACATTTTGTGTGTTGCCCAGTCTAGCCTTCAATCTTGAATTCTTTGGCTACCCTTCTGCATTACCTTTACATAAATTTTAATATTTCCTGCCTAAATTTTAAGGCAGCCTTGTTTATCTTTGATATAAGTGTACCTTCAATACTATTTAAGTGTTAAGAAGTATAGGCCACTCTAAATTTATAAGATAGGGTTGAAATATGATCTGAAGAGCATTCCTTCTGTTTAATAAATGAAATGATTCGTTTTATATTTGTGCTGTCTCCTCCCACCAAAATGAACAGCAACTGTGATAATTACCCAATGTCTATGTTTATATACAATTTCCCAAATATAGACATTTGCTACTATTAACATATATGCAGTCTTTATAACTGCACTTGGCAGGTTTAGTAATTATCGTTCAAATATTTTCATGAACTTGAATGTGGATGTTGAAAATTTTATTTAACTAAGTAGAAATATCATCTTGTCATTATCAGCATCTCAGAAACGTGTTTGTAACTCTCTGACATCAAAATAATGGCTTCTTTTGCTGAAAATACTTTCTTTGCTGTATCTGTAATTCTTGTTGAAATTCTGCATTAGCTTCTCCGAGTCATGAGCAGGCTGGATATTATTTCACTGTGTCAAGTTTTAAACTATTAAGATTCCAATATTGCCCGACACATCAAGTATTTTGTATCTAAGCTGAGCAACGTGCTTTGCTCTATGCAGAATGACAGGTAATGGTGGTGTTCAAATGGCTTATTCACCACTTCAAGTAATCCCTAGTAAATGTCAAAATGACATTTCACATAATTTCTTAATGAGCTCGACGTGTTGATTATTATTGCCTGTCATATCAAGTATGGGCTTATTTAAGTCATATACTTTATCCATTTTATTCATTACTCAAACTTGTGGTGTCTGTCCTAGAACCACATGTGATGTACCAGAGAGGTGCGAGAACCTAGTATTTTATTAACTTTGAGTTGATCCAAAATGAGCCTTCTAACTTAATAAAAGCATGCCCTTATTAAAATAATGACCAGCTTTTTTTAAAAACAAAAACAAAAACAAAAACAAAAACAAAAACACTGTGTTTACTTTATACTCAGTGGTGTCTGATTTGCTTATACAGTGGCCAGGTTTCATTTCTCCACTTACTGGAGCCGCCCTCCGAGGTCCTCATCATTAATTGATATTTATCGAGCGTTTGTTAGCGTGTGGCTGAGCACTGGTCCCACTGTTTAAAATATTCTTCCTGCAATGTAAGATCTATCATTTACATTAAACACAGACCTCTATCAGATACATAAAAGTTTCAAACACTGGATGGCCTGGCCCCTAATTAATCAATACTACACAGTGCTTCTGGCTGGTTTGGTCTGGGTCCCTTCTCAGCCCTGACCGGAAAGCCCCAGGAGGAGAGCTGATTGTAAGATGGTGTGTGTCCAACTTCTGCCCCCTTAATAGCCATCATGTGAAATTTACAGCCCTATAGCACACTTTAGGGAAGCTTCTGCAACTTTTGAGCTCACTTTGTTTGCAGTAGTCAAAGCCCTGGGGGCATCAGCATTTAACTGTGATTTGAAATTGCTGAAGTGGGCAGTTCCACCAGGCTGGGTGGCAAACACAGCAAATCTAATAACAGAAGGTGTCTGTATTTGGGGAAATGGCCAGACAGGCTGTGTTTGCATTGTCCTCGGGGAATAGATATTAATGCCTGAAGAAACTGCTTTCCTTTCTTTTTAACCTTCCTTCCTTCCTTCCTTTCTTCCTTCCTTTCATCCTTCCTTCCTTACCTTCCTCCCACCTTCAGCTCCCACCTGCCCTCCAGTCTGCCTGCCTTCTTTCCTGCCTCCCTTCCTTTTCCCTTTCCCCTCCCTTCCTCTCTGTCTCTCTGTCTCTCTGTCTCTCTGTCTCTCTCTCTCTCTCTCTCTCTCTCTCTCTCATCTTTCTCTTTCTCTTTCTCTTTCTCTTTCTCTTTCTGTGGGCAGACAGAGCTTCAAGTTAACCTGTGCTGTCGCTGGCTCAATGATTTTATTCATGGCTTGTTGAACAATTGGTCAAGTTCCTCTCCTTGGTATTAATCGTTCAGATTGCAGGTGTCAAACAGACAATGGGAACCCTTCTGCACAAAAGCTGAATAAACAATGTGGTGTTGGTGGGCAATGGGTGAGGGTGGAGAGAGAATGAAAACAGAGAATTCATAAAAATAAAATGCATTAATTCTTGACCTAATTTGTACTGAGGCTAGGAGAGTCTAAGAGAAGAACTGTTGGATGTTATGTGTGTGATCAATCGCCACTATGGTTTAGTTGGTGACAAAATGATTAATTCATTGTAGGGGAAAATCCCTTTTTATCTGCACCTATTACAGTGAGAAATTTTGCAATGGCTTCCCACTGGGGGTGTTCTTACACTGTGGGGAGGTTAACCTTCTAAGTCAGACTTTTGAAGCCTTACTTAAAAGTATTTCTGGGTCTTTAAAACTCACCCTCAGTTTTATTGGTAAAGAGGAAGGTGTTTTAGAAACAGGAACTTGTTTCTGAAAAGATTCGTCACTATCCGGTTTATTTGTACCTAACTACCATGAAGGACAGATGCCTCTAACCATGAAATTAAGCTGTTTTTCCCTTTACAGTCTATTGTTGACTAAAGACAGCCATTTCAACACAAAACATGGCATTTGAAAGGGTAGAGGATGCAGGTAGATTCTAGAAGGATTTCTGGAAAAACTCCTTGCATATCAATATGGGCATTAAAACACCTCAGTTCTTCAGGAGTCAGGATAACTCACTTGGCCCTATGCATGGACACAATTGGGACACCAGGTACATATTAAACAGAGTGAAGGAGATGAGTACTCTGTTTTTAATAAACATTCATGGATGAATTGGAGGCTGGGAAATCGAATGCTGTGATAAGGTAAAAGTATATCATGTTACTAGTGGGAAATCTGAGGTTCAGAGAAATCAACTTTGGATCATAAAGCTGGAAAAAATTTGAACTTTGGGCACCGTCCAAGTTATTTTCTGTGCTGATCAATGGATGGGGAAATCATGATCTACAGTCAAAGAAGACATGTTTTGACAGAGCAAACACTTGCATCTCAGCCTTAGTTACTATGGTGATTAAACTTGTTTGTCAACTCAATTGGATTGACAACCACCCAGATTAGTGAAGCATACCCCAGGGTGGACCTGTCAGGTCATTTTCAGAAAGAATTAGATTAAGAGGACTCTGATACAAACAACAGGTTGAGCCACTGCTGGAATCACCAATGGATTATTGGAAAGTGGCGAAAAGTTGGTGTTCATACTTACTTGAAGGATGTTTTCTGCTATGGTGTGTCCATGAGGGCTATATCTTGGCCTGGCCCCTTCCTGCTATATTCTGTTTCCTGGAGTTCATGCTTTGATCTGCTCCAAGGAGCCCACTTTCCAGCCATGATGTAGGAAAACCTGTGAATCATAAGCTAGATCAATACCCCTTTCTCTTGAGTTGTTCCTGTCAAGCATTTGGTCACAGTGACAATACCACCAATATTAATTAGTTGATTGATTATCAAGTTGCACGTTAACGTAATCTGGTAAGTTAAAGGACATACAGGGTTTTGTCTCCTGAGATTTCCCTGATTGGAGAAAATTCATGGAAGTGGACAACTTTTAAAAAGATCCCCAGTTGGTCAAAATGGGAGATAAAGAGGCTCTAGGAAATTCTTTAACAGGGCAAACAAACGTTCATTGTTTTAATGGTGAGCAATCCAAGGCTCTGTCTCAGATTTGAGGACTATGTAAACCTTTGCATGAACACAGTTTTTTGGTTTTTTTGATTTTTTTTCCTCAAGTGGATTCACACACAAATGGCACAAGCAACACTGTTGTCTTCACCATGCCGGGGTCTGTCGATCTTGAATTTAACAGGTAAGGATGAGATGGGGATGAAGAGGAAGA
This sequence comes from Rhynchomys soricoides, assembly GCA_019843965.1. NCBI lineage: Eukaryota > Metazoa > Chordata > Mammalia > Rodentia > Muridae > Rhynchomys > Rhynchomys soricoides. Next base: position 7,937,030 of record JADRCH010000008.1, read on the forward strand.
CAGTGTTTTAACCCAATAACTTAGAGCTGTGAGAAAAGAGAAGAGGGTGTTAGTGAAAATAGCATTGGCAATTACCAGGACCCTGGTAAGATAAGGAGAATGCCAGTCTTAAAGGAATAAGGATGGGAAAGTATTTAGCCAGATGTGATAGCGTATGATTACAAACCCACTTATAACCATATAAAGTAATAACCATATACATGATGAGAAACATCAGTCACACTAGTCTCTGTAAATCTCTATGATACATTAGCATTCAATGTATGATAAAGATAAGAAGCTAGTAGAAGGCTCAACAGATTGCATTGGCACTAATCTTTAGTAACTAATACACATTTCATAGCTTTGTACTTCCCATCAAAATAATTTCCAGATAAAACAAATGCCAAAAATAGTAAAAAACAAAACAAAACAAAACAAAAAAACCCCCAAAAAACTAGAAAATCAAACATAGGCAAGTATACATTAGATTCAAAGATACTTTTGTGAAATAAAATTAAAAACCAGACATAGAATGGGAATTTATTACTGGCTATAACTGAGTAATTCTAGTTTGATAAAATTAATGGCAAAGCCTCAAATGCTGATAATTTGTCCTACAAAATATTATTTTAACTTTCAGCTGTGAATGGGTATTATAAATTATTAGGGAAAAGACAATTAACAAATGACCAATAGATAAAAATAGACAATTCTTAAAGAAAAGTACATAAATAGTTCTTAAACAAAAAGTACAAGCCATTTTTATAAATTTTATTAATTATGAATTAATTCCCCCAAACAAAAGAAATTATACGTAGATACAGTTGTTTGCCAGTAAATTATAAAAGCATATTTTTTATACAAAGAAAGACTTTAAAGATGTCTCTCTGTGTGTTTGTATGTGTGTATATATTTGTGTGTGTGTGTGTGTGTGTGTGTGTATGTGTGTGTATAACAAGGAGATCAGAGAGAGCTTCAAATCCCCTGGAGCTATAGTTACAGGCAGCTGTTAGTCACTCATTGTGTGTGCTGGATGGAAAATCAACACATGTCCCCAGCCAGAGAAGCACTGAGCTATTTCTCCATCTTTTAAATGCATACTTTTTTGAGCCCTTTAGCTTAAAAGTTCTACTTTTAAAACATTTTTAAGGAAAGAAGGAAACACTGGCATGAGCAAAATGTCAGCTGAAAATGTTTTTCGTTTGTGGTTAAAAACACCAGAACACAAAGCATATCTTATGCCAAATGTAGCTGAGCAATTAATATATCAAGAAATTGATTAATGGTTATAAAAATAATTACAATAAAAGTATAAATATCAGAAATACAATAAGACAAAATGGACTAGTATTAATATCAAATTTGGGGGATTGCATCCATCTAAGCTAATTATATTGTGTTCTTTATTTTGAATATTTCAAACTTTTCATAACAACAGTGTACTTTTAAAAATCAATATAGATGACTATTATGTGATGACTGAGTAATTATTTCCCAGCATAGTTAAAACTGCGGGGTTAAGAAAAATGAATATGATATAATTTGAAATCTTGAAAAATGTTTTTGTCTACACAGAGAAAAAGAATAAGGGATAAGCTAACATTAAGCATATATTTTTGGTAACAGCATTATACAGATATAGACATAGATATAGATATAGATAGATATAGATTATTTTTGTTTGTCCAAATTTCTTTAATGTGTAGATATTACATTTTTAGTAAGGAAAATGTTATAAAACAATGTTTTGTATTAATTTTTCACACTGACATTTAAAAAATACAAATTATCTTCAAGTAGTCAATTATTTAGTTGACATTTATTGAGTGCATACCTGTGTCAGCTCTTGTGACTGGGACTGCAGATAAAAAAGGAAGCAGAAGCGGCAGAGCACTTGTGCTCCGCAGGCGCCTTGTAGAATTCGGCATGGAAGTGTTATGATAAACACCGGCCAGGGCAGCTAAGGCTAACACTGCAGAACGGAGAGAGAGCTTTGGGATGCCCGGACAAAAGAGGAGCAGGACATAATGGCACTTCAGATTTCACACAAAGCAAGTGAGAACTTCAGAAGTTCATCGCCTAGAGATCGGGGTTTTGGTCTTGAAAGGGTTGAGATTTCAGGTGCCATTTTTCTTTTTCAGCTACCTTTTGTAAATTGACATATTTTTCTGTAATTATTCCAGCATGGGAGAATGCTATTTCTTAAGCAGTACCCTATGATGCCTGAGTATGCCCCACCAACCTTCCAGACCCTTCAGCGTTCTGCTCTACATTGGCTCGGCTTGGCTTTGGCCTTGATTAAGCCTCATATCAGGAGAATGATGACCACAGTAACCCTGCTCTCCCTTCTGACTCCCTTCTGATTGAATAGGTAGGTAGGTAGGTAGGTAGGTAGATAGATAGATAGATAGATAGATAGATAGATAGATAGATAGATAGATGTGAGAAAAATGAAATTCAGTTTTAGTGTAGTTTCCCTGTATACAGGAGCTGACCTGAGGCTTACAGTTCTATTGATGGGTAGAGTCCTCATGGACCACGTGTAGCTGTTAAGAATTTGAAAATGTGTCAACACGCAACAGTTACATGAGACAGTTAAAAAATGCACAGTAGACTCCAAAAATTTACTTAATATATAATCTAAGTGAATTTTCATTGATGGCATATTTAAGATAATGGGTTTTTTGTTTGTTTTTTGTTTGTTTGTTTTTGTATTTTGTTGTTGTTTGTTTGTTTTTGTATTTTTGTTGTTGTTTGTTTGTTTTTTGTATTTTTGTTTGTTTATTTTGCTTTTTATAAAGTTTGGGCTAAACCTTACTACAATTCATTTTTACTTTTAAAACTTTAAAATAGGAGTAATAGAAACTTTGCAATTACAGATGTGGCTCTCATTGTCTAGGTCTGGATCAGAAGCTTCAAGTCGATAAGCACCAGCGTTCCAAATTCAGAGCCTGCTGATAGGGTTTATCTCATCCTTACAAAAGCACTTGACAAGACCTGCCCGGCTTCTCAAACCACTGAAAGGTGTTGAGCAAGGTGTACTGTTGTCTTTACCTGCTAAATTCCTGGCTTAGTAAATCCTACAAAAGCTTGAAGGAATGCTAACCATGATCTGTGTTACCTCCCATCCTATTTCCTGTGTGATGAGGAGCATGTATGTAAACTAGGAAACCCATCTGTTCAAATTCTCTCTTCCCTCCTTCAATCATGGCTGTATTCACACGCATACACCCACCTTCTCCCATACATACACACATACATCTGTGTGAGCTAGTGTGCATGTGTGACTGCTTATAGGCATGACTGTCAGAAGAAGCCCTTCCTTTACAATAGCCGGTGACTTTCATTATGAAAATCAAGGCCAATGGCAAGTGGAAGTCCCCCACATCAGCAGCATCTCCCGCCTCCCTCACCTTCTAATCTAGTTCCTCATCGCTCTTCTACCAGCCTTGGTTAGGAAGACAGGACCAGATACAGATACAAAAAAAGAGATATGCTAGAGTCTCACCTATCCACCCCGCCAAGCCACCTCCAACTGCTGAAATAAAATAAATTTGGATTTCTCAAGAATCCAGTTTGGAAAGGAAAATTAGGCCCAAGAAGTGTATTTCAAGAAGTCTCCTCCGTTTCTCAGCACTTCCACACTTATGTTAGCTAACCAGACTTGGTTGACAATAGCAAGGATATTACCACTGCTTTCGGAGAAAACAACCAAGTGAGAGTTCCTCTTGAGTAGATAGCCTAAGGGGACAACTTTGATAAGATAATTGAGAAGGAACCAACCCAAACTAATCAAACAGACTGTTAGTCCTCTGATAACAGTATTTCATAACAATGCAGGCATCATTTACGAAACCAACTCTCACGCTTGCATGAAGCTTCAAGATGTTTTGTTTACGATTTGAGTTGCCCTTCCCATTCCGAGCTAATGTGAACAAAGGAACACTTATCTAAATTTTATGACCGATTTTTAAGGAAGCACACCACCAGCATACAGTTTTCAATACACCCTAAGCTATTGAAATGTAGGCTGTTCCTTTGTGGTACCTGCAGCTGAATATCACTGAAGCTACCCCAGGAATGGGAATGGAGGCCTCCTGAGGTTCATAGATGCTCTGAGGATGAGCAGATTTAAGCTTTATTGTTTTCGCCAGTAACTTCTCTCCTTTGTACACGAAGGAAGCTGAGTCACCTATGCCCTGTCTAGATGTTACTCTGGTTGTCAGAAATCAATGATCAGGGTATATCTGGATCTAGTTGTGAGTGAGGATATGCCACTGTGCTCTGAAGAAAACCCAATGTTTACGTTTTTATCTGTTGATATTTTAATTAACAATTTAAGTGCTATGTTTGCCCTGTGAGTTCAATGGGAAAAACTCTGCAAATAAACAGCAGTTCCCTCTTGGACAATCACTCTGTAAATTAGCTTACTTTGTCAATAAAGTGCACGCCTATCAGCCTCTTCAAAGCAGCAGGGGTAAGGATGTTCATTTACTTAAGCAGTAGGTTCTACCATTAGCGTGTGTGATTGGTGTTAATTAGAACTGGGTGTGCATGTCTCCCCGCCACAGAGCCCACATTCTCAAAGTCCTAGAAACAATCAGGCTATTAATAAATTAAGTACCCATATTTGTTTGTGTTCCTCTTTAATCTAATTGAATCTTTTTTGAGTGATACTATTTGATAAGCAGTAAAGACTGGTTTCTTGGTACCAGGATGGTTTCAGTCATGACTGATGACTGTTTTTAAACGGCTTAATGTATATATGATATTCATTGAACTCTTTTTTTTTTTTTTTTTTTAAATAACGGGTGAATGTGGAAAGCCTGAGTCATTTAGTTATTGGGAATATTGTTTTAACCTCTGTTTTCTCTTTAAATTGGCTTTGATAATATTTCTGTCTTATTTACCCAAAAATGGGAGTTGAGAGCATATAAATTCAATTTACTAACATCTGAGAGACTTCAGAAAGTATTACCAGGAATCTAAGAGAGATATTAAGGTAGGGTAATTAAACCAATTATGTAGATAGCTGAAACGATGCATGTGGAGCCCTGGGTTTCAAGAGATCAGCGCCCCAGTGTGGGAAGCATCTCTCCTTGACCTTATATATCCAGTCTCCCGACATTTCTTTTAGCTCTCTATTTCACTTTGCCTTGGGACATACAACATAAATGTTTCTCACTTAGCTAGAAACTGGACATCTAGCAAGCCAGTGTAACTAACTTGAAGGCATTTCCAGCAGTGCCAGCTCGGGTTGAGAACAAAAAACAATTTATGTAACAGTTTGTTGGAGTATTTAATATTCATATTAAATATCACTTTTTATTAGCAAGCACATGCTTCTGTGGAGGAGTTGAGAAAGATCTTACTTCAACTTGGCATTTTATATTTGTCTGTAACGTTCAGAAAGTTTCTATAACTTAGATCTTGTGGACCCTTGTGGGAAATTTGACCTAGGGGACATAGAATGGCAGCTCTTTGAAACACTTTGATTTTTGCGATCATGATATAATTAAAATATTTCACTTTTCTCACTCTAAACCCTCTCATATACCCTTCCTGGTTCTCTTTAAAATCCATATCGTTGTTTTTAGTTAATTGTTAGTACATATATGTATATAGGTAGGTAGGTAGGAAGGTGTGTATTCATCTAAACCAGCTCAGTCTGTATGATGTTACTTGTATGTATGTTTTTAGAGCTGATCGTTTGATATTGTGAAGTTAAATGGTGTGCTCTTCCTTCTGGATGACTGTTACTCTCCCACTGGCCTTTTCTTTGTTGACTACAGTTCTCTGTATTAGGTTAAGTTTTTCTATAAAAAAATCAACACTCTCCCCACGAACTGTTTACTCAGTTTGCTTTCTTAACCCTAGCAACATCTTTCTTGGACACGTTAAGACTGGCTGGGACAGAGGTACCATGGTGGGTACCTGGAGCTAAGAATGCCTTTAAAAAAAAAAAAAAATGATTAAAAGTTGGAGAAATCTTCCAGAGAGCAGTACCAAAGAACAATTACAGCCTGCTATCTGATTTTGTTAAACGTATTTATTGCATGTGGCTTCCGACAATAGAATTTGTCATGTTAATGGCTTTTAGCCTCATTACCTCTTGATTTTTATGTACTCCTGAATTCATGCTTCTCTACTGATGTCCCTGTACAGTAACCATGTGACTTGCCTCCAAGGATGCTTGTTGTAAATGGTAGAATAATCACTAGATGGAAATCCTTTCAGGAATATGAAAGAGAAACCACAAATGACCAAAATATGTTAAAATAAAATAATAAACAAAAAAACCCACCACCACCAACAAAGCAAATTTGCTTCTAAACTGTGTTCTGTGACCAGAAGGACAGAAAGGGTTTTCCAGAAATTAACATCTACCTTTGTATTTGTGAATTTTTTTTTGTTTCAATTCTGTTTCTAAACAAGCTTATTCTTGCCACCATTAAGTAGATTGAAGCAGTATTTGTAGACTATCAGAGCAAAGCAGCAGCATGTTGCCTATTTTAGGATCCATTCCTTCATTTTAAGAAGTATCTTAACACAACGAGGACATTTTTTTAAAGACAAATGAATACTTTTATTTAAGAGAGAAAGCATTTGGTGAGTTAAATTCTTAATGAAATTATCTTGAGGTCTGAAGAGACAACTAGATTATCTCTGTCAATGCTGAATGCACAGAGTCAGTAGAATCTTTCAGAATTCTTTCAGCAACAAAGCCAAGTCAAGGGGATGCTTTTAGAAGGAAATATGCCATACTTCTACATATGGATACTGTGCCATAGGAGTGATTTTCAACTACATGGGCAAAATCTTTCAATCTGCATTGAACCTGTGAAGGCAACAACTGGTGTCTCCATCAGCACTGGTTGTATTTCCCTCCATCGTTGATCATACCATTTTGTTCAAAAACTCAATTCATGCTAGGAAGCTCTTATGACTTAAATTTCCAAAAGAAGATATTTCTTTCACTTAACAACATGCTCCAGGAACTAAGAGAATTGATGGTACAAATTTGTTATTACTGGTTGTGAATGTTCAGCATCTTATACTGAAAAAGGATTTAAAGTCCCGCCTTCATCACTGAAGCGCATGAATTTGCTGCATACATTAGATCTTCTTTTAGACCTATGAAGAAATAGCAACTCTCAAAATTAGGATATGCTTACTTTAAAAATAATTTTAAACTGTAATTTTTTCCATTAAAGGGGAGGTTTTTATTTGAGGATACATTGGAGATGAGGCAAGACAGAGGAGAGCAAAAAACAGGAGGACAGGGGGGATACAGACAGGAAGGAAGACAGTAAGGGGGAGGGAGGGATGGAGGGAGGGAGGAAGACAGAGAGAGAGAGAGAGAGAGAGAGAGAGAGAGAAGGGGAGAGAAGAGAACCCCTTTACTTATGTCCATGGAGAATAGGTGAACTTCTGTATAATAAAAGAGATTTGTGGAGTTTTCCTGACCTGAGGCATGGGAAAGATAAAGCATTGATTTGGTTTTAAAGGATTTTGTAAGCAAATGTATACAAAGTGTTTATAAAGGCCCTTGGAGGATGTTGGGAAAAATAGTGCAAAGATACTGCTGACTTTATAAATGCAGCCATTAATAGTAACCAAGACTAACAGCCTTCTTATGCGTCTTGCAATTTGAAGTTCTATTTTTATGTGGTAATAGAATATGCAAGTTCAGTTCCAATGGCACCAGATGGGTCTCAGACTTGGGAAAATTTGGAAACATTGATGTATGTCCTTTCCTATGGTGAGCAAGGCTGTCTCTTGTGACTTTGGAAATAAAGGACTTCTGACTTTGGTTTTGTAACTTGGGTTCCATTTAAATATTACATTTCTTATTTAAGACATGTGCATGCAAACATACACAACACACACACACACACACACACACACACACACACACACAGCCACACCACCACACCACTTTGGAGTATGGCAGCTAAACTTGCTTATATGAAAGCCTTGACTCAAGAAAACACACAGACCAGAATTCCCAGTAGGGTTACACTCCAGTTACCCACATAGTTCTGAATGCACACTTCATTGGCTCCCTTTTCTCTCCTATAGTATTTCCTACATCTTTAGCAGAGTTCCCCAAGATCAGGTTCCATTAAACTACACGTGAACACTTCTTGCTTGACAGTGTTTTAAAGCAAATCTGACACACATTAATGTGTTTTCTGAATTAGTTATAGATTCATAGGGTAAAAACTGTCATGGCTAAAGTTTATATAGAAAAGTAATTTTCTTTATTGCCCTGTCCTCATCAGAAATAACCAACTATGTAATTTTTTTTGTTCAAGTTATTCTCTGATTATCACACCTATTCTGTGCTACACATACCTCCAAACCCAACAAATCAATGCTAAAGATCCAATTTTAAACGTATGCAAAATATTAGTATATCCAGTTCGCTTGAATAATTTTGGTTAATATTATAGTGTCTTGAAATAATTTATAATCTTTAATTTTGTGTTTTGAATTGTATTGATCTTTGGATAAGGCGAGATTATTTTGAAGAAGACATAATTTCAATTTTTACATGCATTTACTTTAACTTACACTTTAAATTAAATATCATATTCAGTTTAATGAATATTGAGTTGAATAATTTCCTTCATTATTACAGCTCCAGTGGCTGTAGCCAGTGCTATCTTAAAAATGCCTATGCAAGTAGGTTATTTTTGGATTCTCCATATGAGTGAAATTATGCAATATTTATCCATGTTTATGTGGCTTATTTCATTTAACACAATTATTTCCAGTTTCATCTATGTTTTCAAAAATGACAAGACATGTTCCTTCTTATGGCCAAATAGTATCCCATCAAAATATGTACAAAATTATCTATTTATTATCATTATTAACCATAAGCTGATGGATACATAAGATCATCTGCTTTACTTGGCAGTTGTGTGTAGTTCTGTGATGAACACAGAATTCAAGTTTCTCTTCAAAGTACGGAGACGATTTCTTTGCATATATATTCAGCAGTGGGATTGGTCCATCACACCACAGCTCTTCTTTCCCTTTTCTGAGTTAGCTCCATACTCCTTAGTCATATAAGCCTTCACTCTGACCAATGGAGTAAAGTGCTTCCCCTTTAACCATACCCCCTTGTCATGCTATTATGTTTTTAATTTATCAATATCTGGTAAGGTGTATAGCTTGCAAACATGCCATTCAATCTTTTGTCTCTTACACATTAGTGATAGTTTCCTATGCCCTGCCAAGGCTTTCTCTCTGTGTTTGGGCTCTTTTATAAGAAATAAAACAACAGCAATACCAAAACAAACAAACAAACAAACAAAAAAAACCCCAACCTTCCAATGCCAACTTTCTGAAGAATTTTCTTAATTTCTTTCAAGTAGCTCCATATTTTCATGTTTGTATTTAAGTACTTGATGCATTATGAGTTTACTTTTGTAACAGGAGAGAGATAGATTCTTATTTTACTGTCTTGCATGTATATATCCAACTTTTCCAACACCAGATATGGAAATTATTATCTTCTTCAAGTATATATTCTCAATACACTTGTCAAATATCAGTTGACTATCCATGTAAGCATGCACTCCTTAGCTTCTTTGCTTCCATTGAGGTATATGTCTGTTTTTATGCCCACACCACCTGTCATTGCTAATGTAATCCTTCAGTATACTTTGAAATTTGAAACCACAATATCTCCTCAGTTTATTTTTCTCAAGATACCTTTGGCTATTTGGATCTATTTTCTTTCTTTTTACTTTTTACGTAATCACAATCACAGTCATAATCACAATCTCAAAATTAGCCTATTTGTGATTCCTTATAAATCAGAATTTTTTAAAAAATTGTTTTCTAAGACTTTAATGAATGTCATTTCCATATCGCTAGAGATTGCTTCAAATCTATAGACCACTTTTGTTGTTATGGACTTCTTAAATAATATTCATCCTTTCAATTCTTGAGCACAGAATGTTTTTCCATTCTACTGTGACCCTCCTCTCTTTTACTTTTACTAAATGTGGAAATCTTCTATGTGCAAATCTTTTCATCTCTTTTAGCAAGAACTTTAAACAAACATGCAGTATCTTCATGATACATATAACATATTTTAGGTTAACTCCTAAAAAATTGATGCAACAAAGTCTCCATTCTGTTAAAGGAATGGGAATTTATACAGGCTACAAGCTGCAGTAAAAGTCATAATCAGAGAGAGAGATAAAGCAATGATTATGTCAAGATTATTTGTGGATGGACAATATGTTTTAATTAGAAAGTGACAAAAAAATTTATGATTTTGAAGAATGGTCTTTAAAACTTTAAGAATCCCTGAATTGATCTGATTTGGGCCGTATCCCTTTTTGAAAAATTTAGTTCATAGATGTTTCCTCAAAATATTTGTATAAATCAAAAAAGAACATTGAAACATTCAGCATAAATTACATTCTATTAAAACATAGAAATATAAGAAGGCAAAATGTTACATAGATTAGAAGAAGATACAAGGAAACATTGTATCTATTGATTCAGAAGTAACTTTTTATGAATGCTGATAAAAGCCATAAGTATTCTATTTAATAAAAACATAACATAAATACATTGTTATATACAATCTTAGAACAATGTTAAAGAGCAAGTAGTTTTCCATTTCCTTTATAATATTTCAGCAATGAAGTATTTAATAGCAAATATAAGAGATACCACATATGTCTGCTTTAGGGATCAGTTCAATATGGCTCTGAAACTAGTGAGTCAGCAACCTGTTTTTATAAAGTTTTACTGCAATAGGGCTATGGCACAATGAAAGCATTGCCTATGCTACCTTTAGATTTTAATGGCAGAGTGGAGTCATTGCTACCAGAGACCAATTGTCTGACAAAACCTGAAGTACAAGCAATTAAGTTTTTCATAATGAATACCATTGAAATGTCTAGAAAGTATTTTGAAATATAATTAAAATTGCTACATAAGTACTAACAATTTATATTTTAAAGGAACGTTTGCTCCTTTAGAGTTACTATTGATAGACCATTGGTGTTATAAAAATTTTGATCATAAAAATATAATTAGTAAATCTGCTAAATGATTATATGAGGATACAATGAAATGAACATTAAAAAAAACCTGTTACATTTTGTTGTTGTTTAACTAAGTATATTTTTGGAAAAGAACATCACTGTTAATTGTTCTTTGGTCAAAATTGCCAATATACTTTAACTTTATGCAAAAACTACAGTGATATAAGTCTTCATTAATTTCTAACATTGGTAATATGCCAATGTGAGCCATAAGAAATGCATCTGCACTGTAAAAGTTTTATGTCTGTTATTTGGACATTTCACCCCAAAACCATAGTCAAATATGCTTTCCCATTTAGCACATAGGTATATCTCAAAGTAGATCATGGCCTATTTAAGAGGTTATACGTTTGATTTCTCTGTAACATAACATCTGGACAGATGACATGTAGTCTTCGCTGGGCTTTTAAAACAGAACCTGCAAGTATATTACTAGACTTGTCTTCACTCTCCAATGGCTTCTTTTCCAAAGATCACCACTGCTGCCATTTTCGGAGACATCCTTGCAAATCATATGTATGCACAGGAGGTTATGTTTATTCTTTTAATTTCCCATCAATTTAGTTCTAAGAAGAATTATAGTGACTGTGTCAACTATCACTAATAATGACAGGGGAGGAACTAATATGCTGGAGGAAGCTACAGATATTACTGATACTGGATTTAAATGGTTTCTATTATACCTCCAAGGAGTAAATGAAAACTTCTCTCTTCTGACCTTCTACAATCTAGAATGCATGCAATTTTTTTTAAAAAAAAACATTTTGTGTCTTAGCTTTTTGTTTGTTTCATAAATTATGTAATTTTAAGGAATGTTGGATGTTTCCTTAATAATCTCTGTATATTCATTAGTTGAGATATGAAATTGAGAGCATCATTATTGAAGATTTTTGAAAGACGTAGGAATCATTGAGAATGCCCCCAAAGGAGAAGCAGAAGTCAGAGGTCCCTTGCCTAGAAGAATGATGGAGAACACTTTGCCCAGGTCCACCTACAGTAATCACTTTCTAGTGTGGGGAAAAAAAAGGGAGGATAATACAGTACTTGATGAAAATCTTTTATTTTTGGTTGTGAGCCTAGCCATTAAAGGCTGAGAATAAGGTGTGGGGTAGAGACCAGTCCTTCATTTTTTTCCCCAAAATTATAATAGTGTCATTTCTGTTATCAAAGATTCTTTTTAATGACTACCAGGAGAGATTTAGTAGCATATTGAATTTGGAACAGGATAAAATTGGACATAGTGTGTGGGACAGCTGACATCTGGATTGCATATTTCATATGCCAGCATTTGATATGAAATCTGCAAATTTTAGATCACAAGAGAACAATTCTTATTCTTCCCAGAATAGCTTGTTCTAGAAAGGTAGTTTGGATGCAAGTTCATTACCACTAATTATTTGCAAATCTTGGATGTACTAGCGTCTTTCTTCTAAAAGTAGTGAAGCTGATGGCCCATGCATGTTGAAATCACATTGAAGAACCCTGCAGTTGTAGGCGATAAGATATTCGAGGACTTTCTCTTGAGTCACAGATGTCAGCCATTTCCTAGTTTCATGCGGTGCTGAGGGTAGAAACAACATTGTGATAGGCAGGTGTCCCTAAGCATCTAATTTGCAGGAAGTGACTTACATGCTGAAAAGATGCTCACTTGCTTTACAATTCCTATTCCATCCCAATGTACTAATAAGTACCACTTTGGAAGAATCACACAAAATTCACTTTAGCCTTCACAATGAATTGAAACTGAGGCATTATGGACTCCTTGTAAGGATTCCTCATTTTTCAATTTGATGCTCTCAGAGTTTAAATGGCACCTCTTGAAAAGATTCACACCTTCTTTCTCCAAGATGAGCAATTTCAGACTTGTAAGAAAATATGGAAAAATTAATGCCTCTAAAAGAAATCTTGAAATGCAAGATAGGTTTATAGAAATAGATTGTGAAGCACAATCTTATTTCTTTTCCACTAACCTCTTTTTCCTACATCTTGGATTGTCACTGATACACTTCAGTTATGGAAATGTAAATATCCAAGATAAAGCAGATACTTTTAAATGATTATATGGGAAAGATTTTCTGTAAAAAATGGGGTTCACTAAATTTCCAGGCATAGAACTTTCTATTACATGTGAATTTTTTATAAACCATAATTCAGAATAGAGGTTCCATGGACCTAAAGGGAATATAACGTGTCAGATCATATTAAATGAGTGACAGATAATAATGGTAATAATAGCTGAAATTTACCCTGAGTTTTCTCTTCTAAGTAGCACAAGCTGTTTTATATATGAAGAGATTTATTTTTCACCCTCTAAGGACGGGTGTTTTCAGAATACTGACCCTTCAGGAAACCATAGGGAAATAACTGTATTACCCCTTAGTGCCAACCTGTGTTGGAAAGACATTTTTCTTTAAGGTCTGAGACGAAGTGAAACATGTGTAGTCATTATGAGCATATAGCTGCAAGGTCCCTGGAGACTTGTTTCAGGGTCTGTGAGGGACTGAAGTACAAACATAGCAAATACGAAAATCTCAAGACATTTCTTTGTTCTTGGAGAATTCTCAAGGTTCCTTACTCTTCATCCCAAGATTGTGTCTTCACAGTCCACTTGGCTGGAGTTATGATCACAGAGGATCACAAAGGATGTAGGCTATTTTCTAAAATTTGTTTCATGCTAGATATGATCCTGAAGAAGAGAAATATACAACTAAAGAGTCATAGTGTAAAGAGTAAGGCAAACCATGACACAACCAACATGTGTTAGAATGAGAAACAAACTTACCCAAGGCATCTTTTGTTAACATCAGTCATGACTTTTATGCTTAAATGAAGATAAAAATCTGTCTTTTTCCTCTCTTGACAAATGGGAGGGAGTCGTGTTAGGAAAAGACTGACCTTTTTAGCTTCTTTTCCATTTTGACTAAACCACTGATCAGGTTGTATAGAGTCCAGTCTGTCCTGTGGAGTAGGCAGGAACGGCCATGAGACTGGAATTCACCTCTCCAGATCTTCCCCTGCCTGAAAGGTGCTTGTAGGCACACCATTCCAAAAGGGATGAATGGTCTTTTAATCCCCAGGGGAAACATTACTACTTACATTAAATTATTCGCCATTGACACGTTCAACTCTGGAAGATGAAGAGAAGAAAAAGCCTTTGATAAAGAAGCAATTTGTGCAAATTTAATTCTAGGATTTTTCTCTAGAACATTCCCAACATATATTTTTCTTGTTCTAAATGAACTGTGATTTAAGACCACCATTCTCTTCCCTACAACAAAGTCCTATTAATTTCTAGACAAAATTGTTAATATTTAAGCATCTATCAGAGTAAGGAACTACTAATATCTGATGGATCCTTATATGTTACCATTGAGTACAGTTTGGCATTTTAGGCTCAAAAAGGTTAAATGATACTTTTCTGTGACATTTGTTTTTATTTGCACTAACAGCAGGCTCATCCTTCCTTTTCATTCATTTCTTCTCCAGGATAAAATCTTTCTGATGACCACAAGGATTGGTAGCACCCTTAACTTTAAATTTAAGTTAGGAAAATGTAGTTAACTTTTTTGCATGTGTAGAAGCTCTAGAACAGGGTAGGAATCTAAATCTTTCAACATGAGGCCACAGAGATGACATAGAGGGACATCTTCCATGTATGAAATCCTTTGCTTTAGAATTTCATTTTTTATTTGTAAGTTCTGAAGAATGGGTTAGACAGTGTCGTGTCTTTCAATTCTAAATCTTCATCTTTTATTCTGGAAAACTGGTGACAGGCATACTGCTTCCCTTAAATTCTCTTGTGCATATAGGTGGTAACTGAATCTGTGCTTGACAGGCAATATCTACAGATGTCTGAAGATGAATGTTCTGAGCAGGCTGAACTAGAAGTTTACATCTCCAAAAGTGGATAAGAGAAAACACATGCTGGCAAACAGATTAAACAGACTTTGAACAGTGAATCTCAAGGACCTTACTCTAAATTGTCCATGCTAATATGCTGTTTTTAACTGTTAGCAATCAATATTACATATATATGTATATGTTTGTATATATACATAAATATATGTACAATATATCTTGTCCTTCATATACATATAGTATCTGTTATATATATATGTGTGTGTGTAACATCTCTATATATGTGATATAATATATAATATATACATCTAACACACACACATACAATATATATGGTAATTCACAAGTTATATTGTTCTTATATTCTCTTATATAAACATAGCTGTTTACTGTATTCTAAAGAGGACCAAGGGAGGTCAAGTCATAGTAGTGGTTGTCCTTACGTGGATGAAATATTAATTACAATACAGGTGGCCTAGATTCAATCATAATTTATAAATATTTAGTAAAATAAATGAAATTTAAAGTATATTTAAAGTAAACAATTCCAGTTGTGAACCAAACTACAGAGATCAATATTTCAAAACTGACTTATCCTTTTCTTTTAAGAATAATAGGCACAGGTCTCACATCTATATGCACATTGTGAGATTATTTGGATCATTTGATAATAAAGTTATAGGTGTACATCCTTTCTTGTACAGGAATAAAAATAGGTGGGCAAGAGGGCACCACTGTCTTCTCAGAATGAACAGTGAAGTAAAGTCAAGGAAGGATAATGCTGCCCTCTGGTATCCAACTGGGCAACCTGGTAGCTCCCACAAGCATTCATTTCTCATTTAGGGGGAATCTGTGTGTTTATATGCCTTTGGATCTTTCCTGCGGCTCTACAAGCAATCTTTTGAACACTGCACAGCTGTTTTTACTATTCTGTGGTATCCTTATTTTTTTAAATGGCTTCTGAGAGCAGATGTCCCTATGTGTCTTTGAAACTCCTTTTCAGTTGGTGCCTTTTCAGCAGAAGAAAATATTAAGGGTTGGGGTGGAGACGAGGGAACTAAAACACTTCTGCTGTAGAGGAGCAGATGGAAAATACAGAGCAGTAAATGTTTAACATTTTTTATTATTGTGAATCTATGAAAGGACTTCCATTCAGTTCATTGGATCTAATAAATATTTGGCAAAAACATGCTCATAAGATTTAGGCTCAGTTCTGGGGTTCAAAGTCAAAGACATGACAATCAAAACAAAGAATACATTCACAAAGAATATGTGTGAGTGGATTGTCTCAGAGCAGAGGCTAAAATAAAGTACAAAATTCAGAATCTAAATGAAGAAAAGTGAACTCACCAGTAGAGTATGAGTCTTGCTTCATGGGGCAATATAATTGGGAATTTGGATTTAGATGTTCAATTAAGGTTATAAAGAATTATATATACTCCTATAAAGGCCAAAGAGCTGTGACTGAAGGACTGAGGCCTTGCTGATTAATTGGAGTTGTACCTGTGGCACTTTGAGTAGACTGAAGCCGTCGGAGATTATTTTAGAAGATGTGGAGAAAGTCATATTGAAGAACTGAGGGGAAAGTACAATAGAGATGAGACAACAACTATCCATGGTCCTGGTAAAGAAATTAAAAGGTAGGATGCAATATTTAAGAATCAGAGTGTTATAACTGAAAAGAAATTGTGCAAGAAAATTATCATTGTAGAGAACGAGCCTTGTGTTTTTCTTTTTCTCCCTAAATATATTCTTGGAAAGACCTCAGGAAGAACATGTAGTACCACAACAAGCACGTCTCAGGAGTGTATCACTGTAAGGACAGGTATTATGAGGTTGTTTTTCTGGCATTATAATGAGTCTTTGAAAAGAAAACTATAGCTTGTGTTAGAAAGATAGCTTTGCATTAGACATCATATTTTGTCAATTTCCCTGAATAGAACTGAAAACCTATTTAAAAAAAAAGTTGAGAAAGGTTTCAGAGAGAACTAAGAACAAAACTTTGAAATTTAGTGTGGTGCTGATAGACTGCAGGAAAACGAGGGACATACCAGGTGGGACGTACAGCACAAATTCAGAGATCAACCAAGATAGACCAAGGTAAAGTTGTGATGTAACACCACAGATGGGAAAGCATCACAACTTCTGTATGTCAAGAAATCTAAGGTATGAGGAGAGATGAAGGGTTTGGATGTTGTAAATTTTGATGACTATATTGAGATATTGGTGGATTTTCAGTATTCAAATGAGAACTTTGGGACAGTTTTGAGTGATTAGCTTCAATAAAGTTTCATAGTTCATTCCTTCCACTAGAAGGAGTAGACCATAACTTATTTTTATGTGCAAAGCACAAAGTATATGAATAAAGGTGAGGAGAATCCTCAACATTCTAGTGAATGAATTCCTCATTTATTGTTAAACATGCTAGTAAACACTTGATATCCTCCCCCTTGAAAGAAAATGCTCAACTCCTAAACTTTGTAACAGAAACTTTATAATCTGACTGTGTTTTTTCTCCATGCAAAGTACCCTCATTATAAACATCAACTAAACTGTCATCTTTCTCCTGATGAATCTGTGTGACATTCTTCTATGCCAGAGGGTAAACTGTCGTTTCTACGTGATGTCTGACTACTCTAATTTCATCTAACTTCAATAACCTTATGTTGAAGGGGCATCTCTACCCAGGATAAACTAGCTTTCTACAATTACCATCTACTGATGACTTCTCTGATTGTTTTGAGCATTGGTACTTCAGAATAAACATATTGTCTCACAGCAAATGAAGTACTGTTCAATGCTCTAGATGCTTATAATTATCTAACACTATCATAATATGCTACATTAAAATAATGAGAAATGATATGATAGGTGAACCTATTACACATTTTCTAACTTGTAGAATTCCATTTTTTTTTTAAATTGTCAGGCTATGTTGTTCATGATGTTAAATGATTGGTCTTTGCCCGTAGGGAGAGAAATAAAGAGACCACGATTAAGTCACTTAACATATAGAGTTATTTATTTTACTACTGATTGACACATGCCAAAATGGAAGTGGAAATGTTTCACAAAACTGTAAAGTATTAACAAGTTATAATTATATTAATTATCAGTAGAAAAATAGGCAATTAGAATAAGAAACATGTAATGTGTTGGCAGAAAGTATAGAAACCAAACAGATATTAACATTTTTAAATATAAACGTCAATTTATGTAACATTAATTAATCAAGGGACAATCTATACTAAATAGTTTGTTGTCATGTTGGCATTAGTAAGTAGCACAGAGTATTGCAACTGGGCTGGAATCGATTAATTAGTCTCTGCAATACTGATGTAACATGATACTAATTGCTATACCCATGTAACCTTGGAAATATTGAAGCAAATTCATCAATAAAATGTTCCATGCTATCCAGTTCCTCCTGGAAGAATGCATTGATATGGAGAAATTTTCAGAAATTTTTTCAAAATAATTAATGTTAATATTTTAAAAATATAGTGCTACCAATTTTAGTTTGTTACTTATCAACCTGGGAGGAAAACAATTTTGGTGGAAATGGAAGGTAAACCTAGTTATTCAGTTCATTTACTGAATCTGCTCATTCTCTAGTGTCTCTACAGGACTCACAGGACCGTTGAACAGACATAGCATTCTGTTGATGTATTCTTTACACCTTTTCAGTTCTAATCCTTTGCTTAAAGACTTTTACATCTCAAACATTTGACCCTTACATGGTAGCAAACGTCCAAAACAGGGAACATTTGTTTACTTAATCAGCGAGCACACATGAGTACCGCCTTTGAAGGATAGAAACACTTTCCTAGAATTATGGGATATAAAAATAAAACACAAATGTGTGTGTGTGTGTGTGTGTGTGTGTGTGTGTTCTGATAAGTAATGCTTACTGCAAAATTTTATGTTAGTGAATTTTTTACAAAGTATGCAAAGTTATCTTTTGAAAAATCCCGGTCAACATTATTGTTAAATGAGGACTGTGAATTCCGTCTTTGTCTACCTTAGAGATATATGTTTTTTATCTTTTATTAATCACTTTATCCATTTACATTTCAAATGATATCCTCCTTCCTGGTTACCCCTCCACAAGCCCCCAATGCCATCCCTCCTCCTCCCCTCCCCTTTATATCTATGAGGGTGCTCCTCCACTCACTCACCCACTCCCACTTCACCAGTCTAGCATCCCCATATGCTGGGGCATTAAACCTACACAGGACCGAGGGCCTCCTCATCCATTGGTGTCAGCTTAGGCCATCCTCTGCTACATATGTATCTGGAGCCATGGGTCTCTCCATGTATACTCTTTGTTTGGTGGTTTAGTCTCTGGGAGCTCTGGGTTGTCTTGTTAGTTGACATTATCCTTCCTATGGGGTTGCAATCTCGTTCTGCTACGTCATTTCTTCCCCGTAGCTCTTCCATTCCTGCATAATTTCACATCAAGAAATATTAAGAAATTAAACAATTGCACACCATTGAAGCACTCTGTTCCACTTAGTAGGGGAAGAGAGTTCCCTTACAGACATGCTGCTAAGCCTGAAATCACATAGAAGAATGATTTCTTTCATTCGGGTGTAATCAGCAAAATGTGTCTCATATCCAAGAAGAACGGTGAAAGTTGCCATTCCTTTGGTTAGGTAAGTTTCAAACCAGAGGCTACTATGGGGAAGAGAGTAAAATATGGCCTACATATTGTTTCTGCTGGGTACCAAGAGGAAGAATGTGTCAAATCTACTGAAACTATAGCTACACTGAACTGCCATGGGGGCATCTCAGGCGTTTATGCTTTTTTGACTTTACTACTGATTGAGTGAGGAAAAGGCCACATCAGATTTGTTGGTATGCTCCCAATGACCCAAGGTCCTAATGATGAATCCCACCTTCCCTAGATCTCACTACTGCCCAGTTGTCCCACAGGCCAGAGACTAAGCTTACAGCTCATGGTAATACTTACTCTGAGTCTAACAACAGCAAAAGTCACAGAGAACATCCTGCTTCAGACTTCCTCAGTCTCTGTATGAATGGTAGGATTGTGTTGTTTCTATAACATGGAGGGCCACATCATTCAAGTTTCTACAAAGCAAGCTTTAGTTAAATGTCAGTATTTGGTTTTTCTTATTAGTGTTTCAGAAAAACAGATACCATTCATTCTAAGTCTTCAGGATCCCTGTTATAAAAATATCAGTATACTTCCCTTTTTATTAAAAGAGGGGCCTCAATGCCTTCAAATTTTATCAGTAATTGTTGACTTTCTAGGAAGACAGAAAGGGCCAGAACCCAGGATCCAGATTAGAACTCGAAAGCTCTAGTTCTATTTGGACAACCAGTGGTTGTCCAAATAGAAAGAAAGATTTATCAACTCAGAGAAAGTTTGGGGAGTCAATGGCCAGATGAGATTCAAGTCAACAAAACAGTAACTTAAAGCAAGTACATACCACGGAGCTGCAAGTTCTCTGGAAGAAAAGGAAAAAAACCAAAACAAAACAAAAAACAAAAACAAAAAACAAAACAATAACAAACGCAACAGAAATCTAATAGTGTGGTGAGATCTGCCTTATGTCCTCTTAGGTATAAATTATCTGGCTCAAACTAATATAGTCATATTTCTTGTTCTTTCTTCTTTCTTTCTTTCCTTCTTTCTCCTTTTCCCTCTCTCTCTCTCTCTCTCTCTCTCTCTCTCTCTCTCTCTCTCTCTCCCTCCTTTCCTCCCTCCCTCTTGCTTTCTTGCTTTCTTGGCTTTGGAAACAAAGCAGTTGGTTGTTATTTATGTCCCTGAGCTGCTATGACTAAGACAAAACCCCGTTCACAGCACAGGTGCATGCTCACAGCTATGAGAAATAGATGAAGAGACTCATATTTCTTCCCCATCTTGCTACTTTGATTTTTTTTTCACATGGATGTGTCATGGCCTGCCCTTTGTCCCACTCTAAGAGAGAGGAAGAGAGCAGGTCACACGAGAAAGCTGACCATTGTCAGTTCTTGGGATTTGTAACTGCCTCATTAGAGAGAGTGAAAAGCTAGCAAGGAGGAATTGTGAGCTAGATCTGTAGACTGTGGGAAAGCTGCTTCCTGAGCTTACACCAGAATTGCCGGGAGGGAGTGACCAAACTCTTTTTTTAAAATATGTTACAGACTCATGCAGAGTAGTTGGCAGGACTGGTTGGGATGGGCTAGGGTGAGCCAAGTTCAGCAAAGGCATTCTGGTTTTGGAGAGGGAGGATGGGAAAAAGTGTTGGCTTGAAAACATACCTGAACGTAACTAAGTGCTAATATCCTATATGTAATTTCCAATCATTTGTTACGATAGAATGAAATTCTGCTTCCTCTTCATCATCCTTAAATAAGACTTTAAGTTGTTTTTTTAGGTGACTATGGTTGTATTGATGCCATTTTAGAAGACAACTGAGATCTACCCTTGGATAACTCATTAAACACAGGGAATATTGAACTGGCATCCAGGTAACCTGAACTGCACTTATTGGCAGAGGGAATGGGTATTAAGAGTGTAAAAAATCATCAACTCTATAGGAAGATATGAGAAACTTGGGAAATTTCATATTTCCACAAACTTATTTTTTATCACAATATACAGTGGGGAGATACACCCGTATGAAACCCGAGTTACACAATGAAATATAGATTCTTATAGATGTAGCTTTTTCTTTAATAATTTTTGATGTCCACATAAAGACATGAATATTAGTAAAATACAGAGGGTCACATGTCAAGATAACATGAAAATCAGCAACAACTCTTTAAGAACAACTCAGGCAGTGATTTATTTTATAGGTGAAGTACCCATTGATTAAGCAGGGAACTAAAAGCAAAAGTAGCCTTTTTTATTCCATTTATTTATTTTAGTCTTTCTCTTCACCCCTCTAATCCCTCTCTTCCTCTCGCTTTTCCCCTCTTCCTCTCCCCCTCTCCCTCTACATGCATATGCACATGTACCCAAGTGTGACCTAATGGGTGTGACTGAAGGTGTGCCTCAGCAGCTGTTCCTTAGAGCTGAGAAAATGATCTTGGGTGTCAGCACTATCTTTCCACCTTGTTTGGAGCACAGCCTCTTGTACATCATTGCAAATTTTAACTCATCTGTCCCCTGAGATTTCAAGAACACCCTGTCTCTACTTGCATCTCCCTAATAGCACTGTGACCACTGAACACTAGGCTTAGAAATGATTGAGATGTAGCCTGGCTTCATGACGGTGTTAGGGATTTGAACTCAGGCTTGCTCAGCAACTGCTTTACCTACTGACTGATATCTCCAGCATGGATTCTGCTACAAACAGACAAATAATTCACACTAAAATCACTTCTTTGTGAGGAGAACATCAAGTTCTGGCTTTGGTTACTTTTGTAAGTGAACGATGTGTTATTAACAGGAGTCATCCAAATGTACAATCAAATATATGAAATTATCCCTTCTCTATCTGTAACTTTTTTTGCATATTTTATTTACATTTCAAATTTGTAACTTTTTAATCTTTGGCTAATGTCTCCACTTTTCTCTTTCAAATCTCCCCTAGAATACTTGAGAGCTACCATTCCACTCACTACTTCTATGAGTTTGACTATTTGAAAGTCCTCGTATAAATGAGTTACAGCAGTTTGTCTCCTTGTGTGTAGTTTATATCGCTTAGCACTGTACTCTCTGTCTACATATGTGTTGTTTTAAATGCTAGAATTTGTCCTGTTTTGTAACCGTTGCATTAATCATTCATTATGGGCCATTAGGTCACTTCTATAATGGCCATTGTGTGTAATGTGACCAGAACATGAGAGTGAAGCTATCTATGGAATACCAGTATCTATTCCTTTTAGTAATCCCTCAGTACTGGGATTGCTGAAATACCCACTGTTTCTCATTTAGCTGTACAATGCTAGAAAAAATGGTACCAACTGTTAGTGTTCTTTCTGACAG
Source organism: Rhynchomys soricoides (assembly GCA_019843965.1). Taxonomy (NCBI): domain Eukaryota; kingdom Metazoa; phylum Chordata; class Mammalia; order Rodentia; family Muridae; genus Rhynchomys; species Rhynchomys soricoides. Next base: position 7,959,890 of record JADRCH010000008.1, read on the forward strand.
ATTCTTGTCTGCAGTTGTCTATAATTTATGGCTAATAGATAGCACAACATACAAAATAGTAACTCACAGTGGTTTTAATGCATATTTCTTTGGTAAAAATAGAGGTTGAATATTTATATGTCTAGTGGCAGTTTCTATGTCTTCTGTAGAAAAAAATATGTTCAAATTCTTATCCCATTTTTAATGGTTGTGTTGACTTTACCATTGGAATATGTTTTAAATCAGTTGATCTGATTAGTCAGCATTTTTCTTCTTTCATTTTTGACATTATATATTAGAATGTTAGCATATTTTTATTAGAATACACTGTATCCTTAGAAAATTGTATATGTTCTTCCTTTTTAATTTTTTATTGGTTATTTTATTTATTTACATTTCAAATGTTGTCCCCTTTCCTGGTTTCCCCTCCACAAACCCCCTATCCCATCCCCAGTGCCCCATGCTTTTATGTGCGTGTTCCACCACCCACCCACCCACCCACCGACTCCTGCCTCACCACCCTAGCATTCCCCTAAGCCAGGATATCGAGCCTTCACCGGACGAAGGGCCTTCCCTCCCATTAATGCCAGATAAGGCAATCCTCTGCTACATATGCAGCTGGTCTTTCTCCATTTTTTTAATCTCAAGATTGTGTTTGATATTTGTGGACTTTCTATTTCCATAAGGATTTGGAATTATTGCTTCTATTTAGTGAACAGTATCATGGGGCGAGAAGCTCAAAAGATGGCTCAGTGGTAACATTCCTTGTTGCTCTTTCTAGGGACTCAGTTTCCTTTGATGGTATCATGGAAGTTTCAGTATGAAGCTCTTTCACTATTTTTAAAAAATTACTCTCATTTTGTTTTGTTTTATTTCAAAAATTGTAAATGAAATTATTTTCTTTCTTTCTTTCTTTCTTTCTTTCTTTCTTTCTTTCTTTCTTTCTTTCTTTCTTGACAATTGCTCAGTCTACTGGCTTAGTTAAATTCACATATTGGAGTTTTTTTATCATTTGAATATAAATTATTACTTGAATTTGGATACTTAAATATGCATTGTTTTATATTACTTGGATCCCTCAATCATAAAGATAAATATTTCAATTTGGAATACTGTGGGGATGTCTGTAAAGAGAGATGAGAACCTGGAAAGCTTGCAGAATGAGAAAAAGCTGTTTCCAGGATTGTTTTTATCTTTTTCTAAAAAGGAAAGCCAAACTCTATATATCAGACTCCCTGCTTTCAAAGGTCTCAAGTTGCTTTCTAAACAAAAGAATTGCCTTTGATAGTCTGAATATAGGCATACACTTTCCATGCTCTGCAGAGCTGGACACGGGAGATGAAAATATAAGAAATTCACTCTGATATAGACTCTGAGTCAGAGCCGAAGTTTATGTTCAAGTTCATGGATTCCTCCCTGAACTTAGCTGTATCATCATTTCAGAGTGGTACAAGTCTACATCTCCCCAGCATATACACAAATTAATGTCACACACATATGTACACATGAAAGCACATATACAAATACACATACCTCCAATTTTGTATGCCTATCACATCATTTCAGGACATCCAGATGAAAGAAAAATAAATAGCATTAGAATAGTGCTTCCCAACCTTCCTAGTGACGTGACTTGGTCCTTGATTCTTTAGTATAGTTCCTCACGTTGCAGTGACCCTGACAACTATATAATTATTTTGTGATTGCTTCAAAACTGTAGTTTTTCTACTGTTATGAACTGTAACATAAATAAATATATGCAAAATATCTGATATGTACCCCTCAAATCATTGTAACCCACAGGTTGAGAATCTTTGATATAGATATCTGATAAGTTGATAATTGTTAAGCACTAGACTTTTTCATTCATTCTCTGATTTAATAAGTATATCTCTTTAGGAATATTAGATAGTTTGTGAGGACAGAAATTTCAGCCAAAACCAAGATATAGCATAATGATATAATAGACCATATGTCAGAAATGAACTCAGTAGTAGTTTCTCTATTTTTATATACATTTTTTTTTCTTCCAAGATTCTAAACAGCACTGAGAAAAATAGGCATTTGGCAAGAAACGGTCTTACTGGCCTCACTGCACCACACATACTCTGAAGTGTAGACTACTAATCAGTGGTCACTAGGGCAGCTTTGGCACAGGATTGTGGTATGCGTGTGGGTGATCCAAATGGTGGTTTAACGAAGTGATCATCAAGGGGTGAAAATGCTGAGGGATCTGAGGAACACAGAGCTATAAAGGCAAATAAGTAATAAGCTGCTGGGGTGTCATCAAAGCATCAGTGCTGTTCCTGAAATTTTAGCCTGCATGTTTTATAATGAAGGCTTTATTCATAAAGCCTTCTAGCGCAACCCTGAAGGGGTCAGACTTGGTCTTTGGCATCCCCTTCTTCTGTGGCTTGTGTATGAAGCTAATGGCAAGGGGAGATCTTAACATCAATTGCTGCTAGTCTTAGGGAAACCAGGTCCAAATCAGGGGTAAACATTTCCTACTATATAGTCTCAAAGGCAATGATACTTAACATTCTTTGATAAGCAACGGAAGTGCAAACATCTCTCATTTACTCTACATTTTTCTTCTCAGAGGTTCTAGATACTGTGCATATAAGGACTACATTGTACATTTAAGAGAATATAAAAATTGACCTGAATGTTTTTTGAAAATCTATATTTGCCAGTATATATTCTTGTTTATAATAGCAAAAATCTCTCCCACTTCTCTATCATTCTCAGATGATTTTCCCCACATTTAGACCAGTTCTACAGTGTCAATACAGGGCTATTAAACAGCGCTATGGCCATTACATACAAAAAAAACATCTACAAACTTCTGTTTTGGACTGCGCTGTACAAAAACCTGCATTACAGTGGCAGCTACAGGCTTGGCATGTTATCTTAGGTGTGTCTTCACCAAATCTGCCTGACACTCCACATACAATTCAGGAGTCAGATATGAAATTTTGATAGAACGATAGATCACTGCACAGCTAAGCCTGACACATTGAAATCTGAGCCTTCTCCCCTCTGACTCTCCTGCTGAGTTTTTGTTAACCTCTGTATATATTAAAACCATATTAGAATTCTCTTTAGATATCAGAATAATTCCCCTGTGCCACTCCCCATCCTAACCTGAAGAACACGTGTCCAGGTCTCTTGTCTTGAGGAATACATCTACTTTGTAATGTGCAATGTTGCTGCTTTGGTTTGTGCATTTGCCTGGCTTTCTCCACTGCATTAAATAATTGAGTTGGGTCCTGGTCCTGGATTCTTGATGGAATATGCATCATCCGCAAGCTGGTTTGGCCTTTTCACACAACTTTACAGAGAGTGTAAGCATTTACTGGAATGACCCCCTTGCAGGGCATCTCCTAGAGCATATATATAGATTCTTTCTTCACAAGGAAGAAAGAATGTGTTAGCATTTTTTAAGAGCTGTCTCTCTACGTTTTATTATATAAATCAGTTTCCTTGCTGGAGTCAAAGGTTACGACTCCTGCTGCATGACAATACTTTTCAGCCTAGTATTAAAAGCTGGCCTCATTTTACTTTGTAATATAAAGCTTCACTTTGGCATTAATATCATTCAAAAGGCAGCTGCCCACATAATAAGTTCCCTTTAAACAAAATGGAAAAACACATTTATCTCGCATACTTCTCAATTATAGAGGCTATGGTTTTGATTGCATTGAAATGAACCTCAGCCAATCAGCTCCTCTTCCTGACAGATGCCAGATCCAAGTGCCTGACAGGATATTGAATAGCCAATGAGTTTATTTCTATATAACATATCTGTAGAATCTTTTATGGTGTGGGGGAGGGAAGGATGACTTCTTAAAGTCTTTTCTAAGCCAATGTTAAAGAGACCTTGTCAATACCAAGAAATGCTGCTCTAAGAATAAAGAATGTTCAGTTTTCCTTGTTATTTCAACATGACAAATAGCAGAGGCAAAACTGAATTTATGTCTCTCTGTGGCACTTGCCTGTGTAGATTGTGTACCTATGATGGCACTAGAAGTGGCAGCTTTCTGTTTCCTGCTTTGCTTCTTGTGAATTGGTGGAGTTTTAAATCCAGATCACTTGTGTAGTTTAAGTCCAACCAGGACAGGAAATTTTCTACAAGGCTTGACATAACTTTAGATGTGTAAAAATAGTTTATGTTGCACAAGTAATGTTAGAACATAGTTTGTTTTACAGAATTATGGACGGCTTGATTTGGGCGGCTGCGTTCATATTTTTCATTTCTTTTTTTCTCCATAATTGTTAGGGACAACATCTTTTAAAAAAATGGTTATGAACAAACATAACATGGTACTCAAATCATCAAAGACCTCCTGTTACAATCTAGGGTTTGTATTTGAGGTTTGATTGTAGATATGGATGTGAAATAGGCCCCAGTAAATATTGCTCAGTAGAGGAATCAACAAAAGCCATAGTCAGTTCTGTCTGTCAGTATGATTAGTAAGAAAACTGGTGAGATACTTTCTCTGGTTAATGCCCTCTTGGTCAGAGGACACTGCCAGCACAAAGGCAGGAGAATAGATACTGGTGAGAAGCAGCAGCAAGAGAAATCCTTTATTCTTGGTGCAGTCTTTTAATACAGAAGCTAAGCATCCCACACACTTTTCCAACTTACTACATAGGCCAAGGGCAATGGTGGTCTTGTTTCTACCTTCTGACCAGTTGACATGAGAGGGATCTGACACTGCATCCAGTCCTATGTAGTACAAAAGAATCCAGTTGAACGAATGCGTTTGCTAGGCAGAACACTGCTTCGTGAGCTACATCTTTGTCTGTGGCTTTTATTATTTTGAGTTCTTTCTCCAATCTTTTCAGTTTACTCTTTTTCATTCTCTGCTTATCCTTCTGGATATCCCTTGGAAAAACATTTCTAACCAGTATTTCTTCCAGTTGCAAGCCTACATAGTGCCCACATCTGTCTCATAAATGTCACATGTAGCTTTGCTTATTAACTATGGAGGGATGACTTTAGATTTTAATGGGACTCAGCCATCAGCTGGACTGATATAAGGGTTTTGCCTTGGTGCTTTAGACTAAAGCTGTGAATCTGGTGCATCTCATGACAGAATTTTGGAGCTGTTTGTTTGCCAAGATAGTGATGTACAATGGATGCTAACCATGTTTTGGAGAGAGGCCCATCTCTGAATTTCTTCCTTTTGGACATAAGCCTCCATCTACATCAGCATGTACACGTGTGAAAATACACATAGATACATGCTCCTAAACATAACTGTATCTGCCCACTTAATCAGAATCACTATCAATGAAACGTGTGTGTGTGTGTGTGTGTCTGTGTGCGCGCGTGAGAGAGAGAGAGATGTTGCAGGTATAAGAGACAGCCTCATCTAATTGATTCTGGCCCTGCAGGAAGGGGTCTTCACTTAAGAGGAGAAGCACCTGCTCTGTACTGACTTCTAGCAAGTTGCTGGAGTGGATCCATCTGAGGAATAGGCACCAGCTTCTCCTGATGCATGGCACTGAAACACTAGCATATTAAGCAATAAAACTAGATTGGAAACTGTCATAATCCTGGCTGAATTGTAGCTGATTGGAATTCCAAACAGGGAAATGCTGATTGGCTGAAACCCAACCAAATCTGAGTAAAACCATGCAGTTCTAATAGAACAATAAGACAGAACTCTTGAGAGAAATTGTTTGTATATTTCTTTGTAACGGTTCTGTTCATACCTTTGGTTTGTGTTCGCTATGCAGCTGTCCGATCTATGATGTTTAAGCCAACCCAACTTTACTTATTTTGCTCACCATAAAGTACTACCAGGACACACATGCCTGATAAGAAATTCACATTTAATGACAGAGTAAGCACCTTTTCAACCTTATACAGGGAATGTATTAATCGTAACAAAGTTAAAAACAAGCTCAACCTGACAGTTGCAGATTTGTACTGAAGTGACGGTGGCCAACTTTTACAAAATTTCAAGGATTCAGTCAGTGTTCAGTTATCCAAAAAAAAAAATAAGTCCAGAACAAATATATGTCTTATCTTTAAAATACCTTTAAAATTAAAGCTCCTCATTATGATAGTGTAGGAATTAAAAATTCATTAACATGGCAAGTATTCTGCTTATTATTCTCAGTTAAAATGTACCAACAACTTGGTTCATACCAAATTTCTGCTTGTGCATGTGTGATTGAACTGCTCTCCTGCCATTCTATATGCACTTCCCTATTGAGTTTGGGTAGCAATGGCTGTAGTTAATATCACTATTAATAATAGTAGAATAAACAAAAGATAAAGATGTATCAGTTTCAGTATATATATATTGGTTTTTCGAGACAGGGTTTCTCTGTGTAGCCCTGGCTGTCCTGGAACTCACTCTGTAGACCAGGCTGGCCTCGAACTCAGAAATCCACCTGCCTCTGCCTCCCGAGTGCTGGGATTAAAGGCGTGCGCCACCACTGCCCAGCTCATTATATATTTTTAAAATATGATCATATATGTAAGAGACTTATTTTTAATTTTGACATTTTATATATTCATCTATTTATTTATTTATTTACTTATTATTTGTGTCTTAATATATTTACTTTGAGTGGTATGTTAAACTTAGAGGATAGCCTGGAAAAACTGATTCTCTTATACAATGTGGTTCTAGCAATGGAATTCTGAATGCAGTGGCTTTGTGGCAAGTGTCCTTAAAGAGCCAATCACAGAATCCTACCTTACATTATCAATGATGTTCTCTTTGTATTTGTTTGCTGCCCTCAGAGTTCTCAAGATATTTTGCATTGACAGCTGTGAACCCATTTATATGTTCTTGTGATTGTGTAATTGCCAAGTATGTTTTTGCCAAAATATGCTTTGCTAAAACAAATATTAAAAAACAGACAAACCAGTCAAAATCAATGAGTCCAATCCAAAGTTACAAAATTACTGACAATTACTTTTTTTGGTTCCATTATTTATCATAGGAATTAATATAAGAAGGAGAAGAAAATTATTATATTAATTTCTGTGTAGAGTTAAATTTGAAAAACTGTAACAAAAAAATGTGAAGCCATCCCTTGCTCCTCTAATTTAGTACCACCTATCAAGATAATCACTTTTAATCATTTTTATAAACCATCCAGAATTTTTCCTAAAATATATAGAGAGAATAAAAAGATAGTGTGTTCAGATTATTTGTCTAATATGAATAAAATTCATTTGTGGACATTTAAGAATAATATGTTTTTGCATTAATCATATTTGTTGATCTTTCAATGTTAGTCCTATGGATATTCTACATTTTTAAGTACCCTGTAGCTTTTCAGAGGATGCAGTGAGTTTTAACTTATCTAACTACTCCCATGTTGATGGAAATCAAAGTATTGTCAACATTCACTACTGTATAATTATAACAAAAATATCTCCAAGTGTAAGCATTTACCCCTTAAGGAGGCCTACTAGTGAATGTCTATGTGCCTAGAAATGCATGCTCTACATTTAGAAATGTGGACTTCAAATGGGGGTGAAAGTACATATCTATTATTATTTATCCTTCAGATTTGATTGAGATTTTGGACCGTTTCTCCACACTCTCTATACTAGGACTCCTTCTTTCTATCACCAAGTCATTACTTTTTTTATTTCTCCTGTGTCCACTTACTCTGCAAAGAAATTGTATTTAGTCATCTTTTGTCCTGGCTCGTCTGTTCTGCTCCATGTTGTGTTGTGCCTTTGATAATCATATCAGGGCCCATTGCTTCCTAATTTCTCTTAAATTAGTGAAACAAACGCAAACAGACAGAAAACAAAACCAAAAAAAAAAAAAAAAACCCTAAAAATCCTGACAATTTGAACAAATGGACTATAATTTCACTTATACCAATGATGAGTATGTGTGCTTGGTTTCCTTGAAAGCATAGAGACGTTAAGCATCAAATTATGAAGGTTAAACATATTCTTTTTGATATGCTTATGCCTTTAATGAAGTTTTATTTAAAGCATAACAAACAAACAGGAAAGCAGCCCTTACAGATGTAAGAGAAGCCTTCCACTAAATAGATAAGAAGCAGAGATGGTCTGGGATCGCCTGAAATGTTACCAAACTCAACCTTGGATAGTGTTAAGAAACATACAGGTGGTACAAACCATCTTCTCTCTGTAGTTCCAGAATCAAGAAGCACAGTGCTAGTGAGCTGAGCAGAAGGGATTGATTTCACAGGCATGTAGGGCCCAGGAAGGAGACGCATCAAACAAATCCAGACTGTTTAAGCCACTTCTTTCATAGAGGTTAAAGCAGAAGAGACTTACTTACACTGGTTGAATCTAGCATTGGTTTTTCTCTCCCAGACATCTGATGTCCCAGAAGGTAAGATAAACAGCCCAGTCTTGATGGGAGACAGTGACTCCATAACAGTTTGATCTGTTGGTGCTAATGCAGGAGCTCTGTCAAAACCATGAGGTTTAGGTACATTTCATCGAACACTAATTTTTATGATTTTTTGTTTTTTGGATTTTTTGTTTTTCTTTGAGAGCGTTCTTTTTTTTTTTTTTTTTAAAAAAAAAATTAATAGCACATAATGAAATAAGCTTCCAGGACTTTCTAAAGCATGCTTGGTGATGTGTTGAGGTTTTATTTCTGATTGGGAATAAAGATGCTGACATCCAATAGTTAGGCAGAAGAAACATAGATAGGGTTTAGGGTTCCCGGGCTTGGGGTCAGAGGAGAACCGTGAGGGAAAGAAGAAGGTGAAGAGGAAGGAGAAGCTGCCATGAGTTAGGTGAGCCATAAAACACATGGCACTGAGGGCTGGCCAATTAGAGTTAAGAGCAGCCCAGATGAAACACAGTAAGTACTAATTTAGGGTGAATGATAGGAATGAAGATTCTAATAGCATAGAGAGTAGATATCTGCCCAGCTCTAGTGCTAGTTTAAGCTTATTGTAAATATAAAGGTGGTGTGTGTCTTTTATCTGGGAAGTGAATGATTAAGGAGGGGTTAAGATTAAAAATGTCTACAACAGTGAAGTTAGGAGTTCTGCTGACCGTAATTAATGTTGTGATATATAGATTATGTCCTATTTCTTGTTTGAGCTCTGCCCTGAGAGACTTCCTTCAATTCACCCATCTACCCTTCCTGTCATCTTTTCTCCTGTGCTGTTGAGTCTTTAAATGGCATGGCCACCCAGGCTGTGACAGTGCCCTTCTTTATATTTAAACAGGGAATGGGCATTTAAAGCAGGTGTCAAACTGTCCTCACATTCCTAACTGACCTCAACCCACACAGATATCAATGCTATGCTTCAGAACAGAAGCTTTGGAAACTTAATCCTGAGATGCTAATATTCTTTCAACAGTTCACATTTCATACAAGGACTCCCTAACCAGAATTTTGTGAGTAGAACAATTAATAAACTCAAAGATGTTTCAAATAAAAGTAATTCAGGGATTTCAGCACATCTCTCAATTGAAATAAAATTATAGCCTAGAACTTAGCAAGGAGAAACAAATGGAATTTGAGGTTGATTCCTGAATCAAGATTCACGTCATATTGTCAACCTGCAGCAAAATTTAAATTTGTGGGTTAAAATACAAAACAAAACCAAAACAAAAACTAGTAACTATGGGCTAAAGCTGCTGATGAGATAGAATATAATTTTAATCTCATCTTTTTATTGTCAACAGAATGCTTTTTCCATTGGCACCAATTAAAGTGAAAAAAATTCTCCAGGCAGTGCTCAGTGGGGCTAGAGGAACAGGGTTAAGTAAACTGTCAACCTGTATAGTTAGACCACATTTGGTAAAATTAAATGAGTGAAAAGCTGTCATACCTTACACCATGCAGAAATTTTGCAGATTCCAAATGCTTAGGTAGTCACTTGTGAGATGAAAAAAAAAAAAACAAAAAACAAAAAAAAACCCACGTATTTTTGCCAACTTCATGCATATTAAACAGATACAAGCCATGTGTAGCTTAAGGAAGAAAAAAATTGGAGTATAAAAGTTACATTTTTTAAGGCTTCTCCTGTATGTCTGCTATTCCTTTTAATCTCTGGCATTTATTGTTGGCATCATTCACTGGTCTTTTAAAAAATCAAATGCTATTCTCTAGATGAGAATGAATCACTATCTTATTTCCATGTTTATCCAGGATAGCTCAAAAGTTCATGTTGTTTTCTTATTGGCAGGAGCTTCAAAGGACATTGTCTCTTGGGAAGGCCACTGTGTTATAATTTGTCAATTATTTTAGTTAGTTTAGCAGTCAAAGAAGTTAATTGGCTGTTCAGTCCATTCAGAAAAAAAAATCTTATATATTTTATGACAATTTGATTTTATGATTTTATTTAAAGAAGAAGAAGAAAACGATGCTTCTTTTGCATTAGAGTAAAGATGACTATTCATGTCAAATGAAATCTTCCTCAATTCTGGATTTGAGTCAGTTCTATGGATTCAAATCTCTAGTCTAATTTAAAAATTATTTTTTAAGTTTGACCTGAAGACCAATTTGCCTCTAATTGTTTCAAGGATTATCCATATGTGAGAACTTGAGAATCTTAAACCAAACTGGAGCAGATTTTAGGAAATACAGTGAGGGCAAATTTAAAATTCATATATTCGCATTCAACTATTTGCATATTCAACAGACATTTACTGAGCACCTACTTTGTGCTTACCCTCGCATATAAAGATCAGAGCACATAGAACCCTGGCACAAGCCTTGATCTTCCTATATAAGAGTTTTCAGGCAAGGCAAAAATCAATACTGAAGAAGGCTGTTTTTCATATGCTAGCCAATAGATGCATATGAGGCTGTCTTACAGATTCTGAAAATTTAATTACAAGAATAATTGCTTAGTTCCATCCATGTTTGCCTTAAAACATAGAGATAACACTGTTGTACCCAGATAGCATTCTGTCAATCACAGATAGAGACAGAACCTCAGGGTCTGTCATATGGATATGTTGTGAACCAGTAATGACAAGCTTGTGATGGACACTGGTAGTGGAAATTGTGCTGACTAGAGTCTCAGCTTGACTAAGAAAGCTTTGACCACAAGGTAATTGGGTAAAGGAAATAATTAGAAAAATAAGGATGGAAGAAAAATCTCAATGTGTTGTTCATTTTCAAAAGCAAGAAAAAAAAAAAAAAAAACCAGGCAGGGAATACTGTGGATTGGGTAGATCTGGGAAGAGCTGGGGATGAAAAACCACAGTCAGAATATATTATATGAAAAATTAAGATAAAAAATCAGGAAGGAATCATAAAGTGTTAAAGTTAAATTGACAGCTCAGTGACCAGCAAATGAAATAAGAATAAATAATTCTTTGAGTTATGCAAAAAGTAACATTAGCATGTTGACACAGTCTTGGGAAGATAAATAAATAGATAAAGTCCTAAATCTCAAAAAAAAAAAAAAAAAGAAAGAAAGAAAGAAAGAAAAAGGTTCAAAGAAAAGTAATCTCTCTCCAGAAAATGAATATTTAGAAGACTATGGGTGGGAAATTTGTAATGAGTGATTTTATGATGTGCCAAATAGTCTGAGATGACAAACTGAAAAATCAAATCCCACTGTGCTCTACCATGCACTTTCTGTTTAAGCAGTTTATTGCATTCAAGAAACCCACTCCACCCATTCACTATATCATGTTCATCCCAAGTGGAGTGGGGGAGGGAGAAGCAGAGTTTGTGAAAAGGTTGAAGAGAAACTGTTTAATTCTCACTGTAGTTGGCTTTCCCAGGAACGATTATGCAGTCCTTATGAATGTGACATTGAAAATCTGTACTTTTTATAGTACGCAGTGGGAAAAAATGTAAGCTGTAAAATGTTGCTTTAAAAACGTGTTTAAAAACAGTGTTCTGACACTTTATTGCACAATGAGCTCTTACATTAAGCATTTATGGCAGCAACAAATTCACAGCATGGTTCTGATGCAGTGATAAAAAGCACCAAAATGGGTCCAACTGACATTTTACAGCCAGAACAAAGGGCTGAAAGTTTAAAGCTTGTCTGTAGCTACTCCATATTAGGTATTACCTATGTTATTCATAACAAGATTACGTATTACCCACCCCAAAGTATTCCTAACAGTAAATTTCTAGTGAATTCGGCATTTCAACCACTTTCAAAGTTAAAGATGTTCCAATCATAGTGGCAAACAGACTTAAAGTAATCAGTAAGGACGTTACCATTTACTTGTGACCAGAGAGTGCATGCAGAGTTCATCCAAAATTCACTTTTGCCTGAGGAATTGGCCCTATTCTTATTTTTACCATTTCCTGTAGGTCTAGGTAATTCCTAGACTTTCTGTATCCATCAATGGGAATGAGTCAGGAATCTCTCAGCTGTTTTGTTTAGTTCCTCACTGGATTTTGGCAAATTATTGAGTCTGTGTATAATCCTTACAATATAGTGGCATATCCACAAAGCATTCCGTTAGCTCTAGCACTTCCTATGCTCAACCCCCACTCCAAAACACTGACCTCTATGACTACGACGGCATGTCACCATATCAGTGAGTTGGCTGAGTTGCATCTCTCCTAGAGCTTATTCAAAATACGTGAGGGTCTCTGAAACCTTGGTCTAAAATCTTAAGAGGCTGGGTGTTTTAAAAACAGGCGTTCTGTTTAATTCTGGCAGCCCACACACTGTTGCACAGTGTTTCCAAGGAAGGTCTAAGACTTAAAAATGTGTTCACTAAATAGGTGTAGAGTTAGATAGATTTTTGAGGAAGGGTGGGAAAATGTAAGGCTTTGGTTGGTTTATGACTTGATTTATGGAAAATAACTAGAATAATTTTCTTAAGCCAAGTTTTTAGTGAAACTCCAACTGCCAAAAGGCTCATGACTTGGACATAGTGCAGTCCAGTGTCTCTGAATTGCAAGTGAAGCCAGCACGAGTTCTTCCCCAAAGGCTCTTCCATTTGCCTGAAATTTGTGTTCATAATATTTTATGTTAGACAGTGATTTTGGGATTGAGTTACATAAAGCTAATTTCTAGCCAATATACTCTCTAAATTCTGGAAGATTCAACTGTGTACTATTCATGGTCAAAGTATTAAAAATATATTTTTTACTGGAAATCATATTTAGACTTCTGTATTTGCTAAACAAGCATTCTAGCAAGAAGGCACACTTATACACAGATATTATCAATCATCTGTCTGTCTGTCTATCTATCTATCTATCTATCTATCCTCTATCCACACATCATTACATATTTCTCTAATAAAATAGTGTTTGACTTAATTTATTTCTATTTTATTTGATTGCTGAAGTGTTTATCTGAGATGAAAACATACACCTTAATTCCCTTGGAAAAATATCTTAAATTGAATCTACAATGTTAATGCAATTAATATCCTCTCTAAGTTCTTTTATTTTTCTCTGAGCTACATTAAATCCCTTTAATCATATAGTTTAATCTCGTGCTTCCAGCCTTAAAAATAGCAAGAGCATCTCACCCTTCATCAGAAAAGTTCTTCCAATAGGGAGCAGGTAATTCAGAGACTCATGACTGGTCAAAGTGCAGACAATAATTGCTGATGCAGTGCATAACCTTAAATGAATATCTATATTACACTCAATCTCCCAAGGTACAGGACCATTGTGAAACAGGTTACAGAAAGTCTTTAAGTATCAGAGACTGGAGATGGCCACTGTCGCGATGTTTTATGGACCTTGAATGGCTGCTCCAGTTAGAAACTCACAACGGCCACAATTATCAAAATAATATCTGAGTAAAATCTGTTAGGCAATATTCTAGCACAGACTGAAGGATATGCAGTTCCACTCCTAGCTAAAACTTACTGATAGTTGTTGGTTACTGGAGGTGGGGGAGTAGGCAGTTCATACTTTAGTGGATGGCCCCACATACATGCACATGTAGACACTAATGGCCTTCAGTGGGTCAAGAAAGAACAGGGGTATGGGGTTAGAAGGAGAGCCATCCTGGAGGAATTCAGAGTAGCAGGAGGATGGGTATGTTCAACTTGTACTGAGTACTTCTATGAAATTCTAAAAAAAAGGTTTACTTAAAATAATTCAAAAGTGAAGAAGAACATAAAATAGCATGGGTATGTATGTAAAGTTGACCAATTGAAGCATATGATACCATCTTAATGATCTCACATTATGTCCTATTCTATATTACTGTTTATTTCATAATCTCTCAAAGGCAAGGCAAGTGGCTCATTCTCATGTGCAAACAATGAACACATTGTATTAAAACATAAGAATCTTTCAGGAGTCATTTATAAGATAGCACAATGGGACAAATACAGTCATGATAAATAAAAAGAAAGAGCACATTCTGCTGTTTTATTACTATTGTCAGTTCCCCTAATAATAAATTATAGTGTCTCTATTATTAGATTTAAGTCCTGTGAGAATAACTTCCACATTGTAATTGTCCACCCTGCCCTATACCACACCCCATTTTACTCTTCAGGTTTTGTTTGTTTTGCTTTTTAAATTTTTATATTTATTCACTTTACATCCCAATGTCAACCCCGCCACCTTCTTTTCCCAGTGACCCCTCACTCAGCTCCTACCCCCACTTCTCCCTCCTCTTCTCCTATGAGAGTGGGGAGCTCTCCTCTGGGTATAACCCCTATTTCCCATCCCCCACTATTCCCCAAATACTCCCCAAACCTGAAACATCAAATCACTACAGGACTAAGTTCACCCTCTCCCACTGTGGCCAGATAAGACAGCCCATTAGGAGAACAGGTTCCACAGGCTGGCAGATAACAGATTCATGAGCAGTCCCTGCTCCAGTTGTTGGGAGACCTGAACAAAGACCAAACTGCACATCTGCTACATATGTTCAGGGGGTCTAGTTCTAGCCTGTGCTGGCCCTTTGGCTGGTTGTTCAGTCTCTAGGATTAGTTAACCCTGTTGATCTTCCTCTGGAAACCCTGTCTTCTTTGGATCCCGCAATCTTTCCCCCAACTCTTCCATAAGACTCCCTTAGCTCCATATAAGGTTTAGCTATGGGTCTCTGCATCTCTTTTCATTGGTTTCTGGGTGGAGCCTTTTAGAGGATAGTTATGCTAGGCTTCTGTCTGCAAGCATAACAGAGTATCTTTAATAGTTTCAGGGACTGGTTCTTGACCACGGGATGGGTCTCTGCTCTATCTTTGTCCCTGCCTATCTTGTAGTCAGAACATATTTTGGGTCGAATGTTTTGTGGCTGTCCTTATCCCTCCACTGGACTGCAACCTGGCTATAGAAAGTGGCCACTTGAGGTTCCATATACCCCAGTGCTAGGAATCTCACCTAGAGTCACCACGTAGACATGATGGGTCCTCTCTAAATCCCAGGTCTTGGCACGGTCTAGAGACTGCCTCCACCACCATGCCAATTTCAGATCTCTTTTCCCTGTTCTCCCTACCCCTGTGCTCCCTTGTCTCCCTCCCTAATCCCTCTATCACCCAGTTCCCTTTTGACATCCACATCTGATATCTATTTTATTTCTCCTTCTGAGAAAGATTCTACCATCTTCCCTTGGACCCTCTTTGTTATTTGGCTTCTTTGGTTTGTTGATTGTAGCTTGGTTTTCCTCTACTTTAAGGCTAATATTCACTTAGAAGTGAATACATTCCATACATAGTTTTATGGGATCTAGGTCATCTCACTCAGAATGATATTTTCTAGTTCCATCCATTTGCCTGCAAAATTCATGTCTTTGTTCTTAATAGCTGAATAGTATTCCGTGTAAATGAACCACATTTTTTATTTTTTTATCCATTCTTCAGTTGAGGGACATCTAGGTTGTTTTCAGTTTCTAACTATTACGAACAAAGCTGCTATGAACATAGTTGAGCAAGTGCCCTTGTGAGATGGTAGAGCATCTTTTAGGTGTATGCCCAGGTGTGGTATAGCTGGGTCTTGAGGTAGAACTATTTGCAGTTTTCTGAGAAATTGCCAAATTGATTTCCAGAGTGGTTTTATAAGTTTGCACTCCCACTAGCAATGGAGGAGTATTCTCTGTGCTCCAGATTCTTGCCAGCATATGCTGACCATTGAGTTTTTGATCTTAGCCATTCTGATGGGTGTAAGGTGGAATCTTGGAGAAGTTTTGATTTGTATTTCCCTAATGACTAAGGACACTGAACATTTCTTTAAGTGCTTCTCAGCCATTAGAGATTCCTCTTGAGAATTCTCTGTATAACTTTGTACCCCATTTTTTAAAGTTAGATTATTTGGGTTGTGGGTGCCTAACTTCTTGTGTTCTTTTTATATATTCACAAAGCCCTCTGTAGGATTTGTGAAGATTTTTTCCCAATTGTCAGGTTGTCATTTTTGTCCTATTGAAGGTGACATTTGACTTACAGAAGCTTTTCCATTTCATGAGGTCCCATTTATTAATTGTTCATCTTATTGCCTGAGCTTTTGGTGTTCTGTTCAGGAGATTGTTTCCTGTACCAGTGAGTTCAAGGTTATTCCCACCTTTCTGTTCTATTATATCTAGTGTATCTGGTTTCACATTGAGGTCTCTGATCCACTTAGTCTTGAGTTTTGTGCGAGGTGATAAATATGGATATGTTCTACTAGCAAACATCCAGTTAGACCAACATAATTAATTGAAGATGCTCACCCTTTTTTATTACATGCTTTTGGCTTCTTTGTCAAAATTCAAGTGTCCATAAGTACGTGGGTTTATTTCTGGATCTTTGATTCGATTCAATCGGCCAACCTGTCTGTTATAACAAAACCATGAAGATTTTACTATTATTGGTCTGTAGTACAGCTTGAAGTCAGGGATAGTGATACATCCAGAAGTTCTTTTTTTATTAAGGGATGTCTTAGCTATCCAGAGTTTTTTTTTGTTTTTCCATATTAAGTTGAGAATTGTTCTTTCAAAATCTGTAAAGATTTGTGTTGGAATTTTATGGGAATTGCAATGAACCTGTAGATTGCTTTTGGTCAGATGGCCATTTTCACTATGTTATTCTTGCCGATCCATGAACATGGGAGACTTTTTTTCTTCCCCAGATGTTTCTAAACCCTTAAGCATATGGCACTTACTATTATCCATGAGAATCCATGAGAATAAGCCACTTGCTATGCACAATTACTGGAACAACAACTTATAGTCCAAATATGACAGGAATTTCTTTCCTCCTCCATTCCCAAGACCATTTAAAACATCATTTTCAATGTTTTTTTGTCACTTCTATTAATTGTTTGTTTGTTTTTTTTTTAAAGACAGGCCACAGCTTTTAGAAGCAAATTGATGGTGCAATCAATTAATTTTTACCTCAAAGTGCTTAGAGAGAAGTCACAATAGCATACAAGAAGTGACTCTAGCTTTTTGGCTCTGGATTTCAAATGAAATCAAGTCAAATTGGAAGAGAGAGGTAGGGACTTAGGAAAGGGATTTTACACTTAAATTAGCCAATTATTAATTTGTTAGCCTCTATAAATAAGAATGGATCTTCTAGAAGTCCTGAAGTGTCTGTAGAATTTGTTTTTTAAAAAATCTCAAATTATAATTTTAAAATGTTTTGAATACATATTCAATAAATTCAATATGTGTTTCAGTTCAATAATGCTTTGAGAAATAAGTTTCCATAATTATAAGGACAGAGTATCAGTTATTTGGTCAATTAATTCAAGCTTGAAATAACTGCAAATTTATTTTAAAATGGTACAAATAAAATGATATTGATGCCAAGGCAAAGTTTTCTAAGAATAGCCACTTTAAGAAGTTAATAAAACAACATAAAAATAAATATTAATTTTTTATAATGAAAATGATAAAATATTGAAAACTTTTAAATATTGATAGTTAAATTCCATAGTTTAGTCATAGTAATCATTTAAAAATCTCTAGTTTGTGCTGATCAAATGCCTCAGAGAGGAAGACACTTGTTGCCAAGCTTGATAATATGAGTTGGATCTCTCACAAGGTTTTCTATTGACCTCCACATACATACTGTGGGTTACATGGCGTTCATGCCATCCCGCAAAATAAGCAAATAACTGTAACCTAAAAGTGTTTTAAAAAATCAAAATTGTGTGTTGAAGTAATTAATCAAAAATGAAAATAAAATTGATGTGCAATCAAATACATGAAAATGAGAAATTATAATTTGAATGGAGGTATGTCCTCTGCTTGCCTTTAAGAGAATTCCTGAAAATTATATAAGAGGTTGATTTCTTATATTAGCATAATCCCTAGAGCTTTTAGATTAAGGTCTATAGAAACATTATCTAGAGGACAGTAGATAACCCCAAAGCATGTGAAATTATATGCAAAATGTAGTGTCTGTTTGAAGTGATGAAATATACGGATATACTTTCAAGTGATGTGAAGAAGCCAAAGCTTTCAGGTTGGTTGTAAAGGAATCCATGCCCCACCCTACAAGTTTACAATCAGTAATCTAGAGGTCAAAGGGTACAAGGCACTATAACCATGATTTATCAAGTCCAGCTTTATCGAAGTTATCCTAGCTCTGAGCCCAGGACACATGTTTGCATGTCGCTATGACTTAGAGAACTACTGCTAGGAAGGAATATTATTATTGAATGAAACAAATTCTCTCATTATATATGCGTTTGAGAATTGTAGAAAAGACATGATGATGTTGCAGATCTTTGAGAGAAGACAGGCTTATTCCACAGAGGATGAGTGTGGGACACTTTGATATTTATCATACCACATTATCAGTTTTACCATTTATCCATTGGTGAGTGAAGGATATGTATCAAACAAGTGATGGACACTAAACAAGTCCAATTATGGAAACCACAATTGTCCTCTGAACAGTAACAGCTGCAGGTATTTCTTTGGACCCAACATATAAATGCTAATAAATCTGAGCCCAGAAAATTTTCATTATGAAATCCTAATTGACTTACTCTCTCTCAATGCTTATTAATAAGACACAAAAGAAAGACCTACCGCTACAAAACACATATCCATAACACATGAAAACATAAACTAGCTAATAAATTACACCTTTATAATCATCTATTCTATTTAATTTTCTTAATGTTTATTTAATTTATTGATTGTTTGTCATGGGAGGTACATGCATATGTCATGTCACAGTTGTGGAAATCAAAATAAACTTCTAGGAGTCTCTTCTCTTCTTCTGCCACATGGGTTCCAGTTGTCAAACTCAGGTTTGCGGCCAGCATCTTTATCCACTGAGCCACTACACCAGCCCTATAACCATCTCTTCTTGAGGAAAAGTTTGTTTTAATTCACTTATAATATTCTATCATCTGAATGTTGGTTACACTAAATTTTAACAAAGAGGTAGTAAGGTCTGAGTCTTACAGACAGCTAGTAGCCAATTGGAAGTAATGTTTTTTTTTCTCTTTTGGCATCACATATACAGCATTTGTAATCCTCAGTGTTTTTTGGGATACTATTTACCAATTCCATTCTGTAAATATGCAACTTATTTCTTTTATTTTGATTACATTGTATTTACTTATTTCCAGTTTTGTATTATCAGTATTTGTTTAAGATAAAGCAACATATGTCTTATTATGATACAAAGGTTTTGTCTGCATATTCCTCAGCCAAACTGACTGAGTTTTACTTTTGTTCCAGACACCCAGAGTGCTCTTGTGAGGAAGCTCCCTATCTCTCCTGGAGTTCCATTTTGTTTGTTTGTTTTTTAATCAGTAGAAAAGACTATGA
Source organism: Rhynchomys soricoides (assembly GCA_019843965.1). Classification (NCBI taxonomy): domain Eukaryota; kingdom Metazoa; phylum Chordata; class Mammalia; order Rodentia; family Muridae; genus Rhynchomys; species Rhynchomys soricoides. Next base: position 7,979,507 of record JADRCH010000008.1, read on the forward strand.
AAACACTTGGGCCCAGGCATACTTGTAAGTGAAATACTGAGTGTAAAAACTCAGACGAGTGAATAAATTGCACATACTCACCTATAAATGTACCAGGTAATTTTATTACTATGATTATTATCATTATCATTAATGTGCTAATAAGTCATCTACACTTAGTGGCAAATCAAATTGTATTTTTAGAAAGTTGGGTCACACTTCCCCTATCTACATAAATTTCTGAAACAATGAAATCTTTTAACTCAATGATTCTTTTGGGCTTTACTCTTGCTGTCATTTAATGTTGTATGTATTGCTGAATATTTAAAGAACTTAATCACCTAAATACTCAAGCTGCTGAACTCATTACTAAAACGTACTAAAGCCCATACCTGCAGCCTAATTGAAGAGATGTGACTCTAGGAGACTTATGTTACCTAGCATGATACTGTCAAAATTATTGATCTTTTCCTATGCTACACAAATAAATCTAATCAACCTATCAATCATCAGTCACTGATTAGTCTATAGCCTTTTCTTTAACCTTTCTTCTTGTGAATTATATATATGTGTGTGTGTGTGTGTGTGTGTGTGTATGTGTGTGTGTGTGTTTACATGTGTATATAGTCAGTTAGTTGCTAAGTGATCTTATCTAGTCTAGACTATCAAGGAAGTCCCTCTCGTTTTATCGCCAATCATCAAACAAGCATTAGCATGAATGAATGATATCAATAAGAAAAGTAAGAAGTAAAATATTTTGTTTTAGAAATTATTTATCCTCCTAATATGAACCTCATGCCATCCCCTTGAGATGCTACACACAGAGAAAACATGCACCTCTCCACCCCCCTCCTCTTCCTCCTCCTCCCTCCCTTCATCATTTCTTTCTACTGCTGCAGGCTAGACATGGAAAGAGATAAAGCTGAGGTATCATGCAGCTGAATGTAAGGGAACTGACATAATTTTTTAATCTTTAAAAAAAAAAAAAAAACCTTCTGAATTTCCTTTGGGTCAAACCCCAATTTTATACAATGCATCTTAAGTTTCGTCACTTTTTAAACTATCATGTACATTTTAATGCATAGCAAATACCTCATCTTTTTGTTTCTTGTTTCAGTTATGAGTAAGTTGTGTTTTAAAACATATTAAGCAGGATTTTATGTTATCTATTCACTTGGCATGAATTATCCTTTTGAAATCTGTTGGCCTTGGATAAGACCCGGTTTGCATTTCTGATACTGGTAAATTGTGTTTTCTTCCCCTTTTCTCTGTTATCAGTTTTATTAGACATTGATTTTCTTGATGGTCTACATTTTTCATAAATTATCTTCTAAGAACTACTTTAGCTGTGTGACATAGTTGTATGCCTTAATTTTGATGTATTCTTAAGCTAAGTCAGCATAATTTTATTTAAACTATTCTTTGTGGGTTCTCCCTTCATCTATGGATTATTTCACGGGTTAAACGTTTTATTTTCAAATTATTCCTAAGTACTTTGAATAGCTTCTGCTGTAGATTTCTTGTTTAATGAGGTTACCAGCACCTCTTTCATTTCTACTTGTAGTAAGCAGTCATGTGACTAAATCTGTTCATGTTACACAAGCAAATGAGAAGGATATGTAGCCTATTGATAATTGTTGAAGCTTTGGTGACATGAAAGTGTCATCCACATCTTCTTTATTCTCACTGACATCCTTTCCCTCTGGTCTACCAGGTGTGAAGAAATGCTAAAATCCAATCATCCTGTCCAGTTCTCTTTCATGGATTTGCAAGTTGCTTTATTTTGATTGCACACATCTAGTTAAGAATCTTGTGAATCTTCCTTAGAATTGTCATGTTATCTTCATGATTTGACTCAAAGTTTGAAATGCTTATTGGTAATACTTTTTATCAAAACTATTAATGCAACCTCACCAGATTTTACACACACACACACACACACACACACACACACAATGTCCTAACTTTTTCCTTGTTTAAATTCCAAAATTTTTGTTTTTTTTTTTTTTTTTTTTAATTGAGTTTAGGGTGTCTATACATAAACCTTTCTGAATGTCCTAGAACTTATTGTGTAGACCATGCTGGCCTCGAACTCAAAGATATCCACCTACCTCTATCTTCCATATACTGGGATTAAAGCCATGCTCCATCATGTGTGGCTTTGTTTTTTGTTTTGTATTGGATTTTTTATTTCCTTGGGTGGAAAGTTGAAACAAATATTTTGGAAAGCTTTCTGAGTCAAGTCTGACAGCATGCTCTGATTGGAGCTTTAGCCTGTTTATATTAGTGTAATTCCTTGTTTGTGTGGATGTAAGCCATGTTGACACTTGATTTCTCTTTGTCCCAACTCTTTGATCTCTATGCTTCTATTTCTTTTTCTTGGTTTATTTTATTGAGTAAAATACATTCTTCCACCTACTTCTCTACATCACATTTTAAAATCATAGATCGCTGCACTATTTTATCATGTGAAAATCAGTAATCTGAATGGAAGTAATCTTGAATTATAGAGTCCTCGCCTAATGTGGTATCCTGTAGCCCAAGATGTCTCTAACTTGCTCTGCAGTCAAGGAGGACCTTGAATTCTTTTAAATTTATTTATTTATTCAGTTTATAACCCAATATTAGCTCTTTTTTCTACTCCTAGTCCTCCCTCATGAAAGTCGTCCCCATTCTATCATCCTTCTCTCTTTCCAGAGGGGAAAGCACCCCTCTGGGTTTTACTTTCCCACTAACATCCCCATTAACATCCCTCCACACCCCACACATCAAGTCGCTGTGAGACTAGGTGTATCCTTTCCCACGGAGGTCAGACAAGGCAGGTCATTTAGGGGTACGAGGTAGGCAGACGGCAACAGGCTCAGGAACAGCCCTTGCTCCAGTTGGGGGACCTGCAGGAAGAACAAGATGTTCATCTGCTATAAATGTAGAGGGGGCCTGGGTTCAGCCTGTGCTTCCTCTTTGGTTGGTGATTCAGTCTGTGGGATCGCCCTAGGGTCCAGGTTAGTTGACTCTATTGGCCTTCCTGTGGAGTCCCTGACCTCTTTAGGTCCCTCCCAATCCTTCTCCCAACTCTTCCATAAGACTCCTTGAGCTCCATTAATGTTTGGTTGTGAGTCTCTACACCCCTTTCTATTGGCTGCTGGATGGAGCCTTTCAGAGGACAGTCATGCTAGGTTCCTGTCTGCAACCACAACAGAGTACCATCAATAGTGTCAGGGATTAGTTCTTGCCCATACGATCAGTTTCAAACTGGGGCAGTCATTGGTTAGCTATTCTTTCAGTCTTTGCTCTATCTTTGTCCCTGCACATCCTATAGGCAGGACACATTATGGGGTGAAGGTCGTGTGGTGAGTTTCTGTCCTTATTACTCCAGTGGGAGTTCTGCCTGGCTATAGCCATTTCAGGATCTATAAACCACTACTGCTTGGATTCTCAGATAGAGTTTCCCCCATAAACCCTATGAGTTTCTCCTCATCTCAGGTCTCTGGCACTTCCTAAAGATTGCTCTCCCTACCACTGATATGCCATTTTTCTCCCCTGTTCTTCCTACATATGATCTCTACAGCCCTCCCCTCTCCATATGCTCTTCTAGTTACTTCCCTCTTTCCTTTGACTTCCAGTATCTATTTTGTTTTCCCTTCAGAAAACGTTTGACCACCCTCACTTCTTGTTATTTGGTTTCTTTGAGTCTGTTGATAATAGCATGGTTATCTTGTACATTATGGCCAATATCCACTTCTATGTGAGTACATACCATGTTCGTTCTTTTAAGTCTGGGTTATCTCACTCAGAATTCATTTGCCTATGGAATTCATAATATCCTTGCTTTTAACAACTGAGAAGTATTCCATCGTGTAGATACACCACATTTTCTATATTTATTGTTTAGTTGAGAGACATCTTGGTTGTTTCCAGTTTCTTGCTAGTATGAATGAGGCTGCTATGAACATGATTGAGCAAGTGTTCTTATGGGATGGCGAAGTATCTTTGGGGTATATGCCTTGGCCTTGAATTTTTATACTCCTGCTACTACCTCCTGAATGCTGGCGTTACAGACATCTAGCCCCACATATAGTAACTTGGATTGTAAATTTACACTAATAGGTATTTATACCTTCAAGTTTTGATAAATTTGGCTGCTTTTGTCCGTAACTCTTGGACCCCTAACTCTTTAAGTTACGCTGTTAGGAAGAAAACCAACTTTGCTTCTCTTAGAAAGAACATATCTTCTTTGAAAATCCATGTTTCGTTGTGCTTTCTGCTGTCTCATGGGCTCAAAAAGACAGCGATATAATAGATTTTTTGGTGCTGAGCAAGAACAGATTCTTCTTGTGAATTTTGATATCCTATGAAACTTCAACGTGAGAATTTTCATATGACGTTACTCTACTAATTGCTTGCTTTCTTCACATGCCTTATAAACTAGAATTAATCATGGCCAGAGTATGCTTTGTAATAAGAAGATTCATTAGCTTTTTCATATTCTAGGCAGTGTCTTAAATTTCATAAATTTATTACCTCCTGTGTTATAAACAGCAACACAATCACTAGATTCTGTACAAAATTTAGTCTTCCAGGGGGGAAAGTTAAGTTTCTAGAAGTTATCTAATATAAAAAGAACTAATGATTGAATAAGACCAAGACAAAAAACAATTTGGGAAAATGGGAAGAAATGAGCTGTGATGCACAAGAAAGAAAGTGAGGAAGAGAGTGGTGACAAATGGCTTGCAACTATATAAAAGATGTTGAACCATATTATTCACATTATTCTAGAATAATAGCAGATGAGACCTTGACTAATGATCAAAGTGAAGTGTTTTCATAGGCCATGATGAAGATATTCAGCCAACTGTAATTTTCAGGTTTATTAAAACACACTATGGAAATTAGTATTATAGCACCAGTCAGTTAAACTACTAGAAATATTTACATATTCTATTTGGTTTATGCTTCTCAGGGACTCTTGCATAGATACAACTGCAACTTGCATTTGAAGAGTTTTTCAGGACTAGCACTTATGTCTAGACATTTGAATCATGTGAATTGTTGTACATAGCTCAGGCTAACATAGTTAGAAGCTAAACTAAAAGTAAGATACCTCAGATCTCCTCTCATAAATAAGACCTGCTCCACATAAGATGCTCCATTCAAATCCACAAGAAGCCTCAGAGAAACAGAAGTGCAGGGAAAATACTGGATATTTGGAGATCATTAGATCACTAAGTACATGCTTATTTCAGGATACATTTCACTCTCTTGAAAGGTAGAGAGATGTGACTACCAAAAGAACATTTCTACTAAGAAGGAAGGTCCCAAAAATACTTGTGTAAAGTTCTGATTACAGGGAATGTTTCATTTGAAATAAGTGCTTGCTGTAGATGTGAATGTGGTCCCTCTGCCTCAAAACCAGATACTATATACAGAGATTTTTAAGAGCTATTAGTTGTGCCCTACTTGAAATATGGACCCAATTACAGTTGAAATTACTATAGAATAAATATTACTCATTTTAGGCATTTCCCAGCAGTCTCAATGTCTGTAGTTAATAGGTCATCTGATGAGAAACAAACACACAGTATCTATTTGCTCAAATTATACCAATTAAGAAGCCATTCAAATAGTACCTTATAACAATAGTGTGGGTTGCAGAGATGGCTCAGTGGGTAAAATGCTTGTCGTAAACACAGGAAGTCCAGAGTTTGGATCCTCAGATTCCATGGCAAAGCCAGAGGCAATAGAACGTTTCTGTAATCACAGAGTTTCTTAGAGATGGAATAAGAGTCCCAGAAGATTCTGAGGGTGCTAGTTAAGAATGAAGAAATTAACAAGGGATGGTATCTCAAACAAGATAGAAGTAAAAGGCCAACACCCAAGGTTGTCCTGTGACTCACATGTGCCTACACTAGCTTGCAATCATCCATAATAAATAGCATCACATACATACATATGTACATATCATAAAGACTCACAATTAAGGTTACAAACAAAAAAGAAATGTGTTTCAACTGATAAGACTATTAAGAGATTACAGAAACTTTCTTGAGGAAGTACTGGCAAGTTTTCTGTAGTAGGAATGACTACAGAAGTATTATGTAGTAATATATTTGGACACTTTCTTTTTCTTAAATACATTTTTAATGATAGAATTAGGTCCATAGTCAAAGCATATTAGTTCATATCCCAAAATTACTGTGAATTTCTTCTTAGAGATATAGCAAGAGGTAGAAATTTGTAACACCTAAAGAAAGCACATGAACTTGATATTGAATGTGTAGTTTATTCTTAGTGGAATGCATTTACTTAGGCTGTTGTCACATAGATCCAGGGTTTATGTCCTTAACTAGTGTCTCTAGTCAAGATTAACTCTAAAGCAGTGTTTTCTTTTGGAGGTTGCATTTGAAAAATGTACTGGATGATTGTACCAAGTCTAAAGCTCTATTTCAAAATTACTGCTGATGATCTAACCTTCTTAATAAAGAAACAAATCTAATGCATATAGAATGCATTCTTTATGCCATACTCTGCAGATTCAAATCAAAGTAGCATTTCTGCTTCATACCAAGGACTCATGGAGATGGAAACTAGTCTCTAAATCTCTTGCAGGCTTTTTTAAAATTTTTCTTTATGAATATAAAGTGTCCAATTCTGTCAAAATCACACATTGCCAGATAGTAAAGAAAAACCCAATTGATAAGATATGTTAATATTTTATTAGATATTTAGGGACATGATGTTTTGTGCTCTTTTTGCACAGAGAAGACAAAGAAAGCGAAGAAGGCCATTGTCCAGTGCCTGATTTAAATAGTATGAATGGTAAATAAGGCTAAATTTACAACCATCTAGTACATCAACCCCACTAAATGTATCCAGGCCTGGAATACTCTTCCTTTTTGTTTTTAAAATCTGTATTTATTTACATTCCAAATGTTGCCCCCAGTCCCCACTCCCAGAGATCTTCACTCTTGCTCTCCCCCTTTGCTTCTAAGAGTGTGCTCCCCTACCCACCCTCCCACCTACCCATTCCACCACCCATCTACCTTTCTTCTTTCTTTCTTCCTTTGTTTGTTTGTTTGTTTGTTTCTTTCTTTCAATATCCTTTTTCATTTTTTACACTCAAACTTCTTATATCCATTTCCTTGTTAAAATTTAAAGGGAACATGTATGCCATTATTTGCACAAGTATCACAGCTTTACATTATCATGGTCAAAATCAATCTGTTCTCCTTTAACACACAAGTATATTCCCATTGGCACACTGGGCCATAAGCTGTGTGAGAAAAAGCTTCATGGGGCCACCATGCATGGAAGCTTATTTGTTAATGCCATTTTTCTCTTAACTCTGGAATGAGATACGTTATTTCATAAGAAATGAAGCATCAAGGCGAATAATTCACTGACTTCCTAAATTTGTTCTGTTTCTCCTTCCCATTGGCATGGTCATTGGGTAGGTATGCAGGGACACTGCTAGTGCTCACAAGTCTCCAAATTTTGCCAAACAGAGAATTGATAAAGACTTTTCTATTATCAAATCTATGCTATCCTATATTTCTTACATGTTTTCATTGTTTGAAACAGCCATCTTTTTCCTATGGATGTAAGAATGCAATGCTTAGGTACAATTCCTATATAAAAATATGCAGTTAATTTGTTGTTACCCTTGAGACACCCATACTTTGAGATGGTGGTTTTCTTTATGAAATTAATGCTACTTGTAAGTTTTAAGATATTAAGTTGAAATAATATGAAATATCAGGATATGTCTAAGGACAATAGATGGAGCCTTTCTCTTTTCTTGGAACTGGGGCCTTGAAATCTCCATGACCACCAAAGTTTGTACTTATCTCATAAATTCAAAGAAGGAAATTCCCAGTCAATGGAGGATTAATTTTAAGAAGAATTTTTATAGTTTCATAAGTGGAAGTTTAAGATGGTGAAAAAGAAAGAAAAAAATCCTTCTGTATAGCAGAAGGGGTCCCAAAAGGGGGAACAATCAAGCTGTTAGGCTTGCACATGACAGAAACTAGAATAAGATCTGCTGATCGAAGTGAGCCTTCAGTCCAATATTCTTAGCCTCACAGGTGTCTGGGGCTTTCCTATTGGGTTCAATAATATAGTCACATTTAGCCTGTAGGCAGGCCTGTTCATTTAGAAGAAAGTAATAAAACAGGAACCAGGTCTCTCGTCTTGCATCCCTGCCTAGCAAGGACATTCTCAGAGTCAGGGTGGGCTGGTGAATAACCTAGACTAGAGACCAACAAGAAAGGCAAGTTCACTTTAAGCCCCTAAAGAGATAAGAGAAATAGCCATCAATTTAATGACATAATGTACCTTCTCTTCTCAGAATTCCCATATTCTGTGTAGTTGCTCTGGAATGAAAAAGAATGTCTGTGGTACCCACCTGAATTTCTAATTCCTGACTCAGAAAGTCTTAGCCTTCCTTTCTCTTCCTTTTTTCCTCCTTCTCTTCCTCCTCCTCCTTTCCTTTTCCTCTTCTTTCTCTGTTGTTCCTTTCGTACTATGTACTATGTGTCTATTTGTCTACCATTTGACTAACTGTCATGGAAGCTTGATTCAAATGCCGTACAATTTTCTCTTCTGTAACCCTGTTATGTAGGCAGCTGCTGAGATTTACAGTTTTTCTCTTAAATGCTAATAAAATTATTCTTGAGCTCACATTTAATTTTTTTTCTCAAATTCTTTTATTAACAAGATTAAGAACTTCAAAAAGAGATGTCTGTTTTCAAGGTATCATTAACACTCATTTTATATACCTTAAAAAAAACTTGCTAATATGGAATTGTCATATCAACCCATCCTCCAAAGGTTCAGGAAACCATGTGTAAGGGGTGTTGGAAAGATTGCAGGGTCCAAGATCAATTAATTCAAGGTAATGGTTTTTTTCAGATGCACCAGGAAAGATACATGAAGGAATTTACAGTGCTCAGTGAATATAAGCCCCAGCCAACAAAATTCCAGCATAGCCGTGGGAAGGTGGCTATAAAAGCCTACCATTAACTGAAGAGAGCAAATGGAAGGTTGACCACACATCAGGCAGGTCCGTTCCCAAGAACAGCTCTATCACAAACTAGACTCGGTGGGCAAATTTAAAAATAATAATAATCTCGAAGTTGGGTGGGAAGGGATGGGAGAGTAGAGATGGTAGAAATGGAAAGAAACCAGGTAAGGGGATGAATATGTTAAAGTTTTTGAAAAAGCAACAAAATTGTTTAAAAAATATAAAAGTCATAACAAAGGAAGATTCGGTTATTTGCATTAATCAGATACAGAGAATATTTTTTCATGTAAGAGGAAGAAATTATTTAAAATAAACTGTATCAGATACCAAGACATAGTTTACATTTTTGTTGCTGTTATCAACGTTCTATCATTACATAAAAGTACTAATTTTACATTGTAAAAAATATGACTCCCATATCATCAAAATTGTTATGTAATTTCTAATTCTTAGCCCCAATGTGTTGATGGACATAATATTTTGAAATGAGACTTGAGCTTAGGGATGGTCTCTGTCCACCATTGCCTACATTTTATGTGATGGATTAATCAAACATTAGGTGGCAATGTACTCTCTCCATGGCCCTGTAGCTCACTTATCAGTGTTTCTCCATGAGATGCCTTATCAGCTTTTCCAAACTGATCATCAATCGAGTCATATAGGTAGTAATTAGATATTTATAAGAAGCTGCATGAATCTGCTGAGTAAAACATATATTTAGAAAAGCAAAAGGCCATTTTGGAGTTGGAAAAACAATCTTGTGTGTTTTGGGGTATTTTTATTTTACTAGAAAGATTTTTTTTTTTGAAGGAACTCATAGGCCCTTCTTCAATGCCTTCTTCAGGCATTTCTCCAGGGCACAGGAGCCTTCCTTGCTTTTTTTTTTTCTGTTTTATGTATCTCATAGAATATTTTAAGACTGTCTCCAAACCATTTATTTATATGTTCTCAAAACCAGAAAAACAAAAACAAAACAAAACAAAACAAACAAAAAAAAAGGGATTTGAAGGAAAAACTTGTCTAGAAACAGCAATATTTGTCCTCCAATGTTACCATAAGTTAAAATATAAAACAGAAAGCAAGAGAGTACTTTAGGCATTGAGGGAATGTTCATTTTTAGGCTCCTTAAGCATTTAAGGAGCACATACTTATATACAAATAATTGATGTGCTAATTACAAATCATCCCTGTCTAGTTCCCTTCCTCCACTTTCAATCCTGCAGCCTCATTAGTGAAATTCTACTAGAGATCTTGATGTTATTATGTTTTCAAGAAACCCAAACCCTATGTCATGTGTCTTTTTTTTCAAAAGAAACCTAGCATGCATCACAGTGAATTGAACTCTGTCTGATTTTCTGTGATTTTTGGGATGGAAGTTTTATTTATGTTATGCTCAAGGTCAGGGACAAATTATTTTTGCTGTATAATCATACTTTTGTGCAGAGAAAAGTTTACCATCTTATTTTTGCCTTGGTCTATCTTGAGAAAAGGATTCTTAAAATCATAGAATAGTGACATTTTCCAATTGGAAAGAACTTTAGAGATTATCAAGACCATCCCTTTTGTTTTAACTAGATTTGAACTGTAGGAAATTGAACCCTAGAGAAATTAAGTGCCCTGCAGAAGGCAGCCCATGTTATTAAATGTAGACTTTAAAACAGCCTTTGAATCGTTGACTATAACTATCAGTCCCCGGTTCTGCCAACTGTTATTTAAAGATATATTCCTTTACTTGTAACTTTGCTCTAATTTTATTTCTATTAGCTAAATATTGATATCCACATCAGCTGTCTAAGAGCTGATACACTTGAAGCTCTCTTGATAAAAAACCCTATATTCAGTAAAATGATTATAGAAGATGAGTTAAAGATTTTAAATGTAAAGATTTACATTTTATTCTCAAAATACTTAGTTATCCTTGCTATTCTGCCACAATTCTTGTTTTATAAATAAAGTTAGTATATTAATTAATAAGATTCCATTGTGCTTCATTATCAACATTGAATAGCTAAGACATCTTCAAAGAGATTTATTGCATTTTAAGCATTACCATGGAAGTGGAAACCCATTAATACATAGTCTATGTTTTTTAAAAACTTTTTATTCCATATTGCAAAGATACTGTTTATTGTTGTTCTTCATTAGAAAAAGCTTCATCTTTTCCCCTGGTCTCAAAAATATGTCATTCATTTCATACTTGTTTGATGCTAAGCATAGCTTAAGCACTCCCCCCACAAATATTTTTTTCTATAAAATACTCTAGGACTCAGCAAAGTGAGATTTTTTTTTCTAAACATTTGGCAGAAAAGGAACCTCCAGGAAGCTGAGCACCTTGTCAAGGCCTACAGAGCTAGCAAGTATTAATGTATAATTGCAAACCAAGGAAATATAACAATTGACGTCATATTTGAAATATGATTGTTTATAAGCTCCATAGCATTCAGTAAGTGGTATTTATTTCCTTGCTTATTTACAGAATGTAGGAGGCCATTAAAGTGCTAAATGGTATGGATATAGAGTCCAATATTTTATGGATTTCAGGTCAATTTCTGAAAAGAAAAAATGTTGAAAATAATTCTAACAACTCTGTCTGTTCAAGTAGTGCTTCTGAATCACATACCCTCCCCCCCCCACACACACACCTCTTGACAGATATTAACTCTTGCTACAGCAGGGCTGAGAAGTTATACCAACGTTGCCATTTGACAATTAGACATCAGTGTATCAAGACAACTAGATACTGCTTAAGAAAAATCTAATAGTAATAATGATGATTCTAATGTGTGTTGCCCCTGCCTTCCAAAGCACAGCACAGATCAAAAGCACATGTGCAGGCCATTTCTTTGAAGAACAGAAGAGGAGAACACAGGTTGATAGAACTCAGAATAATAGAGTATCCCAGTACTAACATGTTAGTCAAATTTGTCACAGAACTCCAGAGAGATGGAATTTAATCTCCTCTGTGTCCTTTTGAACAGCCAGATAAAATCCCTCTCATCATTATCTATATGGGATGAGATAGAGGGGTATACTGGCCCACCTGCATTTGTCTCCTGTGCTTTTCCTGATGTTGTATGTATGAACACAGGCAATTTTCACAAGCTCTAGACTTTGCATTCAGAGTAGCCTTCAGAAGAGCAGCCTAAAGAATACCAACGTGAGCTTAGACAAAGTCCTCTTATGTTGCATCTGTAAAAAGATGGTTAAAGCATGCTCATAACCAGTGACCCAGGAGCAAGGTGAGGTCATGAAGTTTTGCAGCAGAATACAAGAGAGCTCCATTTGATGGGCTGCTCAGCCTAACAATTTTACTCGGCGTCCCATATTTCAAAGGAGAGAAAGGTACATATAACAGTGAGGACACGGTTCTGCAAAGTGAAAATAGCAGGTAATTTCAATTTGGAGCCTAAATTGCTCACATCAGTTCAAAACTAAGTGCTTGTGTAGTAAAATTAGACAGCAATATCATGAGGAAGATAACCTTATGGTCTCATAAGATTATAGAGTATTAGGGATCCCAAAATGCCCTTCAGTCTATTTGCTGTTCCAAGCATTAATTTACAACATCGTTTATTATCTTGACATTTAAATATAGTTGACTGGCACTATGATTTTCCAGAACACAGTTTTCCCTTCTTGGGTTGGCTATCTGCTCTGACTGGTGGAACCACAGGATTCATTCAGAAAGGCTGTGCTCCTCATACTCTTAGAAGTTTTTTATTCTCTGACCAGGAACTCGCCCAACGAGCAGCAAGCGGGAGTACAGAATATTGCATGCACTTTGTGCAGCTAAATTCTTCTGTGATCTTTATTCTGAATAGGAACTCAGGGGAAACTGAGCTCCTTTGGTTTTGTTGTTTTCTTAAATGCTTTAACCTCCATACAAATATGTAACAAACATCTTCACTTGGGTCTTGATGTGTTTAAGGACGTTTCACCAAAAATCTCTTCTAGGAACATTTATGGTCCTTCCTTTGGGCTCATGCACTTTGAAGCTTTGTTTGCATTCCATGGATACCAAATGAAGCCATATCTAGCAAAGCATGTGGGTGCTTTCATGATTGATATGGTTTAAATACATAGAGGCATTTATAACCCCATATGCTATCTCCGTTAACTAAATAAATTAACAGGATTTAGTTACACTTGGAACAGAGGGATCAAGCAATATCTGTAGAACTCATTCCAACTCTTAGCTCTGCTTCTCCATAGACTTAATAACAAGAATTTTATAATTATGTTTTATCAATCTTAAAAACAGAGTGCCTTTAGTGGGGGGAGGGGCTCAGAAATACTCTGATTGACTCTTTGCTCACTTGAAGCCGTCCGATCATTTCACTCAATGGACCAGGACTTTTACTGCAAAAAGGTAGAGTAAATTCTCTTCTAAGTACATATAGACTGACATGGGAAAAACTAGTATTCTTTATAACTAACCCAAAGCAAGTGATATTGAGACCTCAAGAATTAAAACAGGAATCCTTGCTCTCTCTCTCTCTGTCTCTGTCTCTGTCTCTGTCTCTCTCTCTGATACTTTATTTACATTTCAAAGGTTTTCCCCTTTCCAGATCTCCCCTTTGGAACCTCCCTATTCCCTCCCTCTTCCCCCTGCCTCTATGGGGGTATTCCCCCACCCACCTACCCTCTCTCGTCTTCCCTCCTTGGCATTCTCCTCTACTGGTGCATCTAACACCCTCAGACCCAAAGGCCTCTTCTCCCCCTGATGGCTAACAAGACCCTCCTCTGACACATATGTGGCCAGCACCATGGGTCCCTCCATGTGTATTCTTTGGTTGGTGGTCCAGTCTCCGGGAGCATAGGGAGGTCAGGCCAGTGGACACTGTTGCTCCCTCCCCATGGGGCTGCAAACTCCCTCAGCTCCTTCAGTCCCTTCTCCAACTCCTCCATCTGGGACCTCACAGTCAGTCCAACCATTGCTGTGAAGTGACTCTTGGGTATTCCAAACAAGATATTAGTGTGTTCAAGAAGTTTGTTCTTTATTGGTTCAGAAGCTTCTAGAAGATAGCAATATAACCTTGTAGCTTATCTTTCACAATGCCTGACATCCATTACTGATAAAAAAAAAAAAAAAAAAACTGAAATAATCTTCTACTTGAAAATATTACATGAGTACCACTCAGTTCAGTTTATTTATAAGGGGAGCCAAGCATTTATAAAAACTATATAAGAAACTAAATCCAGATTACATTATGCAAGATAGATCAGTAATAAAGATATCTGCCCAATTGAGATGGGGGAACATCATAAAATCAATAGAATTAATACTTCAGAAAGCTGCTTACATTTTATTCTCAAAATACTTAGATATCCTAGCTATTCTGTCCCAATTCTTGTTATATAAATAAAGTTAGTACATGAATTAATAAGATTCCATTCTGCTTCATTATCAACATTGAATAGCTAAGAAGTCTTCAGTGAGACTTACTGCATTTTAAGCATTACTGTGCAAGGAGAAACCCATTAATACATAGTCTATGTGTTTTTCCCTTGTGTTTGATCTGATTTAGAAAACAAACAAAAATATTGTTAAGGAAAATCAGTGCAACTGAGTGTATACACATTTGGACATTTTCTTACTATCTTACCTGTCACTCATATAGCAGACACAATAATACTTCATGCTCAAAAAGAAAAATCTCCAAAGTGCTAAAACGATTTTACACAACTCATGGTGAATGTAAAAATAGCCTACAATAGGGTCTTATGCCAAATTAGGCAGCATTTTACAGAGTCAGAGAATAGAGGCTCCAAGTGAGAGTGAGCTGGGAAGGGAGCATTCTCATCCCTGTCAGCATAATTGGTTCATTAAATGGAAAAATAGAAGAAGAGGAGATAAAACAAGAGGAGAATCCCCAAGATTAAATATGCAATGCACAAGTTCTCAACTTGCTTTGCAGCATCATGGCTGATGTACACAGACCCTAATAAGCAACAAAGTGAATAGGGAGCTGGACTCCCAATTGTTCAATTCCATTTTTTCTTTCTTTCTTTCCTTTTTTTTACCTTTTCTTCTTCTTCTTCTTTTTTTTTTTTTTTTATCCAGTGATAAAGAGAAGGGTACCCTGGCTTCCCTAATCCCCAGGATCAGGCCCCAAAGCTAAGCAAAAGGAAGAAAGGGCTGATTAAAGTCACAGCAGTCAGGACCTTTGTGCAGTTGAGATATGTGGTTGTATATAGACACATGCCTGAATAAAAAGAGCACATGTGGTCAGCAGAGTGCTGGGAGCTGGCTTCCAGGATGAATAGTGCCATTATAAACATAAGTCATTATTAGGAGCCAGCATAAATAGGTTGGCCTGTCATGGGGTTAAGATCTATGATCTACTGGGACTTGCTACTCTTCAGAGAAAGGGGCTACCACAGCTGTGTGACAGCAAAATCTGTCTTGAGAATACATCCAAGGCCCCACAGAAAGGTGGCCCCACAGAAAAGCTCATGGACATGCTCTTTAATTAAAGTGGTTGTGGAAGAGAGAAGGTCATCAATCTAAGGCGACCCTTGGATCAGGTTTTGATCTCCAACTAACTGTTCAGTTTTATTCAAGGGACAAAGAGTCAGGAGGGGACCAGAGGGAATAATATCAAGGCAGGAGACACATACACTTTTGTGATGTGTTAAAACCATAAAAGGTTCAAAGTTTGGATTTTGGTTCAAATAAAATCCTAAGAGTTCAGATGTTTTTGTAAATGCTCTGAACCACCTAAATGTAAAGCACTAGCTGAAAGAAGTCTCACAAGAGCACAACGGTCCTGCTCCTCTCAATGTTTGGCCACTCCACTAACAAATCCAGACAGAAAAATAACTATTAGCCACATTGACATATCCCATCAGGTGACAAAGGAAGTACCTTGGATGTCATGCATGGTTGTTTGTCCAAATTTTAGCATACTGTTCACTCAAAGAAAGCAAGAGAATAAATAGAAATATTATATATATATATATATATATATATATATATATATATATGGTATGTGTAGGATTGGAAGTAAATCTAGTGAGAAAATAAAAACCAAGACATTTTACAAGAACCTATTACATTATCTTATATCTCACAGAGATTGATGGATGTTAGAAGTCAACTCAAGAATCCCAGAGTTCCATGTGCTTACTTGGTCTTCCATAGTACACACCTTAACTTAAATTGCCAGCCTTTCCTGTGCCTACTGTAGAAATCTGGAATTCATAATGCCCAAATATCTTTCATCAGAAAAGAAAGAGCTAAGTAGCCTGCTATGAAGTGTACGATGTGCATTACTTTTACTTCCAAAACATCTGGATCAGTTCAGAGCTATGTATTACAGTTTATCTGTCCTCAGTGTCTTCTCTTTGCCACAATGACAGGTTGTTCTTTCAGAAATCTGGTGCCTTTCTCCTGTGCTGGAATACACAGACAACCAACAAGCCCTCCATCCTAGTTTTATATTTACTTAGGTTCTATTTGTCTTTTAAGCTGAGGTTAACATTACAGTCTAAATGAATATGATACAGAGACAGAGACACAGCTGGCAGTAACTTGAGAGAACAGATGCCCTTATGCATTTTCTCTTCTCAGGGAAATGCCATTTTGTAAGAGTAACTTATTAGTGGTGTGTCTGATTGGTGAGGGACTGAGGAATGAGATACCATTAAACTCTGTCATATGCACAACTGTACTACATGTACATACCAGTCTCTCTCATGTAAACCATGGCAACTCTAAAGCAGGAGCCCCTACAGCAGAATACCCCCTTCTTTTTTTCAGAATCAACCTGAAGATTCAGACCCAATCACACTGTCACAACCCCACCCTGCTTTTCTCTCTGTCTCCTGAGATCTTCCAGTAATTCTTCTGCATCACGCTCTGCCTACAGAAAGCATTTCATACAAAAGCTCATGGCTTCTTGCATCGGGTCCTCTACTACTAAACACTACTCTTGACTGGCACACTGCTGCAGATTGCTGAGCAGCTACCATCCAGCATCAAAAGAGGATGATGTAGCCAGGACTGGCTAGAATCAGACTTCATGGGGAAGAGTGAATAGAGAGGTCAGGAGGGGCCTTGGCAATTATAGGTGCATAATAATAGGTCTTAGCATAGCAGAAGAAAATCCCCACCTCTGTCAGACAAGCTATCATTCCATTTTCACCTCCAACCTGCAAATTTCAAAATCGATCCTTACTCCCCATTTCTGCCCTCGGTGTTGCAGGTACAAAAACATTTCTGAACAAACGTAATCTGATCATTTTCCTATAAATAGAGATCTTAATTATCTCATTTATCCATTTTATTTCTTTTGAAAGGTTTTCTGAGGTTGCATATCAATGACATCTCTTCAGAAGGATTTGCATTTGAAAGGCTGTTGTTCAGATTTAATTCACATTTGACACAATGTTTTCTGAAAATCAGTTTTCAGCAGTCTCTACTCAGCATCCTTCTGATCATTTCCCTTTGCATGATAGCGATATTCTAAGCGAATTCTGTGAGTGTTGAAGAAAATGGAAAAAACAATCGGAAATGTTCATATCCTCTATTCAGTCTCATGTTTGATGTTTGAACAGCACTTCCTATATTGTCTTCCCCGTGGGGAGTGATGCCAACAGGACCCTGTAGGAGAGTGTCTCAGGGTTTTCTGGGGCTAGAACAAGCAGTAACCCAATGGGAGCACAGTACCTAGTTGATGGAAAGGCCGGATTAATTTCTAGCTCCTCTCTGTTGCACACAACCCTGTCTGAAATCACTCCCCATGCCACCAGTTTGCTTTGCCCGTCAACCTCCAGCAAGCCATTCTCGGTGAAAACTCAAGTTTTCTTCTTTATATTTAGCCTGGAAAGAAGGCATACTGAGTATAGCAGGGCATTCTCATTTGCTTCTGGCTGATCCCAAGGTTTTAGGTGGAAAAAATAAATGTCTTGTATTGATAAAAGAGGTTCTGGTAAAAAGGAGAACTGTCCAGTAAAGGGATGAGATGGTCAGAGTTTTTGGCTGAATATGTTGCTCCTGTATTGGAAAAATCTTTTATCCATGAATGGAGATTTTCTGCTCCTACCAGAGAGGCACCAAATCAGATGCAAATGCTGGCTACAGAGTAAACTCCAGGATGGTACTGTCATCATTTTATCTCCTGTTTTATAGGTCTTGTCAGTTTCTGAAACTCATTGGAGGATAATTGGCCTGAGATGTAAAGCCACACTTTGCCATTCCAAGAAACAAAGAAAGACAGCTTTCGCCCACAAGGCTGCATTTTGTGAAACATACCCTTCCTTTTTAATAATGAGCTGATACACAGTGCTTCTTCTAGGTTCTGAAAAATCTGTGGGTTTTTTCCCCCTGCAATGTCATACAAGCCACTTAAACTGGTGCCATTTGTGATGCCGTGGTCGGTCTCATTGAAGAAGGAGAGGCTGTGCTTGTTATCTTAACTAAAGTGAATCCCTGCTCTGTCATCCCAGACTGTGTGAGACCTGCAATATCCTTCTCTCATATTCAACCTGGATATGATAGCATCAGAAACAGTGACAAGAGAAAATAAGGACCTCATGGCTGCCTTCCTAGCCAATACTGTGATCATCTGGGCATAAAGTTTTTGGTTTAGAAATGGGCAAATATGTGCTAAGAAATATAAATACAGGAGATCTGAAGATTGTATAAATGCTGTGCTTAAAAGGCAGAATGAGAAGCCAGTAATGCCTATAAGACTCAAAAGAATGCCACCACCAGAAATCCCTGCCATTCAGACTTGGTCATCTGGTCATACCCTTGGCAGTGATGTTGCCCCAGGCTTCTATCCTAATGTGTGTGTCTTCTGTTTTGACTCATTGTTTGTACTGATAACCACTTAACTGTTCTTTAGAGTTCCAGTCACATAACATACCATTTTCTTTATAATGTAGGTCCTCTTCTAATCTGGTCTGGATGTAGCAGCCAGAGTTCTCTTCTTGATGTCAGACCCATTCTATTATCCTTGTTATGGTTCTCCAATGGCATCCCTAAGGACATATATTATAAGCATAGATCTTCATCTTAGCACTTTCTAAGCATGGTGTTCATGGCCTCTATGTGACTGAGGGGACACCCCCTCCCATCCTCTCTTGCTCCCTCTGCTCAAGGAACACAAATTTGCTTTCTTCTCCTTCTTCACACCATACAGGGCAAAGGGTCATTGTAACCACTCAACTACTAGTCTTTATCTACTCACACAATCATAAATGCCCATCACTATGTTTTCCTGTATCTAAGCTTCCACGTTGTTTCTCTCTCTCTCTCTTTTTTTCTTTTTACATTTTTATTAATCATTCCATTTGTTTACATTTCAAATGATATCCCATTTCCCGGTTACCCCCTCTACCAACCACTCATCCCATGATATCCCACTTCCCGGTACCCCTCTGCCACCACCCCATCCCACCTCTGCCTTCCCCCCTCCCTTTTGCCTGTATGACAAACAAACACACCACTCACAATTATCCCATAGATTATTCTTTCTCTTTCCTCATCTTGGGGTGTATCTTAACATCAGGGATGGTTAATTTTCCTTCCTTTCCATTGTCTCTCTTATCTACAGAGCCTGGCAGAAAACTTGACATACCAAGTGATTAGAACGTATTTATTGAACAGGAAACAAGTTTCCACATGGCCTATTACATTTTAAACCTTGTTTCTTATTTGCCTTCATTTGGTCAGGTAAAGTGTGAGACTGGATCAGCATCATGTTCTAACATCACTGTTAACATTTTGTTTTATGGTAAGAGCTCAAGACGTCTCTTTGATGCTCTTGCATTACCTTGCACATTTCCATAACAAAGGGCAAAGTCAAAGCAATATCATTGACTTCACAGAGGACATCACAGATGGAAAGGAGAGAGAGCATATGACAGAGGCCACCAGCATGGCTCCGTGTCTTCTCAAAAGACTGCTGGCAAAGGGAGAGCAGATACAAGCTAAGCAGATGGTGGGAATCATTTGCTTTTGCAATTCACTTGTTTATGTTGCCTGCTTGCCTTTCTGACAGTTGCAGCTCTTGAGCCCTTTTAGGCAGGGTCCTGTCCCTGGTTCGTAGGGAACTATAACCTAATGCACACATGGTATTTTATAAACACTGACTTGTGCAGAGTAAATTTTATTAGAAAGTGCAGGGTACCTTGAGGAATTATGTATGATAAACTTGACTGGAACCAGTGTTTCAAATTAGCTAGGTGACCTTGAACAGAATTGGCCAGACTTTCCCATGTACATTTTCTCAAAAGCTTTTTCAGTGCTAATTACTCCAGTGATATCAGGTGGACTCACCATCTGAATGTGAAAACCAAGCCATTTTTTTTTTTTTTTTTTTTTTTTGGGTAGGTGAATAGCATTACATGGCAGCCGTCGGCATTTTTAACATGCAAAGTTCATTTATTCAATTATCATTTATTATAGTGGACATTCTCTGCTAGTTGCACAGAATCTAAGGAGGAATTGTCCTTGCTTTTTTACTTTATTCCACCTACACTAGAATTATGAATAAAATGGAAAATATGTAGCTATGCAAGACTATAACACAAACCAATTTGCTTATTAAAAAGTGTGCCTGATATCACCCAGGCATGGTCAAGGTTTTTATTAAGACTGCAATGTTTACTGGAATAGGTCTTCAGTTGATGACAAAATTAGGCTGTTCTTGATTTTAAGCCAATGAAAAGATTTTGATTTCACAAGAATAGGGTTTCCAAAGAACTTGACAAAAAACCTGATTGTTCCAGAATTTATACTGATGATATTGTATTTGGGTTTTTCTGTGTGCTTTTTGTTTTTTCAATAAAAGAGAGTGCATATTTAAACTGCATTTTTCTACATCCTAAAACAAGTTGTTTTAAAGAAATGAAATATAGGACAACATCAAGATTAAGAAGTGGAATAGGTTTTTAAAAAATGCTCATGATCAGGACATGCATTTAATTTTAAGTATCATGATTATCACAGAAGTTAGGCATATTCATTTGAGAATGTCACTTTAGAAATCATCTCTGTGTGCTATGTAAACTATTCACATTGTGTGATTCTATATTCAGAATTAAGTGTCTATGGCTAGAGAGATATCCAATGGTTAAGAGCATGTAATAACCTTGCAAAGGACCTGAGTTCTAGTCCCACTCCCACATCAGGCAGTTCCCAAGCATCTATAACACAAGCTCTGGGAGACACAATGCTTTCTTCTGGACTCCATGGGAGCAACAATTACATGTGAATATTCTCACATGTAATTATGCATATAATTAAGTATAAAAATAAAACTTTAAAAGGAAATAGAGGAACTGTAAGAGACCTCAACATTTACCTTAATATTATAACAGTGTGGCCCACCTTACATTTATAGATGCAGAAGCTAAAAAAAAAGTTTCTGATAGAAAAAAAAAAGATATGACTTCAGAATAGCTGAAACTGAAATTCTTCTAGGACCATTATTATATCTGAAAGGTTGTCAAATTCATTACCATGGTTTAACTCCTATCCTCCATAGCTATTGAAGAATTGCAACTAATATCAGCACAGAGATTTTTTTCCACATGACGATGATTCAGAGATAGAATTTCACATGTCATCAATGTTCTACTCAAACCTGATTTTTAAAATAGGGAAAAATAGAGATTGTTATAAAGCAAGCAAACTAACAAACAAAAACTTCAACAACTGAAAGATAACCATTGAGGAACTTTCACACTCTGTTCAATGGTAGTATCTTGGGATTGGAAAAAGAGCGAAATCAGGATGATGTTCCTGCTTTCTAGGAACCCACGCCTAGAGAAACAAGCAAGAGAAAGCACAATGGTCCAGCCTTAGGATTCAGTTAGTTAAGCAAAACATCTAAGAGGAAGAAAAATTTGTGGAAAAACACATTAGAAATACTAAGGTCAACTTCTTGGATGATAACTAATGATACAACTATATAATAAACCACACTCATGTTCAGCGACTTTTCTCTGTGAAATAGAACAACTGGTTTTGTTATTTTATTAATTTTTCATTTATTTCCTTTGAAACTGCATCACAGACAGTAGCCGAGGCTGGTCAAGGACTCTTGGTCCTCTTGAGCTGCCTTCTCAGTGCAAGGATTCCAGCTGTGTGCCACTATTTTTGGTTTTAACTAAAAATATTGCTATAAAACATTTACAGCAGAGCCAGCCTAGGTTTTAGAGATAACTCAACCGTCAAAATTATGGTAATATCGGTAGTGATTTTCATGTAAACCACAGTTAATCGTAATGGAACAATTATCCATTGTAATAATTTATGTAAAGTATATAAAGCTTTCATATATATATATATATGTGTGTGTGTGTATGTATATGTATATGTATATATGTATATATGAAAGTATTAAATATTTCCATTGTTTGGTACCTTTTCATCAATTTTATTGAAAGGTATGCCATAAGCCTTACAGTTGCCCACATATTATACATTTTGATATAAAATATTATAGAAAGAATGTGATGCTGTTTAGTGGGTTCATCGGTCTGTGTATCTACACCACAGTTAACTTTAAAGCATTTTAACATCTCCAGAAGAAATCCTGGTGTGTGCTGTTGGTTACTTTGCATTTTCTCCAACCCACCTCTATCTACCTCTACCAACTTCTAGGAGCTGCAAATCGATATTTTGATAGAGTTGCCTTTTTATTTGGTTGCTGTGAGTAAGTGGAAGCATGTTCTATAATACTTTGGGGGGCAATGCTTTTTATACTGCATTAGTATTTTTATGATTCATATAGATAACATTGATATTAGGTTTTTTTTTGTATATGTGAGTGCAAAAGCATGCAGAAATAAAAGATCAATATCCAGTATCATTCCATAAATCTCATCACCTTTGTTTTTTGAGAGAGACATCATTAGCCTGGAATTTGCAGGGTAGCTTAGACCAGCTGGCCACCAAGCTCTAGGTATCCACCAGTTTCTGTATTGCCAGTAATAGAATATAAATTACAAATTATAAACATGGACCACCATACGTGCTTACTTTTTCAAAAAGATCTTTCTTTCTCAATGTTGGTCTTTCTGTCTGTCTGTTTTTCTGTCTGTCCTTCCTTTAATCCCTCTAGCCCTACTCCACCTGCCCTGTGTGTATGTGTGTACAGGAGTGGAGCAACTGTAGCATGCACAACAGTGCATAAGAACTCATGCAGCTAGGGTTACAAGTTGTTCTTAGCTACAAATCTTGATTGCTGGGAGGCCAACTCAAGTCACAGCTGAGCCATCTCTCCACCTCCACATACTTTTTTCTCTGGATTCTTGGAATTAATCTGAGATCCTCATATTTACTAGGAAGCACTTTATCAGCCGAGCCATCTCCTGGGCTAGAGATTTCTTCCTATTAATAAATAACAGCCCATTTTATGAACAGACCTTATTTCCTTTGTCCATTCATCCACTGCCTCAGTTGCCAGGCATTTGGGCTATTGTAGGTTCATGTCTAAGATTCTTGTTACTGTGCAAATCTGTGAAAAGTTTTGTGTGATGGTATATTTCATTCCCCTTGGGATATTTCTACTAAGAAATGGAATAGCTGGGTCATATTGTTAGTCTGTGTTTATCCTTGAAAGACCATGTAGACTGTTTTCCAGAGAATACATTTTATTACCATCAATGTGCATAGTCGTCAATTACTCTGTATTATTACTCTTAGACTTTTCTATATGATGGCTGTCCTAGTAGGTGTGAAGTTTTACCACTCTGTCATTTCAGCTTCAATTTCCTAATGAATAATGATATTCAGTATCTTCTTATGTGGTTATTGGTGACATGTGAACGTACTTTTGGATAAATGTCTACTCAGATCATTGGCCAATATTAAAATATTTTTAAAATTCAACATGCATTTTGATCATATCTTTTACCCCAACTCTTTCCAGATCTTCCTCATTTCCCTAACCAACCAACTTTGCGTTTTTTTTTTTTTACTCTTCCTAAAACAAACAGTAAACCAAGCAACCAACCAATAAGACAAAGATAAAGTAACTAAACAGAACTAAACTAAACTAAATCAAATAAAAAGTCACACACACACACACACACACACACACACACACACACACGGTCTTCCTAGACACAGAGAGAGAGAGAGAGAGAGAGAGAGAGAGAGAGAGAGAGAGAGAGAGAGAGAGTGTCTGATGTCTGATAGTCTGTTTTATGTTGCCCAAATACTTTTGGGCACAGGGTGTTGTCTGCAGTGCTATTGTTATACCTAATGACTCTTCATTGAAGAAAACTCCTTTACCTTTTCCCAGTAGGTATCAAAATAGCTTTTTGGGTATAGGTGGGAATTTATATCTATGCCCCCCACCCCAGCGCTTGAGCTTTATTTCATTTAAAACCCGAGTAGTTATTGTGCATGGTAACATAAGCTTTGTGAGTTGATAGTGCATCAGTCCTGTTGTATCTTAAGATACTGTTTCCATGGAGTCATCCACCACCTCTGGATTTTACAATCTTTCTTCCTCCTATTCCACATAAATCTCTGAGACATGAGTTGAGGAGTTTGATAAAGATAACTTATTTAGAACTGAGTGCTGTAAAGTTTCTCTACCCCTGCATAATGTCCAACTATGTGTCAAGTTAATTACCAAGTACTGAAAGAAACTTTTGTGAGTGTTGGTATTACAGTATATCATTAAGTGTCATTTTATTGCTATGTTCCTTTAGCAAACAGTAATATTCAGTTTTCCTTTGGGCCTATGACCTGTCTAATATCATATTTTTGGCCACTGTAGCAGTGTCAGTTAGAGGTTACATCTCATGGAGCAGCTCTTAAATCCAGTCTTAAAGTGTTTGGTCATTCCCATAACATTTGTGCCACCCTTGCAGCAGTGTATCTTGCCGGCAGGTCACTATTTTAGGTTCTGTATTTTAGAATTTGTAGCTGACTTATGTTGAAAACTACTTTTTTTCTCTAGTATCATTCAGAGTACTTGGCCAGCACCATGAACAACACTCAGTAGTGATTGAGATTCTAGTCAAGTACCAAATTTGTTTTTTTTTTTTTTTAACCTTCAATAGTATAAATATGGGTTGTCTTCAACAATAGTGCCTTGACATCAGGGTACGGAGAATAAGTGAAAGCCTTGTCAATAGTCTGTGACCTTTGGAGGGGTTTGTTGGACCTATTTGGCATTCAAAAATTATATTGAAGAAGACTAGAAAGAATGGATATCCTTGACTTATTCCTGGTTTTAATGGAGATGTTTTGAGTTTTTCTCTATATCACATACTACTGATTATGTTTTTCCTACATAGCTTTTATTATAGGGAGATATACTCTGTCCATCTCTAGGCTCTTCTCAAGGTTTATCAAAAAAAGATGATGATTTTTTCCTTTAATAATATGATCGTGTTATTTCAGTTCTTGAGTCCATTTATGTAGCTTATTACATCTATTGTGTCATGTGTGTTGAACAACTCCTGCATCATTGGTGTGATCCCAACTTGATCAGTAAGAATGATAATTTTCTCTATCCTTGAATCCAGATTGCACAGATTTTAATGAAAATTGTTGTTTTGTGTTCATTTGAGACATTGACTTATGGTTCTTTAGCGTTGCTACTTCATGTTTAGCTGCTATTTATTTATTTATTTATTTATTTATTGTATGTGTATATTTCAAAGCATTACTGGCTTGATAAAAAGAATTTGTAAGCATCCTTCCTTTTTGGTTTTATGGATTATTTAAGAGGAACTGACATTATTTCTTTCAATTCCTGGGACAATTCTACAGTGAAGCCATCCTAGCCTTGATTGATTGATTGTTTCATTATTTGTTTTATTTTATTTTAAGGTTGATATTGGGAAAGTTTTAATTATTTCTTCAATGTCAATGCTTGTGATAGATCTTTTAAAAGTATTTATGTCAATTTGATCTAACTTTCTTAGGGTAGATGAACCTAGAAATTCACATATTTCTTTTATATTTTCCAATTTAGTGGCTTATGATTTTAAGGTGTATCATGGCTTTCTCAATTTTATTAGTATCTCTTATAACGTCTCTGTCTATAATACAGTAATATTAATGATAGTATTTTAATCCTCTTTCTTTTAGTGAGTTGCTAAGGCTTTATTAGTCTGATTACCTTTTCAACAAACTTCATTTTACTGGTTCTTTGTATTATTTTCTTTTCGTGAATTAATGTATATCCTGGATCTTAGTTACTTGTTTATATCTATTATTATTATTTAGTTTGTTTTGTTACTTTAGTAAGGCTCTAAGATACATATTATATAATTTCTTTGAGAAGTCTCTGGTTTTATTTATTTATTTTTTTTTAAAAATGCAGGCACTTTATAGCCATAATCTTTTTTCTTATGATTGCTTTTATTGTTGTGTCTTCAGTAGTTTTTGAATTATATGTTTGTGTTCTAAATTTCCCTCTTGAATCATTCAGTGAACCATTCATAATTCAATTATATTTTGTTTAATCTCCATGAATTTATGAAATTTCTGTGATTTTCCTTCATGTTGATTTCTTCTTTTATTCCTTTTTGGGTCTGATTGAATAAAAAAAACTCATTTAATTTTGCTATATACATTAATATTTGTCTCCTGTCCTGGTATATATTCAAAGTATAAGAATATTCTGTGGAGTATCAAAAAGATTGTATATTCTGCATTGTTGACTTGGACTATTTTGCAAATGTCTATTAGGAGCGTTGACCTGCACTGTTATTTAGCTTCAATGTTTTTGTGATTATTTTATGTTTGGATAATATATGGACTACTGAGAGCAGGGTATTGCAATTTCTCACATTTTTGTGATAGGAATAATGTCTAACTTATATCTAGTAGTATTTATCTTACAAAATTATGTGTACCAGTATGCAGTGTGGGATTTGACTTCTTTTGTACTTTTTAATAGTTTATTAAATTTACTCAGTCCCTTCACTAATTTTGAGGCTGCTTTAATATGGATTGTATAGAACTTAGATCCAGATTCGTAAATATTAATATTAATTAATGTGGAAATATAATATATATATGAGTCTTGTATACTACAACCTTGTAAAACTCACGCATTAGTGCTAAATATTCTGAATGATTACTTTCTAGTTTCAGCATGAAATCATTTGTAAGCATAGATAGTTTTAATTTCAAATTCCAAAGTGTATGCTGCTCTGTACATTTTTATGGCCTATTTGCCCAAGCTAGAAATGACAGTGTCAAGTGTACAGTCATTATGCAAGTAGACATTGCTTAGTGTAAAACTTCAGTCTTTCACCTTTAACTATAATCATAGCTGAGAAGATTTTTAATACTTTTTAAATCAGGTTGAATTTTTCTATTTCTAGATGATATTACTAAGAAATTATGTTGGGTTTTTGCATGTATCATAACTATCATGTAGGGTGTTTTTGGTCATTTACTCCACTGGCGTAATCTTACACTTACTGTTTTGGATTGGTAGGCCATCTTTGCTTTCATGAACTAAATCACATTTGGTCATGTTGAATTATTTGGGTGGTGTTATAATTATTTGGGTAATATTCTGTTGAAGTATTTTACAGCTGTACTCTTAAAATATTAGTCTGTTTTATTTCTTATGATGTCTATCTCCTCTTCATGCAAAGATAATTACTAAGCTTATAGAATAATCGTGAAAGTGTAACTTCTATTTTTGAACAGTTAATGAATATTGTTATCAACCTTTATTTAAATATTTGATGGAATTCAGCAAAGCCATCTGTGTCCTGGCTCTTTGTTTTCAACTGTTACATGATTCTCTTTTAAATTCAGATTTTCTGTTCCTATCATGGATCCACTTCAGTAGTATTTGTCTTACTGGGAAACTCACTGTTTTTCTAAGATATCTAATTTTTTGGTTTAGAAACATTTTCTTCTGTTATTCTTTTAATTCTGGACGCACACTAGTGATGACTCTTTCTTTTCTCCTGTTTTCATTAATTTAAATATCTCCCTTTCTTTTTGCTCAGCATGAAGTTATTCAAATTTCATTATCTCTTCCAAATTTTTTTTTGGATTTTGATAATATTTTCTTTTCTGCTCTTACTTTGTTTTATGTTTGACATTTCAATTTATATAGTCAGAAGCATACTTCAAAGCATTTTTGAATGAATAATTACTTTACTATACAATATATTCAGATTATTTTTACTCCACAAACTCCTAGTTATTGGCCACCTCTCTCTTGTTTTTCTATACTTTTGTATTCTGTTTTCCATTCTAATTTTCATTATTGCCTCTGTCTGTTTTTTTACATTTAATATATCCATCTTTTTCTACTTTCATTTGCAAGATTGTAGTATATTGTCTGAAGAGATTTCTTTTTGAAGATGTAATTTATACTAATCCCTATAGCTTTCTCTAAATGCTAGTGTTCCTGAATCCTGTAAGCTTTAGTATGTTACCTGTTCGTTGTACTTTAGAATCTATTGTCTGGTGTGAACATATTTGAATTTCCCAAATCTATTTATTGTTCCAATTTTACTTCATTATGACAGAATATCAAATGAATTATTCTAAGTATGTCAGGCCATGTTATAGTGTATGTATCATCTTTGTGGACAGATTCTTGTGGGCTTTGAAGAATGTTCTGTACATGTTGATTAGGTCTAACTGTCTCACACTGGTAATCAACTATCTTGTTATCTTTATGATATTAAAACTAATTATTCTGACCATAGTTGCCATTGGAATATCACCATGTCCAGTTATTATGGTTGAACACTTTCTGTCCACATTAGTTTTCTGTTGCTTTGATAGAGACAATAATGAAAATTGCTTGTGGGGATAAGTGTTTTAGCTTATAGGTTACTATCTATCATCTAGGGAAGCCAAGGCAGGAATTCAAAGCAGTTGGATGAAGCAGACAGAAATTCTGCTCATTGGTTTGCTTAGTCACCTTCCCCATAGAATCCTGACCCACCTTCCCAGGAATAGTACTACCTACAGTAACCTAGACTCTCCTACTTAAACTAATTATTAAGAATATACCCACAGACATGTCAGCAGACAAACCTGGAGGAGGAAGTTCCTCAGTTGAGATCCTGTCTTCTCAGGTATGTTTATATGGTTTCAGTTAGAGAAAAATTAACCAGCACACTCTCTCTTCCTGTCCTTGAGTCACCTTTCTTCACGTGATCAGGAGCTGTGGGAACAGCTGTAGGTATGCAGTTGTATATTTGCAACTGTTAAATTATCTCAATTGACTGAGCAAATTTTTTATAATTTGCCTCCTTTATTTATCTGATAACATGTGGAACTTATTCTTATAAACAATCTTGGTTAATATTGTACCACTCCTTGATTATTACTCTTGCTATATGCATGATTTTTTCCCCATTTTCCCTTCAGTTTATTTCTGTCTCTGAAAATACAGCTCATCTCCTATAGATAGCCTATGTCAGACACTGCATAACTCAAGAGAATGTGATTCTGTATAAAAGTAATTGACAGTTACCCCCATATAACATAGATTTCTTTCCTAGTTTCTCTATTTTTATATATAGAACATCTACATATTCCCTATCAGAAATAGTACACCTTTGTAATTATAACAAATGTAATCTTACATTTCATAGATGCTGAGAAAGAAATCAATTTTGTATTGGGTTACATAATTGAGTAGTAATATTGATTTCAGCATTTGGCATGTCAAGTTATTGATTTCATTTTGTTACTTCAGTAAAGCTTTGTTCCCACCACTTTCCTGCTATTAGCATCAATCATATTATATACGTCCATGTTAAAGCTCACCAATATAATTACTGTGTGTTGTTTGATACAAATCCTTAAAAATACTATTAAGAAAAGCAATCAGAAACATAAACGACCTCTTAAAATTTCCTAATAGCTCTCCTTAAATTCTATTTCATTTAAATTTCTATTTCTATGGACAGCAGCCTATAGAAACACCCTTAGTAGTTTTGCTTGTTGGTTTGTTTATTTTGTTTGGTGGGAAGTCAGCATTGTCAATGACGTCCATCCTTGTTCATCTTCTAACGTCTCATTACACTTTTTAAAAAATCATATGTAGCATATTTGGTCAACCATTTTTCTCTCTCAGCACTTGAATGTGTCATTTCACTGGATGTGGTCTTAATTGCCCTGGAGGAAACTTCATTATTAATATAAATCAGATTTCCTTTGATATGTTCATTTCCCCTTTCAAATTTAAGTTTTTCCTGTCTTTCTCCTTCAGCCTTTTACTATGATGCCTCTGTATGTCATTTGAACTAATTTCTTATTTAATAATTTCTTTCTTTTTGGTTTCCTTCTTTCTTTAGTAACTTCTTGGATATGTAGATAACTCCTCATTATTAGTAAAGTTTTACATTGTTCATTACTACTTCAATTATTTATAGTTGATTACTTAATATTTGTTTTTATTCTAGTCTCACTATTTCACTCTGCTTTTCTGTGCTGGATTATAAGCAGGTACCCAAATTCCTGTCTCAATTTCAAATATTTACAACTTGCTCTATCTATACTCTTCTGGTACTCTTCTTATACATAGCTGGCATGTTTAATAAAGTGTCTTGCAGCTTTCAGAGGCTCTCTTCATTTTTCTTTGTTCTTTTTTCTCTTTTCAGAGACACTTTTCAGATTACACAATCTCTATCCAACAGTCTTTCAGTGTGCCAATTTTCTTTTCTGCCAGCAAAAGTGTAGCGTTTAGACTATGATAATTTCAGTTTTCAACTCAGGCTTTGTATTTTTAAATTTTACAGTTTGATTTTATATGCAGTGTAGAATTTTTGTAGCTGTTATTCTCTATTAAGAGGAATTTGACATAATACTTGGCTTTACTATATTAAGCCTGGTTCCCCCTAATGGTTAACCTGAGGCCTATCAATATCAATTTTTATTCATTTTCAGTTTTCTTCCTCTGTGCATTTCTAAATTCTATATACGGGACTCACCTTTCTATGTTGTTTATCTAGTAGTATATTCTGAAAACTGTACCTTTTAGGAAATGTATTTTAGAAGTCTTTTAGAAAATCTAGATGCTAACCATTCCTTTAGTATTATTGGTAGAGATATGGTTGTCTACCTGTTCATTTACCAACTTTCCTAGGAATGTGTATGTGTGTGTATGTGTGTTTGTGTGTGTGTTGCTCAGAATGAAAGGAATCCAGGGCCTTGTGCTTACTAGCAAATACTTTCCTATAGAGAAACAAACTTTTTCCCTTGTAACATATTTTAAAAATGATTCACCTACAGTACACAGCCTGTGATGACACTTTGAGAAGGGTGCCATCTTGGGAATGGATCACATCTCTCTTGAGCTGACAGTAGGTTTAGAAAGCTCTCATCCTCTATGTCGGCTTTCTATTTTGCTGCCTGACTCTCTATCGGCTGTCTATTTTGCTGCCTGACTTATTACATCACACTCAGCCTTTATTCTCCATGAATGGTCTACTGATTGCAGTCAGGTTTTCAACAAAGCATCATGGCATAATTTTCTTCCTTGTCTGATCCAACTAAAAATATAAACTTTTTTGTTGAATCAGTTGAGGATTGCTTCAACCCTAAGAGACCCCTTTATAATAGTCACCTCTTCCCAGTACTTCCTAATAAACTTTCAATTTGTGTGGAATTTAGCTTGTTGTTTTCAAGGAACTGTGAGCTTCCTCCTATCACCTCCAAATGCTTCACTTTTGCAAAGATTCTCTTAGGAGTAAATCTTTCCATCCTTTCTTAAATAAACTCCAGGACATGTTTCTCAGCCTTCCAAATACTGTGACCCTACAACCATAAAATTATTTTATTAATACTTTAGGATTATAATTTTGCTAGTCTAAAAAAGCATCATGTACATAGCTGATATGCAGGATATTTGCTATGTGATCCCTCCAAGAAGGATGCTGCCCAGAGCTTGAGAACCATTGCCTTAAGGGATGCTTTGAAGTTGTCGCAATTTATAATATATGTATGTTCCAGGCAAAATCCCTACACTTTTGTCCAGGTGGATTGAAAGAACCTGTGTTTTGCCTTCTACAATAAGAATAGTGGTAGAGGTCTTACTTGTTTCTAAGTTAAATAGTTGCCCTCCCCCCTTTAGAGTGAGATATAAGCTTTGTAATTAGTAACCAGAGTCTTTTCAGTTTACTACTTCTGGCTTAGCATTTCCACTCTGCTAGTTAACTTGTGGTAAGGATGACATGTGTCCCAGTATTTCCATCTCACCATCTTTAGAGTAGTGTATACCTTGGCACTTGGGAACTATGAGTAAGATCTTGGGAGTTAAAGGAAGTTCCAGTCTTTGCAAATGATAGTTATTGATACTGTTTGTGCAATAGAGACTCAGAAAGATTGGAAAAGGGTAACAGACTCAAAGGGTGACAGAGTCATAGTCTAAAAGTCAAGGGGAAAAGACACCCTGTGTTTTGGTGTGTACCTACTCCAAGGAAGACTTTAACTAGGCAGAGCTGTGGAGAAAAAAAATTGTCTTAAGTGTCACAAATCCTTGATGCTTGGCAAACAATGTTCTACATGCTGTAATCAGATGTATTCTTATTTGCCTTATGGCTTTAGACAGATTTTGACTTTACATTGTGATAGTTGTTTTGACCAGACTTTTTGGCTTATGTCATTCTTCTTTGAATAGAGTCTATAGAGCTAAATGAAATGTTTTATTTGTTCTGCTCTTCAACCCATTATACAGATTTAGGCTCTTATAATTGTAGTACATTTTGGAAAAGAAATCAAATAGCTTTTATCTTATTTATCATTGGATTAGCAGTGACTACTATTATGATGCCTCTTATAAAAACAGGTATATATATATATATATATATATATATATATATATTAGTTATTGAAGTTTCAAGTAGGAAGAAAGCCTTCCATTTGGGCTTGAAAAAAGCATCAGAGATTGTGAATGCAGTAGGAAGACTGGGATTCGTTTAAAAGGACATTTGTCTGAAGAACACTTGACTTTTCCCATAAATACCTCCTCCTCCTCCTTCTAGGGAAAGCTCTTCAAGGCATGGCATCTGCTCTGTTCCACCTTTCAGGTTCATGTTTACTTTAGCCCAACAGTCAAGGAGACTATGAGGTGCCCCTTTCAATAGGAGGTTAAAAAAAATATCAGAAGGCTTAGAATACAGGCATTCATGTTTTGAAGGCTGCCTTGACATGAAATTCTATTTTCAATTTCTTCTGAATGGAATTGTATTTTCACTTGAATTAGAGCAAAAAGACTTCATGACAAGCGCTGATTTTTGACTATTTGGGTTAATTACAAGATTTCATTAATGCCAGATTTTAATTTAACGTTATTTTTTGAAAAGGATTGGCTCATTTTAAAAAGAGAAACCTAGCCAAAAATATGTATGTGAGTGGACCTTGTCCATAGGTTACTTAACTTCGCTTCTTGATTCATAGTCATGTTTCCTCATTTCAATGGAAGGTGACTAGTAGTACCATTTGGTAGGTGAAGGTGAGGGATGCTGTTAATCTTTTGGCAGTGTATGGGGGCAACAATGAAAGAAACATTATTTTAGACCAATTACATCTCCTGCCTTGTATTCTTCTTTTCTGAACTTTGCTCGGGAGTGTTTTGTTCAACACTCACTTGTTGAACACTACTCACCAAGTCCTAATTCCTCCAAGTCAGATGTACTTCAGAGACAGTTTCTGTTGGCATTAATCTCCTTGAATGCTTTTACTGCAGTTTCTTGGTACTCTTCCTTGCTCTTTTTGTCTGATACAAATGAGCCACTGTGATGTAAGGATCCATCAGTAGGTAACATCACTGTGTTATAACAAACTACCAGGAATGACTTCCTCTTAGAAAACTGAATCTATCATGAACACCAGCTCAAACATATTCAACAGTAAAGTGAAATGCCTGACCATCTAATGGGCATCAAGAACCCTGTCAAAAGCCAGAATCCCAAACTTCATAAGTGATTCTGCCATTCTTTCAAAAATGGCAATAATGGGCATATTTGCCATTTTCACTATCAGATCTAGACTCTGAGATGGCCTCATTGAGTTTCACTTCATGGTTACTGGTACCTCTCTTTATTCTGCTCCTATATTGATTATTGTGATCTGGTAGCCTCTGAGACTTCTTCCTAGAGTATATAGAATGATGATTTGTGGACAGTGAGATTATTCTCTGAAAGATCCTTACCTTCACTGCCCTGAAGATACTCAAGTAACTTATACTGAACAATCAGACCTCCTCCAACACTGGAACTAAAGTACATGACATGTGGATGAGCCCCTTAAGCATCAAATTTACTAGCTCTCTTGAAGTCTGCAGCCAGGACTTTTTAATGCCTTAGATGGTATGCAGCAAAAGTGTCTTTTTCCCTCACTAGAACCAACTACTTTTCGAAAATTATAGAAGGAGCATATGTGAACACGTCCTCAACTCTGAATAATACGCTATTCCCTACTTGAGATTAGCATTCTACAGCAGAAGCCATTTCTCCAGCATTCTACCGGCTAGCCAATGGCTTTATCCTCCTGCTAGAGCAAGGCACCATATACTGCTTATCATATTATCTAGAACCTCCCAAAACAGACTGTCTGTAAACATGCTTTTCAATTCAACAGTGATTAATTTTCTTCTTGATAATATTTTTCCTGGCTGGCCTGGAACCTGGAATATGTGCATAAGGGTGGCCTTGAATTCACAGAGATCTATATACCTTTGCCTCAGTCTCTTCCCCTCTGCCCCTGCTCGTGCCCCTGCCCGTGCCCCTGCCCCTGCCCCTGCCCCATCCCTGCCTCTACCTTTGCCTCCCAAGCACTAGGATTAAAAACATGAGCCCCATGCCTCCCATTAACCAGAGATTTTAAAATACTTGTCTTACTGAATTTTTGAAATTATATTATGTGCCTATATGTCTATATTTGGAGATGTGCAAAAGAATGTAGAATCCTAAAGAGAACAGAAGAAGGTGTTGATTCCCTGGACATGAAATTACAGTCAATTGCAAGATAACTGATGCGAACACAGCTCTTCAGGGAGTGCAGTATGTATTCAGACTCTTAACCATCTCTCTTTCCCTGTCACTGAGTTTTAGAAATGAGTTGTTTGTTAGTTCCAAGTAAATGAGCCTGACCTTCCGGTGTTCTGTGTCAGCAGGATACCATATTTATGGTTAAAACTATTGTACTGTCAATTAACCTTCTATCAATCTAATATAGTGTTAATGGGCTACTTGTCTATCTGGTCTCCATGTTTCCTTCTGTTTCGGGCTATCTTAAATCTCAATGTTATTCAACTTGTCACAATAACCAGGATTTACTTTAGGTAAATAGAAACAGGTTTAATTTTTTGGTGAACGTGTCCTGTGGTGGGTGGAAAAAAGTACCTCACTGTTCTTTGTTAGAACAAGTAAAATCTAGAGAAATAATGCTTTCCCATGCCAAGTACAGTTTATAACAAGTGAATGAATAAACATTGAAGTAATTGGCTTTCTCTTAGGTGCTTTTATTAGTTGGTCCCATTGTTACTTAATATGGTTATTATGCTGTCAAAAATAAAAGGTGATAATTGGATCATCAGAAAACAGATTTTTAAATTTATATGCTTAAATTATACTACAATTTAACCATAAGGAATCATGAGGTATTTTGGGGTCCTAGCTTCTTTCATCCCTGTTCTTACTGAATTTAGGGGTTCTTGGCTAGTAGACCACCTTAAACTGAGGCCAGGATTATGAACACTGGACATTTCAGAGTATTCCCCAAATGTCAGCCTTATTGTTTAAATGTGGATAATTATGCCTTATTAGGTGTTAGTGTGGGAGTTAACTGTAATTAAATTAATTCATTCTCATTAATCGTATAAAGTCTATCTCATGCAGACCTTCACTTACTCCCAAATATTACTACCATCATCAACAGCAATATACAGAGTAATTTCACTTAAATTAATTAATTAATTAATCAATTAATTCCAAATTAGAAGGCTTCTTGTAGTTTCTAAAGCTATTTAATAGAGACTGGGACTTTGCACAGTGTTCCTTTCTCTTTATTAAGAAACCTCAATTACAATAGATTTCCAGATTTGCCAGTGTGTACAGCTTGCATGGCACACCTTGGCTCTGCTGATTGGCCCCACTCTGGGTTATTGTCTTTTCTTCTGACCAGGGGAATTAGTGAAATGGATTTGGTGCCTGCTGAGTGGTGTTTCAGCCCGTGTCCATCAATACTGTGTTAGGGGTTTTCTATATGTTTTCCATGAAGAACACTTTCAGCTGACAATTCAACCGATTGTTCTTTCCACTATAATAGTTTCTGTTTGTGACTTAAACTGCCCCATGGAACTGTTGGCTTAAGGAATTCTGTTTATCTAAACACTGTGGTCCATTCAGCTTCCCAGTAAATCAGCAGAGACACTCATCTCAGAATCCTTTTGCTCCACACTTTAGGTATAACTCTTGCCACCTAGATGTAACATGTGACCATTCCATGCATTAAAATACAAAATAGGGCAAAAGAAGGGAAGGACGGAAGGAAGGAAGGAAGGAAGGAAGGAAGGA